>BTPG01000006.1:12864678-13028164 GCA_036245525.1 Semisulcospira habei
GTCACAAATATACATTATCGATCTCCTCTGAGCCACAACCCAGTGCGCAAAAGGTCCTCGAGCCGACGAGGAACATAGTTTTAGTTGTGGAACAGAATTCACGAGACTGATGGCCATAATTATGGGTTCACAGTACCTCGACACACATCGAGAAAAACGCGTTCCAGCCTCCCCGGACCGGGGTTGAACAGGAACGACACTTGTCGAGCCACCATCCGCAACTCCCGCTGGACACCACTTATGCGTTTGCACACAAGAAAGCACAGGTAGGGAAAGCCAAGGCTACTGCATCCTCAGACTTAAAGCGACCTTCTCTGGGAAGAGTTAATAGTTCACAATATCTTCTTCGTTAATGATTCGGGATATAGCTTATCCCATTCAGCCCTGACGCAGTACAGCAGGAGATGGATCGACCATGATAATTCAAGGCGCCAAGCTAATCTGGCACTACCCTTGATTATCATAATCGATCCGGTATCCATCTCCTGCAACAGGTGCATAGTCGTTAGATGACGCCTCCCAAATTTGGGAAATACGGCCGTCGGGCTGAATGAGTTAACATATAGCTGTTATATAACATATAACATATAACAAAAGGGATTACCGGCTCAACTTCTGTTTCATTGTGACGTTTGAATTTCTTAAAATGGAAAAACAAAACAAAAAATAAATAAATTAATTAAAAAACAAAACAAAACACAACAACACATTTCTGCTCTTCTTCTAGTTTGTGAAGAGTTGCCCCCGTTGCGCATACGGGACATGGGCACACCTCTGTTTTGAGTGTGCCTACTCAGAAATGCGAGAGTCTTACAAGAGGCAAGACGGCAGTGAGGACCCGACGTATCATTGGCAAATTCTAGCAGTCAAATCCCGCCCTGGTGGGACAACCTTCACATTTTATGAAAAAAACAAACAAACAACAACAACCAAAACTGATGGAGCCATTGAATTTCACATTTAATAGGCTTACGTTTCAAATAAGTCACCCCTGACTTCTGCTGACGATACCGTTCGGCGGAAAATACGCCCAGTTACGCGTCATTTCCGCCGAAACGGTATTGTCAACTACTGTCAACCAAGCAGAGAAGTTACGTTTTTGCCGAACGACGCCCAAACAACAAGAGCGAAGTCACGGCGGCTAACCAGTTGTACCATACGCACAGAAAACACTCCGAACATCTCCAAGAGGCATAGATCCTCATGAGGGGGCTCATGAGGATCAATGCCTCTTGGAGATGTTCGGAAGTTTGAAAGAGATTGGAGTGTTGTCTCTGCATATAGTACAAGCTGGTTGTTTGCGGTGATTCCGTTCTCCCTCGTTGGGTTGGTAGTCGTTCGTTGCAAACGAAACCTCCCCATTCTGTGCAGAAAACGAAACCCAAAAATGTCAGGAATGTGCGTTTTGTGAACCACTTTCACAAGTGCAAAGGTGAACACAGTTCTGCAAAAACAAGGAAAACACAACACCGCCCCAAACCAAAACTGCTAACTTTTCCATAAGCAAAAACGTGTACTAGTTTGTGATTTTGGACTTTACGATTCACAGCCGCCATGCCCCAATTCACAGACCAGCGATATATTAAATTTGGTTGTAGACACCGTAACACCGAAAACAAAAAAACCACCCAGGAAACCGGTGAGTTTTGTGAGGCAAAGGACAAATAAGTGCAAAAATGGGAAAACACGTCGGCATTTTTATCGCCGTTCACCTCACCTTTTCTAGCCATCTCATCTTCGTCCTCCCTTTCTGCAGAAAAGAAGAAACATTGAAAATAATGTAGACTAAGGCGTTTTGAAAGAATTTCTGAAGATTGGGGAGAAAAGTTTACGCACATACAGCTTTTGCGGCGACTGTGTCTTCGTGAGGTCAAATGTCGCTTTCCAAAACGTGATCTCTCAGCCCGTTCAGTGCTGAGTAAATCTGAACATCAGCCAGCTGCAAGAGGTATAGATCCTCATGAGCCCCCGACGGTCCGCCCGAATTAATGGTGGCACTTACTAGAGGAGAAAAGTCCGACGCCGGAACCGGGCATCGAACCTCGCACCTCTTGCATTGGTGGCGGGCGCTTTTACCGCTGCGCCACGGACCGCCCCAGAGAATCAGGGGGTCAGTTGCAAGAGTGAGCTCAGTCCTGCGCCAGCCACTAAGCAAGGTGCTCCGCCACAGCGGAGCACCTTGCTTAGTGGCTGGCGCAGGACTAAGATACACTTCACTTTCCGCATGCAGATTTTGATGGGCATCTTGCTTAGTGGGCTGGAGCAGGACTAAGATCGTTCATACAACTGACTTCTAGTCAAAAGAAGAAAGCAAAGCAGTTTGAAGGCGCAGAAAATGAAAATAACATAGCGACGGTCTGGCTTGATCGTGGCGAACACTGCAGCCAGAGCTGTCCTCGCAATAGGGGTGCGTACAGTGAACCCAGGAGGCGTACCTCAAGAGAGCAGACGGCGGTGCGGGTTTATCTTGCGGTGAGGTGACTCTGCGACGCTTTTCGAGATTTCAGTCATGGTCATTAGCATAGGCTGCGGTAGAAAAATGTGCTAGCACGATGTGTGTAAATGTTCGGTACTGATTGCTTCTAGTCACTGGTCACAAAAGAAATAAATATTGTAACTGGCGCAATGTAATGCTACAAATAGTGAAAACTCATTTTCTTCACCCTGCCTGTGTCCGCTAGTCATTCGAAACGTGCCGCATCCGGATAAGCGGCAAAAAGCCGGGTATACGAATGCAACACGTCTGGAATGTGTTAACACGAAAACAAGAAAATGAAAATAACACACACACGGAGACCCCCCCCCCAAAAAAAAAAAAACCAACAAAAAAAAAACAAAAAAAAAAAAAAAACACAACAAAAAACAAAAACAAAACAAAACAAACAAACAAAAAACAACAAACAAAACAACAACACATACACAGAGAACATCAAAACATAAATAGGCAACCAACCCCCCCCCCCTCTCTCACAACCCCCTCCCCCCCCCGAAAAAACAAACAAACAAACAAACAAAAAAACAACAACAAAAAAACCAACCAACCAAACAATAAAAAAAACAAACCAAAAAGCAAACAAAACACAACAAACAACAAAAAAGAAAAAAAAACCCCAAACAAACCCAACAACAACGCACACAAAAAAGACAACCCCCAACAAAAAAAAAACCCACCAAAAAACCAACAACAAACAAACCAAAAAAACAAACAAACAAAACAAATACAACAAAACAAAACAAAACAAAACGAAACGAAAACAAAACAAAACAAAACAAAACAAAACAAAACAAAACAAAACAAAACAAAACAAAACAAAACGAAAACAAGACACTCAAACAAACAACTAAATAATAATACTAATAGTAAACGAACAAAATTGATTGTAATCCGCGCTCAAATGTCAAGCAAGAGCGTTTTATCCAGCATACTATTTGATTCTAAACGCAGTAATCTCGTCAACTCGTTGCTGACCTCTGTCGCTGTCTGTGGCGGTGGAGCTGTGGCGCGACCGCTCTGCCTTGACGTCTGTCTTGTCTGCTGCTTTGTACGCCGCTCTGTCGCTCTCTTTCTTCTCCGTTCCTTTGTCTTTATCATTGGCGTCTTCGCTTTTTTCCGATTTCTTCTTCCCCTCCTCCCCAAGCTGGTCTTTTTTCACCATTTGCAGGGACACCAATTCAAACACGTTGTTGGTGTGAGCCATCACCTGGACACAAAGAGTTAAAAGAGGAATCAGAACACAGCTGGTTTTGAGGCCCTAGTAGAGCGGAGAGGACAGAAAACAAGAGCCAACTGCAAAGAGGCATAGAACCTCACGAGCCCCCGCGATTGCGGGGGCGCATGAAGTTCTATGCCTCTTGCTGACGCGTCAAACACGTTGTCTGTGTCAGACATAATATGGGGGAAAGAAAGTGAAAACTAAGAAAAACTTGAATCGGAACAGCTGGTTTTGGAGCCCTGACAGTGCCGGAGGGGAGGACAGAAAACAATAGTCAACGGCAAGAGGCAAAGAACCTCATGAGCCCCCGCAATTGCGGGGGCTCATGAGGCTCTATGCCTACTAGAACAAAGCGCACACAACAACAAACAAATAAATTTAACGTTTGGTCATAGTAACGGAGTTTTTTAATTGGCACTGGGAGGGTTGATTTTCAATTCATTTCAAAGACAAACATTTGTCCACTAAAAAAGAAAAAATAACTGCCTACAAATATTTGCAATAATCCAGCTTTTCGACTTAAAATAGGTAATGGTTTGGTCCTTCATCGCCTTATGTTATAATGCCCCCCCCCCCCCCCACCAATAAAAAAACCAAAATAAATAAAGAAAATAAGTTAAAACAAAGAAAAAAAAAGATAAAAAAGGGAAAAGAAGTTGGATACAGTAAACTTTGTTATATCCGGAGTTTGTTATAAACGAAGTGATTTGTACAGAGAACGTGCTGTCGGGAGCTCTGATTGTTGTTATATCCGACATTTGTTATATCCGACCTTGTTTTAAGCGAAGTGGACTGCGTATCAAAAGTTGAATATACTGTATGTGTAAAAACATTTGTGTGGTGGCGACACAGAAAAGATTCATATATAGGCCTACTATGGCTGCAGGGGCTTATGAGAATCTAACATTGTTGCAGATGCAAAGAGCTGACTGAAACCGTAAAATATGGCCTGATTCATCTTTGAAAAAAAAAAAAAACAGACGGACTATTACTACTGACTTAAAGGGGGCACACTAAATCGTGTGAGAGGAGACAGTTCAGTGTTATCCCCCTTGCGACTGTAGAATTAACTTATTTACTTCCCCTTCAAGCGCCAACAGAGTGAAAGTGACACTTCAGTCAAAGGGAGTGGCTTATTAGCTTGGCGTTTCTCCAATCAGGCACAAACACTGAGCTGTCATGGTTGGGTCACCTCCGATATCATGCATGCACGCTGTAAAGACGGATATGGTGCAAAACACTCTCTTTACCACAACGAACCCAAAAGTAGACGATTCGAAACCTGGAAGTTTTATTTGAAAGTCTACAATACAGATTAAAAAAAAGATCGACCATGATAGTTCAAGAGTGGTGCCGGAATAGCTTGGCGCCTACGAGCGCCAAGCTATTGCGACACCACCCTTGAAATAACATAGTCAGTGGTCGATCCAAATCTTGTCATTTGCGTAAATCAGCGAAAAATTACATTACAGTTCATCCATCTTCCGTACTGGCGCCGTGAGATAAACTCAGTTGTCAGCTAGGCGTTAAAGCGAAATCACTAACCTACTATAATTTTATCTCTACTGGCGCCAGATGGGAAAATCCTGAAGAGAAACACCCCAAATTACGCGAAGATAGCGGTACCGTGGATTACAGACCCGCGTAACATAAAAATGCTTGAAATAGTCCTTGTTGGCTTTCGTCCACAACATAAAAAGACACTTCTCTTCAAAGCTGTAGACTCTAACCAGAAGACCAACTTCATCCATTTCTGATGAAGTGATGTCAATGTAGTGGTAGAGCGTTCGACTCTCGTCTAAAAGGTTGCGGGTACGAACCCAGCTGGGGCCCGCCAAAATTTGTTCAATTCCTACTCGGTGTCCAGTCTTTGAAATCATCTTTGTTGTGGACAAGAGAAGTTAAGCCCTACACATAACGTTTTCCTGCAATGTCAATATGGCCAGTTTATAAGAGACAGCAAGGATCCAAAGAATCTCTTGCCAGTGCTAGGGCGCATGTGAATCTATTTCTGGTGCAGATGATTAAAGCTGAGTTTCAAGATGTCTTGTAGTACTCCAGACAGTCGCTGTTTGTCATTTGGTTATCACAATCGGTAGGTAAAATTTACGACGCGTGCGCTGGCAAAGTTACCAAAATGTGGACCGTAAATCTGCATGCTGGTAAAAGCCCTAGCTTTAAACGTGTGATGGTCTGTGATTTTGGACCTTACGGCTTTCAGCCGTAAGGTCCAAAATCACAGGCCAGCACACGAGTTATGGTCCCCCTTGATCAAGCGCGTTCAGTGAGTGGCTTTGTCGCTGTATAACGTTGGATGGTGTGATTTGTTTGACTTGATAGTACGCAGGAAAGCTTATGTTTGGATCAAGCTAGAATGCACGGCGTGTGGACTCAAAGCTATGGCCACGGCATTCAGATAAACGGAATAAACAAATCTTTATTGCACACCAGTCCACGAGTGACCAATTTCAATATCAACCTCTTCAGTGCCGGAAAAAGAAGGACGCCAGGCAACTGCAAGAGGCAAAGAACCTCATGAACCCCCGCAAATGCGGGGGCTCATGAGGTTCTTTGACTCTTCTTGACTTGTGTATATTCGTGTTCCTCGGATTGCTGGGGTAAATACGTCTTGAATTTTCCTTTGCTTCTAAAGACACCGTTTTGTGTCGACTGGTAGCGAGAGAGCAGAGAGATCCTCTGTATCCAACAAGTACTCCTGTTAGCCAGTGGATTTTCTGACAGCGATTACATTCATGGTGTGTGTGCTCCTTTCAAACAGCATATAGGCGTATGACTCGAACTCCAAACAGTTAAAACACAACTAAAAAAAAATAAAGCAAACGACGAAAAAAAAAAACCCACCCAAAAACCCAAACAAACAGAAAAACTGATGCTGACAGACGCGACAAGGAATGGGCGGATTCGGCTTTTTAAATTTATTTTTATTTTTTTAGGGTGAGTGTGTGTGTGTGTGTGTGGGGGGGGGGGGGGTGGGGTGGTGGGGGGGCGGGTGTGAGGGAGTGGAGTGTGGTGGGCAGGGGGGTGGGTGGTGGGTGGGGTGGGCTGGTAATGGGATGGTGATGGGGCGCTGTTGGCGTAATGTAAAAAGTCGATGGAAAAAAAGTTAGAAACACTCTGCCACGCTCAAAATCGAACGTAAAACATTCCGTATTGAACATCAGCCCATTAAAAAAACAGCGTAACCATAGCAACCGACACATACCCCATTTTGAGCGGAAATCGCAAATATTAAACCACTCAGTCGTGGTGACGTTCACTCGGACGTATTACAGAGGATTCCTTTGCGACGAACAACTACCGTCAACGAAGGAGAGTTGTACCCTATACGCACAGACTACACTCCAAACATCTCCAAGAGGCATAGATCCTCGTGAGCCCTCAGGGCTCATGAGGATCTATTCCTCTTGGAGATGTTTAGAGTGTTGTCCATGCTTATGGCACAAGTTGTCTATCCGCCGTGGTTTCGCTCTCGTTCGTTGTTGGAAGTCGTTCGTTGCAAACGGAACCTCACTGTTGAAGAAAAACCTGATCCGATTCTCACAAAAGGTCCTCGGGCCGACGTCGGTCGCCTTGGCCCGCGCACAGCCGTGCGCGGGCCAAGGCGGCCGACCTCAGCTCGAATAGGTAACGACTCAGCCGCCGCAGACATACATATCCAGTTTCTGGACAAGCAATCGTCAGCAGAATCTCCAGACAAACTGTCTATTTTGAGAGGAAAAGTATCCTTCCCACCGCGTCAGGCCGGGCGCTCCTGTAGACATTCATCTGCGTTGGTCAAAGATTTTGGACCTAACGGACTTGAGCCGTAAGATCCACAATCAAAGACCATCCCACATATATATATATATATATATATATATATATATATATATATATATATATATATATATATATATATATATATATATATATATA
The DNA here is from genome assembly GCA_036245525.1 of Semisulcospira habei. NCBI lineage: Eukaryota > Metazoa > Mollusca > Gastropoda > Semisulcospiridae > Semisulcospira > Semisulcospira habei. The sequence goes on from BTPG01000006.1 coordinate 12,872,328, forward strand.
TATATATATATATATTATATATATATATATATATATATATATATATATATATATATATATATATATATATAGGGAAGATATAAGTAAACTGTCCTGATGAATGTGCGGCTCTGTCTCAACATATAAAGCTCGAGACAAAATAATTTCCACATATTCAAACCCCCGGAACAGAGTCTTGACCGGCCTGAACTGAACCTCTTGACTGCTACTGCTGATGAATGTACGACTCTGTCTCAACACACAAAGCTCTTGACAAAATGATTTCCACATATTAACCCCAGGAACAGAACCAAAGGCACCACCAGTCGATCTCCTCCTGATCAGACATGTGATGACAGGCAGCGGGTGTTGGGCAGACTTCAAACTTGTCAGGACACGAGCGATCCATGGCAAACCAGACCAGCATTGGCACGATATTGAAAGGAATTATGGGAAGGTATATTATGGGTTGGGTCTACCGCGTATGGGCGTATGAGCACAGAGATCCCATCTTGACAGAAACCAAACTGAACTGAACCTATTCACTGCTGCTGCCGATACCGGCTTGGCGGCAGAAAAGAAGAATAACTACACGAATTTTCCGCTGAAAGATATCGTATGTAGCAGACAAGGGGTTAAGAAACACAGTATCGACCAAACCATATCGTCCTGCTGCCAATCACGAAACAGTATCGACCAAACCATATCGTCCTGTTGCCAATCACGAAACAGTATCGACCAAACCATATCGTCCTGTTGCCAATCACGAAACAGTATCGACCAAACTATATCGTCCTGTTGCCAATCACGAAACAGTATCGACCAAACCATATCGTCCTGTTGCCAATCACGAAACAGTATCGACCAAACCATATCGTCCTGTTGCCAATCACGAAACAGTATCGACCAAACCATATCGTCCTGTTGCCAGTCACGAAACAGTATCGACCAAACCATATCGTCCTGTTGCCAGTCACGAAACAGTATCGACCAAACCATATCGTCCTGCTGCCAGTCACGAAACAGTATCGACCAAACCATATCGTCCTGCTGCCAATCACGAAACAGTATCGACCAAACCATATCGTCCTGTTGCCAGTCACGAAACAGTATCGACCAAACCATATCGTCCTGTTGCCAGTCACGAAACAGTATCGACCAAACCATATCGTCCTGCTGCCAGTCACGAAACAGTATCGACCAAACCATATCGTCCTGCTGCCAATCACGAAACAGTATCGACCAAACCATATCGTCCTGTTGCCAATCACGAAACAGTATCGACCAAACCATATCGTCCTGTTGCCAATCACGAAACAGTATCGACCAAATCATATCGTCCTGTTGCCAATCACGAAACAGTATCGACCAAACCATATCGTCCTGTTGCCAATCACGAAACAGTATCGACCAAACCATATCGTCCTGTTGCCACTCACGAAACAGTATCGACCAAACCATATCGTCCTGTTGCCACTCGCGTATACACACACACACTTCGGTACTGATCGGCTCTAGTGCAAGCGTACTCTACTGCGACAGCAAAGCATAACCCCGATATTGTTTCAAATGGTCTGTTTTGAGGCCATCTGTGAGACAAACAGTCCTGGTCACGGTACCAAGTACATGACTGTGTCCTTGTCTGTGACTAGCACGTAAGCACGTTAGTATGGACACATGGATCTGTGAACCTGTTCAATGCCGAGACTGAAATCTGAACACCACCCAAATGCAAGAGGTATAGATCCTCATGAGCCCCCGCAATTGCGGGGGCTCATGAGGATCTATGCCTCTTGCTGACACCACTTTGAATCAATGTACCTGGGACATCTAGTTTTTGTATGTGTTGAATTAACTCATTCTACCCCAAGACCGAAATCTTTAAATGTTGCCGTCGTCCTCTGAAGACTGCATTGCAGTGCAGGACAGATCGTCCATGATAGTCCAAGGGTGATGCCAGAATAGCTTGGGGCCCATAGGCGCCAAGCTATTCTGGCATCACCCTTGAACTATCATGGTCGATCCTTATCTTGCTGTGGTGTGTCTGGGGTAGAATGAGTTTTAACGAAGATTGCAGAAACACACTCTGCGTCATCTCAGCGGCACTGCCGAACAGATTGGGATCAGCTTACGCAGCGAAATATCTATTTACTAGAATACACACAATAACGTAAACTATGTCCCATTGATTCTGATCCTCAAAGTATCCACCTCCTGCTTTGCGAAAAACCTATTTATTACATTCCGGATCGAGCCTCCTAAAACAACCTTAACCCAAAGCCCCTGACACAGTTCCCGCCAAAGACAAAATTTAATCATTCACCCTTCAGAGACAAATCTTGTACTATCTGCATTACGCGTTAATGTCCGTGATGGACACGGCATGACGAAAACCAGTAGGGCAAATATCACTACGCTCTACGGGGAGGGACTATAAAGACAATCTATAGGTTCCGGTAATAGCAGTGAATGCTACCCATCTGCAAGAGACTTAGATCCTCATGAGCCTCCGTCTATTGCGGGGGTCCATGAAGATCTATGCCTTTTGCATGAGTCATTGGTTAAATTATTTCAAAGAACAGAAAACATTAACAAAAATTCCGCGGGTGCCGTATTTGTGGTGAACGCGATCCATCTGCAAGAGGGATACATCCTCATGAGCCCCCGCAAATTGCGGGGGCTCATGAGGATCTAAGCCTCTTGCTGGCGTCAATGGTTAAAACACTTTTACGGAACAGAGTACGGTACTTTTTTTTTGTTAAAAAAGCTACAGAACTGGTGCCAGTATGTGCATGAAATTCCAGCCTTCTGCAAGAGTCATAGATCCTCATGAGCCCCCGCATACTGAGGGGGCTCATGATGATCTACGCCTCTTCTCACGCCACTGGTTATTGTTGTGTGCGTATGATCATGTTAGTAGGAGGTAGGAACAGGCTTTAGCCAAGGAAGATGGTCTAAAGAAGCAGAATCTACCGCACGCTGACACCACTTCGAACCCACGTTCCTGTGACATCTATGTTTTTGGTTTTGTTTTGTTTTTTTGTCTTGAATTAAGGAAGATTGCAGAAACACAGTCTGCGTCAGCTGGCACGGAGAGGGTTAAATTGAACGGATCTTCAGGCGTCCCTGCAGACTGCAGTGGCTCATGATGGCTTTAACTCCCTTAACCCATTACATCCTGAGGCTGATTTTGTAAATTTCGCTTATTGTCCTACGAAGTCTACGTTACAGATTAGGAGACAGAGCAACTGGTTTAGTTCAAGGGTGGCGCCAAAATAGCTTGGCGCCGGAGGCGCCAAGCTATTCTGGCACCACCCTTGAACTATCGGTGAAAATTTATATTAAGCAATGGGTGTGTCAGGATGAAAAGGGTTAAGGTCCGGTTACATCTATGTTTCTCCAGTGAAGGTGTGTACGGGATCTTGACAACCAATGCCTCAGTTCCGAAAGCCTCACCACATCTGAATTTCTCACGTGAAAACATTCTTATGTGTTTAGCCTATGGTGCAGCTGTATCGGATAACTAATATCTTGGTTGTCTAATGTTAGTCACCCAATACTAATGGAGGAAGACCACCGCCATAGGGAAGAAGTTATGCGGAAAACAGATAGCTAAAAAGCAAGCCGGATAAGAAAAATGGTTTTAAAAAAAAAAGTCGGGCATGAGTTTAGTCAGTGTGATAAAAGTTAAAACTTATTTTCCTGTCATAAACATGTTCAAGGTTTCACAGACGGGTGAACGGGGATAGGACTACGAGTGGATGGGTGGGGTGGGGTGGGATTGGGGCGGGAGCTGGGTGTGTGCATCATGTCTCGAATGAAAAATGCAAGAGGATTTCCGCAGATAGTAAGATTTTTTATTATTTTTTTTTTTAATAAATTTTTTTATTTTTTTTAAATGCAGACAGCTAAAATATCAGTCATATGCTACTTAGGCAGTTTAGGGCCTTTTAACTCATTCTGCCCGCGACACACCACAGCAAGATGTGGCTCGACCATGATAGTTCAAGGGTGGTGGCAGAATAGCTTGGCGCATAGAGGCACCAAGCTATTCTGCCACTACCCTTGAACTGTCATGGTCGATCTGTCTCATGAACTGTAATTCAGTCCTCAGAGGACAACACCAAAATGTGGGTATTTTGTACCTCGGGCACAATGACTTAAACTGGTTTCCTGTCGTAATGTTTTCGAAGTACTAATGGGGGTTGGGCTTGACGGATGGGATGAGCAGAGAGTGAGAAGGAGGGGGTGGGGGCAGGGGTGGAGAGGTGATGACGTCACTAATACGTAGGACCCCACAAACCGTGTAGCGGTTCAGGTGTCCTAACTCAAAACCCTTTGGCTGTCGGAAGCGCGATTTTTCGAGGCGATTCCGAAAGGAACGATAGCCACGAAAAATCGCGCTACCGACAACCAAAGGGTTAATTGTATTGTCTGGTTATCTGACGCTGCTACAGCAGCCATACTTCAGCCTGACGAAAATAAATATTGGATATGCAGTGGCGTCCACCTAAGCAGACCACAATTCTGAGCGCAGTTGACGCCGGACGCAAAACCACGAGAACAGCATCTAAATTATCCCCCCTTCTGGTCGAGATCGGGTTCAGTGATACAGATTACAAGCTATCTCTCAGTCGTATGCGTCCATCTGCAATAGGCATAGATTCTCCTGAGCCCCTGCAGTCGCAGGGGCTCATGAGAATCTATGCCTATTGTCTGTATCGATTGAGCCCTGTTTAGTCACATGACAGACTGAGGACGTTATCAGGATAGATGTGGGTGTATTACAAGACGGGGATCGCAACCTGACGAGATAGTTTCGTCAAAGCTGCTCTTTTAAACAGCCGATTAGAACGCTTAATTTCCATGCTGCCAGGGTGTCCTATGTCAACGCCTTTTCCTCTGTGAGTATGAAGACATATCCGTACTCGCACGACATCGGCCAAACCTGTTTTTAAAGCCACTTTGTGAAAGGCATCCACCTGCCTAAAGTGGCCAACACGTGTTGAGATTGTGTAAGTGTGGCCCTTGAATAGCTACTGGAGTTGACTGATTTATATTTTAGGGTGCACGCCTCCCTCTCCACCTCCCTACACACATGTGATCATGTCATATAAGTTTGACCGTAGTTGAAAACTGACCACTCATCCGTCCTCAGAAGACAAGGGTGGTCACGTGTCCTCCAGCTCGCCCCAAAACGGACAAGCACAACACAGTTTATATATATATATATATATATATATATATATATATATATATATATATATATATATATATATATATATATATATATATATATATATGTGTGTGTGTGTGTGTGTGTGTGTTTGTGTGTATGTGTGTGTGTGTGTGTGTGTGTGTGTGTGTGTGTGTGTGTGTGTGTGTGTGTGCGTGTGTGTGTTGTGCGTGTTAAATGTTTAGGGCGTAACGTCTTTTGTCCACCACGAAGGTGATTTCAAAGATGGGGCACCGAAAAGAAGTCTGTATACATTTTGACCTCAACTGTGTTCGAACCCAGGATTTTTCAGACTAGAGTCGAACGCTCTACCACAGAGCCACCCAGCTCGCCATGTGTGTGTGTGTGTGTGTGTGTGTGTGTGTGTGTGTGTGTGTGTGTGTGTGTGTGTGTGTGTGTGTGTGTGCGCGTGCGTGTGTGCACGCGAGCAGTTTAATTATATCTTATGCGTTTTATGTTCTTCATCTTATGTTGTGCAGCAGCGAGACGATTTCCTAATGTTTTTTTTTTTGTTTGTTTGTTGTACATATGGCAATAAAGTTCTATCTTATCTTATCTTAAACTGATCACATCAAAATATGTCTTAATGTCTAGTTTGGAAAAAAGAGTTTAATACATTGTGTTGCACTTTCTATTTCAAAGCATGTTTCTTTCTTTGTTTGGGTTTTCCTTTTTTACATGATTGACAGTCACCTTTTATGGTCCGGATTTCGCCCCACCAATATATGCATCATAATTTATGGTGCTTGTCGTACTGACGTCACTACTGACGTCACTCGATGTGTCCCCTATTCCTGTCTCTCGGACGGAGGAGGTTTTCGAGCGATCAGTCAGCGACTGTGCAAAATAAAATGCAACTACACCACCACCCACCCTTTTCTTATACAAAAACACCCACCCACCCACCAATCACCTCGGCAAAAAATATCCTATTGATTAAAGAAAAATCAGTCTGACATTACAGATCAGTTTAAACTAGATTTTAAACTTTGAAAACACACTACTCCCCCACCAAATATGCAAGAGACATAGGTTCTCATGAGCCCCTGCTGTCGCAGGAGCTCATGAGAATCTATGTATCTTACATCAGTAGGTATCAGTCCTATTTACATCCACGGACTGACTCACTCGAAGGATATACACCGACTGACAATCTAGATTTCTTGTAAGATCTTTAATCCACTTTTCTCAAACCCTAACATCTGCAAGAGGCAGAGATCCTCATGAGCCCCTGCAGTCGCATGGGCTCACGAGGATCTATGACCCTTGTCAGTAGCAGCCGCCAGCGGCTCTGTTTGCATGGGCGCAGATCGAGTAACGAAGTCGCGTTTCAATCAGCATCTGTGCAGTCCGTATCTTGAGCAGGCTATCTGACTGTACAGGATTACACGACGGCGCTGTCTAGCAGGTGAGGTTCACGTCATTATGTTTCACGAAGAACGCGCACGTGCAATTAACCCTTTCACTACCGAGAAAAAAATGAGCGCGATCTAACTGCAAGAGACATAGATCCTCATGAGCCCCCGCGACCGCGGGGGCTCATGAGGATCTATGCCTCTTGGTGAGACCAATTTGTGTCCCTGTTGTCTGGGTAGTTGTGATTTGTTTGGTCGTTTCAATGAACAAAGATTTCAGAAAGAAAATGTACGTACGTTGGCAGAGAAGGGTTTAGTAAATGAAAAAAAAAAAAAAAAGAACTTCAAAAAGACGAAGTTGACAGAAACTTGGCGGGTCTGGCGGCGGGAGTGGCAGGGGGTTGTAGTTGGTGTGGGTGGGTGGGAAGGTGTCTATAGACGCACAGAAACACACTGACGCACGAAGGCACAAGTCACACAGCACACGCACACGTAGGTACAACCGCACGTACAAACGAGCGTGCCCACTAACATTAGCAAGGAGCGCACACACGGGTTCTTCCATCAGTTCATTAGTCTTAGACAAGCAAGCAAATAACTCTGCAAACACCCCTGCATGCGCGCACGCACGCACGCTCACATACACACGCACGCACGTACGCACGCATCCATGCACACACACACACACACACACACACACACACACACACACACACACACACACACATCGAACAACAAAGCAAAACAACTGAAAACAAAACACCCTAAACAGCTGAAGAAAAACGTAAGCGAAGAAGACCAACCAACCAACCAACCAACCAACCAACCAACCAACCAACCAACCAACCAACCAACCAACCAACCAACCAACCAACCAACAAACCGACTGACCGACCGACCTAACAATCGAATGAAGGATCAAACATTGTTCTCAATATCACGATAATTTTATTAAGTCCCTTCTATTTATAGAAGGGACTTTTAAGGACGGGTCGCGGTGGGGCGAATTTAATAGCACTGATGTCCATGATGTCAAAGTCAGGCAGGCTAAACCTCTAACAATTGACGTAACAAGATAAAAATTACGTGATGTCTAGTTACGCTAACATCGCTGCTGAACGCATATTTGGCGCGAAGCGCCGTATGTGGGTATGCATGTATGTATGTGCGTATGTATGTGTGTGCGTAAACAAGAAAATCTCCGATATTTCTGTACACACAAGCTTGAAACTTGGCGAAATACTTTCTTAAGTAGGTGGCTAAGAGAGCCTCCGAGCATATTGTAATTGAATATCTCATTGAAGACATAAACAACTGTTTATAGGAAGTCGGTTGACCCAGATTAGAGTCCGTAATTTTTGTCATATTTACTTCAACTTTTGCATATAGCTAGTTTGGAGAAAGAGATTGGGTGAGTTTGATTGGCCAGCTTTGTATTCTTTCAACTTATTTAGTAATAATAATTCTTTTCAGAAAAGAATTAAAACACGAAAAAAATTTACTTCTAGAGAAAGTCAGACAGTGAGGGTGACGTAAAAGAGGCAACTCCATCACCACGCAGACACTGACATATACTCTAACTATGACTTCATTCTCTCTCTCGCGCGGCTCTCTCCGCTCTCTCTCACACAAACATACGCGCATTTCCAGGAGGAACAGATCCTCATGCGCCGTCCAGGCGCATGAGGATCTATGCCTCTTGGCCTCTTGGATCTATGCCTCTTGGCGATGTTTGGAGCGCGCGAGCACGCACGCACTAACAAGCACACACACATCGACGCGCTTTCAGAAGATCATGCAGGTGACCCGTGTACTTAGTATATCATATAGCTAGGTAAAGTCAAACTGCTTTCACACAAATTATAGCAAGACTGAAATTATACCGCGAAGTTCTAGTTTTGTCACCATTTTCTCAAGCCTATGAAGCGAAAGTGAAACTCATACACGTAAAATATAAAATTACGTAAAAACTAAAACTTACGTCATGACAAATGATTTTGACAAATCAATGACGCGTATGTCCTGCGCCCCTTATAGAACTCACTGACGCATTGGCAGATCTACGAGACTTTTTCACTAGGAGATAATTCAACATCAGAATCAAGCCAAAGACAAAAGGTAGAGACCATTGACAGCTCTCATATAGAAGGGACTTTGTGGGTTATGTTTCATCCGATCTTGTTGTTACTACTGCTGCCAGTGCTCCTATGTTCTTTTATTGCTGTTGCTTCTGTTATTGTTATATTGTTATTGCTATTATTATTTTTTATGTGCACCTGCGGCTAATGACTTATTTACATCAGAATCCCTTAAGACTTATCAGGCGGTTCATGTATTGATTATCTCCCATGGTGTACTAGATTATTGACCCATGATAGTGTCAAATGTTCACAGTGTAATGGAGTGTCGACCTCTCCGACTATCTTGGCTTGACTTCGCGAACGAAGATTTTATAGGAGTTGCCCACGACGTCTGCAGGCTTGTTCGTGGCTGCGGAGGCCAATCCGAGACAGGCAGGTTCGACCGCAGTGGCTGCAGGGGAAGGTATGGCCAGGGTTCTGAGCTGCGGCATCTCTGTTTTTTCTCCTGAGCCGCTTGTCTTTAAGGCTAGCTCTGTGAGAGTCCTCAAAGGAGACAGCTGCCTTGTAAATGGTGGAGCGCCAGGTGTCACGGTCCGCAGCAAGCGAAGACCACTGGTGGTGGTCGATTTGGCAGGCACTAAGTGACTTCTTGAGACAGTCTTTGTATCTCTTCTTTGGTGCCCCTCTGTCACGGTGTCCAGTAGCAAGCTCGCCGAACAGGGTGATCTTTGGTAGGCGATGATCCTCCATCCTGGAGACATGCCCAGCCCAGCGGAGCTGTGTCCGCAGCAGCAAAGCCTCGATACTCACAGTTTCAGCCTGTTCAAGGACCTCGACGTTGGTGACATAGTCACTCCAGTGAATGCCCAGGATGGTACGCAGGCAGCGCTGGTGGAAGCGTTCGAGGAGTCGTAGTTGGCTGCGGTAGAGGGCCCAGGACTCGGAACCATACAGCAGGGTGGTGAGGACCACAGCTCTGTACACGCTGATCTTGGTGCCTGTTTTCAGCTGTTGATTGTGCCACACCCGCTTGAAAAGTCGCCCGAAAGCGCTGTTCGCTTTTGCCAGCCTGCTGTCAAGCTCTTTGTCCAGCTTGGCGTCCGACGTGATAATGCAGCCAAGGTAAGTAAACTGGTGCACTGACTTTAGTTCAGACTCGCCAATGGTGATGTGAGGAGGGCGATACACTGTCTTGGGTGCCGGCTGATGGAGGACCTCTGTCTTTTTCAGACTGACCTCGAGTCCAAAGAGCTGGGCAGCATCTGCGAAGCAAGACGTGATGCGCTGCAGGGCTCTCTCTGTGTGTGCAACGAGGGCAGCATCATCAGCAAAAAGCAGCTCACGAATCAGTTGGTCTAGGGTTTTTGTGTGGGCCTGCAGTCGTCTGAGGTTGAACAGGCTGCCATCGAGACGATACCTGATGTACACTGCATCGTCATCATCGAGGTCCACTGTGGCCTGCTTCAACATCATGCTAAAAAAGATGGTGAAGAGGGTCGGTGCCAGCACGCAGCCCTGCTTTACGCCGTTGAGAATAGGGAATGGTTCTGAGAGGTCATTGTTGAGTCTGACCTGGCCTTGCTGGTCCTCGTGTAGCTGGACAATCATGTTGAGGAACTTTGGGGGACAGCCAAGTCGCTCCAGGATCTGCCACATGCCTTGCCTGCTCACAGTGTCGAACGCTTTTGTTAGGTCGACAAATGTTACGTACAGCCCTTTGTTCTGCTCGCGGCACTTCTCCTGTAGCTGTCTCAGCACAAAGACCATATCGGTGGTGCTCCTGTTTGCTCTGAAGCCACACTGGCCCTCTGGGAGTTGGTCTTCAGCGATGGCAGGTACCAGCCGATTCAGGAGCAGCCTTGCAAGGATTTTCCCAGCAATGGACAGCAGGGTAATTCCCCGATAGTTGGAACAGTCAGACTTCTCGCCTTTGTTCTTGTACAGGGTGATAACGACTGCATCACGGAGATCTTTTGGTAGTGTTCCTTCCTCCCAGCAGCAGAGAAAGAGGTCATGGAGCTTGTTGTGCAGTGCTGTGCCTCCATGTTTCCAGATCTCTGGCGGTATTCCATCAATGCCTGCTGCTTTGCCACTCTTGAGCTGGTGGATGGCTGTGAGGGTCTCTTCAGTGGTGGGCGGTTCGTCCAATTCAACCTTTACTGGGAGGTGTGGGATTTGTAGGATGACTGCTTCTTGAACAGTGCGCTCAGCGCTGAAGAGGCTCTGAAAGTATTCCGACCAGCGGTTCAAGATGGAGGTATTATCTGTGAGGAGTGCCTGGCCATTCGCGCTTCGCAGGGGACTTTGTACCAGGTGCCTGGGGCCATACACTGCTTTCAGTGCTTCGTAGAAGCCCCTGTAGTCACCATTGTCAGCGCAAAGCTGGGTCCTCTGTGCAAGTCTGGTCCACCACTCATTCTGGAGATCTCTGAGCTTGCGCTGGAGACTGCTGCAGACGAGGCGGAAGGCAGACTTCTTCACAGGGCAGGAAGGCTGGGCTAGGTGGGCCTGATGGGCGGCTCTTTTTTTTGCTAGGTGTTCCTGGATCTCTACATCGTTTTCGTCAAACCAGTCTTTGTTCTTCTTTCTGGCGAAACCCAAGACTTCTGCAGAGGATTTTGCAATAGCAGTTTTCAGTTGTTCCCAAAGTGTTTCAGGGGAGGAGTCTACTGGGTCCGCTGTGTCTTTGAGCCTGCGCTGTAAATCTGTCTGAAAGGCAGCTTTCACATCGTCACGCTGAAGGCTGGCAACATCAAGCTTTTTCTTGGGGGGCCCCCATTTCTTGGGTTTTGGCTTGAAGTGGAGCCTGAGTTTGCAGCGGACAAGGCGGTGGTCAGTGTGGCACTCTGCGCTGGGCATCACTCTGGTGAGGAGGACGTCACTGTGGTCCCTCTGACGCACTAGGACATAGTCGATAAGGTGCCAGTGTTTGGAGCGAGGATGCATCCAGGTGGTCTTTCGACTGTCCTTTTTGCTGAAAAGTAGTGTTGGTGATGACCAGTTGCTGCTCCGCACAGAACTCCAACAGTAGGCGGCCATTGTCATTGCAGTTCCCCACGCCATGCTTGCCGAGGACTCCTTTCCAGGCTTCAGAGTCCTGGCCCACTCTGGCGTTGAAGTCGCCAAGGATGATGACTTTGTCGTCTGCAGGGGTACTCTGTAGGAGGCTGCGCAAGTCAGTGTAAAACTTGTCCTTTTCAGCAGGCTCTGCCAGGAAGGTTGGGGAGTACACACTGAGAAGGGTGACGTGTTGCTGGTGTCTCAGTGGGAGGCGCATGGACATGATGCGGTCTGAGTGGCCCGTTGGTAGGTTTTCCAGCTTAGTCGCAATGGATGTCTTGACCATGAAACCCACGCCTGAGAGCCGTCTTTCTGATGCAGGCCTGCCTGACCAGTAGAGGGTGTACCCAGCACCAAGTTCTTGGAGGCTGCCTTCGTCCGGAAGGCGTACTTCGCTGAGCGCAGCGATGTCGATGTTTAACCTCCGCAATTCATGGGCAATGAGGGCGGAGCGACGTTCAGGGCGTCCGCTGTCTGCTTTGTCGAGCATGGTTCGGACGTTCCAGCATGCTACGTTGAGTCCGGTCGTGGTCGTCATGAGAGTGGATCCGTTATTCTTTCTTGTTTTTTGACCGCAGGAGAAGATGCCCGTTGACCGCGGCTAGCCAACTGGGGTTGCGAGGGGATGAGCTTTGGTTAGGCCACCTTTTCTAGGCCCCTCTCCGTGTGGAGCAAGCAGTGCTGTCCCTAGAGAAGGCTGCTTGGTCGTTCAGGGTGTGCCGAGTGATGTTGTCATCCCCAGGTCAACATCAGGCGACCAATATCCTGAACCGCCTGCATGCAGGTTTGAGACTGCGGCTTCCAGTGACATCTTTCACCTGCCGTTTCGCCCCTCGCCCGTCGCTACAGGACTTGGAATGGTCAGTGTCATGGTCCGTGGACGTTTCCTAAAGCCTGCGCGGTGGAGCTTTTTGGTGGAGTGCAGTGTGCGCAGTACTGGCCCCACCCTTTAAACCCTTGGTTTATCTGCCATGGCCTAGCAAGCTGGGACGATGGCATCGAGGTCCTCGGGTCGTAGGTTTTATATCAGACTGTCCTTGTCCTAGTCTCTGGCTCAAAAGCCTTCCCTGGAGACACGGGGGCTTTGATGTCAGGGGTTTCCTCCCTTAGCCTTTGGGCAGTGGGCAGATGTTCACATCTGCACGGGACATAGACGACCCCGCCCTCCACGAGTCGCCTGCTGCCTTGCAGGCCTGGCCGCTTGGCTGCGGAAAGGCTCTCCGACTATAGTCCTTCACGAAACACAATCCAACCTTAAGAGACATAAATCCTCATGAGTCCTGCAGTGGCACGGGGCTCATGAGATTATATGCGTCTTTGTAGCTGGCACCAGAGATTGGCAATTTTATTGTGAAGTACTTAAACCGTTTAGTGCCATAGACTGAGGTTCTGCAATCCGAATGAATTAAACAGTAACAAACAACTAGCTGTTCCAGAAACGCCGTATCAAAGGTAGTGTCAGCAAGAGGCATAGATCCTTATGAGCCCCCGCGACTGCGGGGGCTCATGAGGATCTATGCCTCTCGCAGTTGGGTAGAGATCACGTTTTCTCGGCACTGAACGGGTTAATCCCACTTTAACCTTCTCACTGCTAATCGACGCAGACTGTGTTCTTGAAATCATCGAACATTCAAAGTGCCAGACCCCAATCCGTCCCAGGAACATGGATACAAAGTGGTTTCAGCAAGAGGCATAGATCTTCATGACCCCCGCGACTGGCGGGGGCCCATGAGGATTTATGCCTCTTGCATTTGGATGGTGTCCAGTTCTCCTTGGCAGTGATGGGCTTACGGAGAATCTACGTAACTTGCTAATCTGCATGAGGTCCCTCTCTTCCTCGAACGGAGAGCGTCAAAGGAGGATCAGCCTACAACTAGACCTTCAGTAAATGGAGTGTAAAGTTCTCTCCAAATACATTTATTGGTAGAGTCACTTGACAAAACATTTGTGCTAATGTCTACATTTACGAACACAAAAGTCTGAAAAAGCAACCCTGAAAAGCGAATCTATTTGGTAATTTAAGCTGCTTAGATCTGTTTTATACTACTAAATGTTACATGACCCACTGATTCGTTTACTTAATGAGATCAAAGCTAAACCTTTTCGGAAAAAAGAAAACACTTATATTTTCCACAATCCAAAATCAAACTGTTGACAGGGTTTTTAGCAAAATGAATGAACGGCCTGCAGAGGTCCGCTGTCAGAAAACAAAGTGCAGTTAATGACATTGTGTGCTGGGCTGTGATTTTGGACCGTTCGGCATCACAGACCACAGATCAGTTTGAAAAAAGTCTAAAGAGAATATGTTTTTATTAAATTCTATCAGAGAGTTTTCCAAAGTTTTCGTTAAATGCATAATCTGCATCGCCACACTCCATATATTCTGCCTGTTTTCAAGCAGAAAAACGCCACGATAAATTATTCCTCTAATGCCAGTTGCATGAACACTGCATCCCAATGCGCAAACGGTCATCGGGCGAACGTCGGCCGCCGTTGGCCCGCGCACGGCCGTGCGCGGGCCCACGGCGGCCGATATTCGCCCGATGACCGTTTGCGCATTGGGATGGACATTGATGAGCACTGGCAGGTAAAAATCTGTGCAAGTTAGCAGGAAAAGGTTGCTGATTATCGAGACTCAGAACATATGCTCTTCACATCATATGCATGTCAGATACGATATTGGCCAGAAACACTAACGATGTGTTTTGTGTGTGTGTGTGTGTGTTTGTATGCAATCTTGGAGATCACGACATACAAATTACGGACCAGCAAACAGACTCTTTAGTCTGGCATCTGCTAAACATACATTTTAAGAATACATTTACAGACGGCCTAATTCTTCTGATGAAGGTTAACACAATGAGGGGACATCCGGAGAGTCTTCAACTGATAGACAACATCTTCCATGTTAACACTAATTCCACATGACACCATTGTACGTCTAATTATCTATAAAATAATGAGGAAATCTTTCATTACGGAACCGTAGAAACATTTCAATAGATACATCATCTACTCCAGAAAGTTTTCAACTACTTAGTGTTTTCAGTGTCACACATCTTCTCCCTGAAAGCAAAAGATTCTCGGGCCGATGCTGACCGCAGTTGGCCCGCTCACAAGCTCGACATCGGCCCGAGGACCTTCGCTTAGTGGCCCAACAACTCTTCCCGAGCAGTGATGTGAGGACATTCCCACATGTCATTCTTACCACCTTAACTCTGCCGTTGTCCTCTCAAGACTGCATTGCAGTGCAGGACACAGATCGACCATGATAGTTCACGGGTGATGCCAGAAATAGCTTGGCGCCCTTAGGCGCCAAGCTCTAATCGCACTTACGCAGTCTGCGCAGCCGTTAGCATGTCAGTCATTTTTTTTAGCTGTCTCTTGTATTAGCGTTGTATTCTAGAATGGAGTGGAGTCATTGCCAGGTTACTTGATATAAAGACGAAGTGTGTTGAACTCGATTGTCCTGTGTCTAAATGAACCATAACTAGACCTTTGTGTAGCGTTTCGTAACCATCTGTTACAGAAGTGTATCTTTGAACAGTTACGCGGTAGTGGGCCTTTAAGAAAACATTTTCAGATCGTCTAATTCTTATGATGTTAACACATTGAGGGGGCATCCGGACTTTTCAATTGTTAGACTGATCTATAACAAATTTCATTTAACACTAATTCCACCTGACACCATTGTAGTCCAAACATCTATAATTTAACGAGGAAATGTTTCATTACGAAACCTTTGGAAACATTTCAATAGATACATCATCTACTCTAGAAAGTTTTCAACTACTTACTGTTTTCAGTGTCACACGTCTTCTCCCTGTAAGCAAAAGATTCTCGGGTCGATGTTGACAGCAGTTGACCCGCGCTGTGCGGCGGGCCAAGTGCAGCCGACATCGGGGCGAGGACCTTTGATTAGTGGCCCAACACTTCTTCCCTGTGATTTGTAAAGGGAATTCCGATATTCAATTATTACCAGCTAAACTCGTTTCAGTTCAACAGGAGTACAAAACGTTCAGGCCTCGAGAATCTCACAGTCAAAGTTTCAGTTCAACAGGAGTACAAAACGCTCAGGCCTCGAGAATCTCACAGTCAAAGTTTCAGTTCAACCACTAAGTACAAAACGTTCAGGCCTCGAGAATCTCACAGTCAAAGTTTCAGTTCAACAGGAGTACAAAACGTTCAGGCCTCGAGAATCTCACAGTCAAAGTTTCAGTTCAACAGGAGTACAAAACGTTCAGGCCTCGAGAATATCACAGTTAAAAAAAAAACCCGCTATCTTTTGGATCAAGTTGCGAAGTTTGGAAAAAAAATGTCATGGCTAAAAAATAATTAATCTTGTAACTTTATACTTTATCACGTTTCGTGTGGTGTAAATTGGAAAGCAGCAGCTCAAATAACCTCGAGGCGTTAGGCAAGGCTATTTCACTGCCATTATCATTTCGTTGGCGCATGCAAAGCAAGTCGAACATTCTAGTCAGTTTTGAATTTTGTTCAAACGTGCCTTGTTTTACCTATTCAAGGCGCCCCGCATCAATAGCTGCTAAAGTGTCGTATAGCGTTGCCGGAGGCAACGCTATACGACACTTTCGTAGCTATTGATGCGAGGCGCCTTAAATAAGATGAGAAGTTGTT
Source organism: Semisulcospira habei (assembly GCA_036245525.1). NCBI lineage: Eukaryota > Metazoa > Mollusca > Gastropoda > Semisulcospiridae > Semisulcospira > Semisulcospira habei. Next base: position 12,888,677 of record BTPG01000006.1, read on the forward strand.
TGCTGGTCTGAAATTCTGTTTGCCTCCGGCAACGCTATATAACACTTTCGCAGCTATTGATGCAGGGCGCCTTAAATAAGATGAGAAGTTGTTTGCTGGTCTGAAATTCTGTTTGCCTCCGGCAACGCTATATAACACTTTCGCAGCTATTGATGCGAGGCGCCTTAAATAAGATGAGAAGTTGTTTGCTGGTCTGAAATTCTGTTTGCCTCCGGCAACGCTATACGACACTTTCGCAGCTATTGATGCAGGGCGCCTTAAATAAGATGAGAAGTTGTTTGCTGGTCTGAAATTCTGTTTGCCTCCGGCAACGCTATATAACACTTTCGCAGCTATTGATGCAGGGCGCCTTAAATAAGATGAGAAGTTGTTTGCTGGTCTGAAATTCTGTTTGCCGCTGACAACGCTATATAACACTTTCGCAGCTATTGATGCAGGGCGCCTTAAATAAGATGAGAAGTTGTTTGCTGGTCTGAAATTCTGTTTGCCTCCGGCAACGCTATATAACACTTTCGCAGCTATTGATGCGAGGCGCCTTAAATAAGATGAGAAGTTGTTTGCTGGTCTGAAATTCTGTTTGCCTCCGGCAACGCTATATAACACTTTCGCAGCTATTGATGCGAGGCGCCTTAAATAAGATGAGAAGTTGTTTGCTGGTCTGAAATTCTGTTTGCCTCCGGCAACGCTATATAACACTTTCGCAGCTATTGATGCGAGGCGCCTTAAATAAGATGAGAAGTTGTTTGCTGGTCTGAAATTCTGTTTGCCTCCGGCAACGCTATATAACACTTTCGCAGCTATTGATGCGAGGCGCCTTAAATAAGATGAGAAGTTGTTTGCTGGTCTGAAATTCTGTTTGCCTCCGGCAACGCTATATAACACTTTCGCAGCTATTGATGCGAGGCGCCTTAAATGAGATGAGAAGTTGTTTGCTGGTCTGAAATTCTGTTTGCCTCCGGCAACGCTATACGACACTTTCGCAGCTATTGATGCAGGGCGCCTTAAATAAGATGAGAAGTTGATTGCTGGTCTGAAATTCTGTTTGCCTCCGGCAACGCTATACGACACTTTCGCAGCTATTGATGCAGGGCGCCTTAAATGAGATAAGAAGGTGCCGGTTTGCTGGTCTGAAATTCTGTTTGCCTCCGGCAACCCTATACGACACTTTCGCAGTTATTGATGCAGGGCACTTTAAATGAGATGAGAAGTTGTTTGCTGGTCTGAATTTCTGTTTGCCTCCGGCAACCCTATACGACACTTTATTGTTATTGATGCAGGGCACTTTAAATGAGATGAGAAGTTGTTTGCTGGTCTGAAATTCTGTTTGCCGCTGACAACTCTATACGACACTTTCCCAGCTATTGATGAGGGGCGCTTGGAATTAATCGATCAAAGCGATCTGCTGTCATTGGTAAATTTCGCCGATACAAAGAATTATCAATGTTATCTCGAATCAAAGGAGACTTTTTACACCCTTTCCTCTCACAATTAATATGTGTATGAATAATAATAATAATAATAATAATAATAATAATAATAATAATAATAATAATAATAATAATAATAATAATAATAAATAGTTCTTGTATAGCGCTGATCTCCAGGAAAACACTGGACTCACTGCGCATGCACAACAACACACCGTCTCTCTCAGACACACGCACAATTATACACTACTTTAAACCACCCCATCCCTTCCCAACACCTTACATCCACTTCCACTTCCCTCTAGAATCAGAATAAAAGGCAGTCAGTCAACAGATAGCTAAAGGTGAGCTAACTGTTAAAAGCCGCTCGACAGAAAAGAAAAGTCTTTAAGTGAGCTTTGAACTGTGACAATGTGGGCAGATTCCGCATTTCAATTGGCAGCGAGTTCCACACATTTGGGGCGAAAAAGGTGAAACAACGCTTCCCGACAGCTTCGGGATTTTAAAATGTTTTTCATTGGAGGAACGAGGGTGCGTGATGGCTGATAAACAGACAGCTTGGCAGAAAGGTACGGAGGGAGAGATCCGTCAAAATACCGATAGGCGTATAAACACGCAACCTGTGAATGCACACGCAACATATTTTTTTCGCTATTGTCCAGGGTCGTGTCACTAGAACTCTCTTACATACACAAGAGAAAAAGAGCAGAAAAAGTCTTTCATTTCAGTTATGACATTCAAACATCCTAGCCATTTGTTCAGCATTACCTTATCCCTTATCATTCGGAATACACCAGTGTGTGAAATACGTCAGTTTGACTAAAATAGTTCAAGGGTAGTGCCAGAATAGCTTGGCGCCTCTTGGCGCCAAGCTATTCTGGCACCACCCTTGAACTAAAACCATTGGTCTAATTATCCTTAGCTGTAAGTACTATGATGCGGCTTGCACATGGCAGTGTACAAATTTGAAGCTTTTAGCCTCAGTGTGATATGGGTTAGGACATATAAAAAATATTTATAAAGGAGACACTGGCATCCCTTTATTGTCTGCAGCAGGTCGCTTCCAACCTAAATTGTGAATGCGGTCACGTGCAATGTAAAGTATACGCCGTCTGCTGGCTCAAGGGAGGTAAGGTGTATAAATTGTCTGCCTTTCTCTTTGTTTTGCAATAGTAATCTCACATCTACAGACGGGTTTTGATAGCTTAAACAGAGGCGAAGAATACCCGCCTACAATATTATCGGATATCGGAAACGCAAAATATATAAACGGGTTCAGGTGCAGCGTCTTTCGTGGTACGGGTTTCCTCTTCTGAAACAAAACCGGCATTTATTGCGTGGGATTATATTGACGTCACTGATATTTTTGCTTTGGTGTGAGCGTCAGAGTCTACGCACCTTCAACACCTCAAGATCTCCTCTGTCTCACAAGCACAGAGGTAAATGATACCAGAAAGAGATATAGACGCCATGAGTCATTTGCATATACAGGGACTAATTCTAATTATTTATGTCTCTTATAAATGAAAATTATAAAAGTTTTTGTATCAGCATATTTCATCAACAAGAGACATAGATCCTCATGAGCCCCTGCGAATGCAGGGGCTTATGAGGATCTATGCCTCTTGCTAGTGAAGAGCTGCTTACTTACATCTCTGCTCTCTGGTGGAGTAAGCCCTTAAGGGTTACGCCTGCAAGACTTCAAGACAGTATCTGTTTCATGCGACAATAATCAGACATGAACACATCCGCCTGACACAGTGTAACACTCTCAGTTGAAGAACAGCTTGAGACGATGTTGTTTAGCAAGAGGCAAAGATTATCATGAGCCCCTGCAACTGCAGGGGCTCATGAGAATCTATGCCTCTTGCAGATGGAACGGGATGGGTGAGGGACTGGAGTAAACATTGAGCTAAATTCAGCGTCCCGCCCAAAAGGTTTCTTTAACACGGACATAAAGGTTTCTTTTTCGTGTTTGTGACCTCTGCAAGTCGGTTGTCATGACAACTTTCAACGGAGGTCAGATTATTTCGAATTATGCAGTTTGGAGGGGTAATGCCTCCCCCCCCCTCCCCTCCTGCAAGTGGGTGCCATTTTTTCTTTCTGTGATTTTGGGTTTTAGTACAATTCACAATCTTTAATAGGAAAATTTTCACGTTCAGCACTTTTTCGACATGAACCAATCTCTCTTTCTCTCTCCCCACACAGTGAAAAAAAAGGTCTGCGCACCTATTCTTTTATCCTTGGAAAATAAAGTTTCATTTCATTTCATTTCTCTTTCAGTGTCTCTGTCTGTCTTTCTCTCCCTCCCCCATCCCCCCCCCTATCTCTCTCTCTCTCTCTCTCTCTCTCTCTCTCTCTCTCTCTCTCTCTCTCTCTCTCTCTCTCTCTCTCTCTCTCTCTCTCTCTCTCTCTCTCTCTCTCTCTCTCCCTCCCTCCCTCCTATGTATTTCCCTTGCTTTTGCATCGGTGGCAGTTACACATTCTCCAACGCCAGTAATTCACCTATTGTGTTCGTTAATTTTTTTCTTTGATTTTTTTTTGTTTGTACGCTGTGTTTGTTTTTCTGTTGTGTTCTGTTTTGTTTACAGGACAGCTTGTAAGACAGGCAATGAGTTGCCCAATACTACTATACTTTATCATGCAATAAAAGATTCATCATCATCTCTCCTTGCCTTTTGGCAGTGTTTTTGTCTAATACGATTTACAATGTGAGGGCTTATTGTACTTTAATTATTAAAATGCAGTAATATTGGTACACGGTTAGAAAGACTGTTTAAGAGCCTTAGATGTATTTGTGTACAAGAAAGACAATGTTTAAAAAGGAAGCTGAAAGATTTCCCAGAAAAGTGACTAAAATGTGTGAGGTCATGTGCAACTATTTAAGGAACTTTATATTTTTTCAGATAAAAAGTTTGTTTTCCCTCTGGTTATGTCCTTGTCCTAAAACTAGTTGCAATGCCATGACATCTTGCATTTTACTTTTTATTTTTCGTAACATAATTATCTAATCATTCAAAACATAGCAGGACTCTGTAAGAACCTTGGATATGTTTGTGTACAAGAAAGAACACGTAAACAAGTTGAAATCTTTAGCCAAGATATGACACAGCAAACTTACTGATTGATGGACTATATGACACAGAAAACTTACTGATTGATGGACTATATGACACAGAAAACTTACTGATTGATGGACTATATGACACAGAATACTTACTGATTGATGGACTATATGACACAGAAAACTTACTGATTGATGGACTATATGACACAGAAAACTTACTGATTGATGGACTATATGACACAGAAAACTTACTGATTGATGGACTATATGACACAGCAAACTTACTGATTGATGGACTATATGACACAGAAAACTTACTGATTGATGGACTATATGACACAGAAAACTTACTGATTGATGGACTATATGACACAGAAAACTTACTGATTGATGGACTATATGACACAGAAAACTTACTGATTGATGGACTATATGACACAGAAAACTTGCTGATTGATGGACTATATGACACAGAAAACTTACTGATTGATGGACTATATGACACAGAAAACTTGCTGATTGATGGACTATATGACACAGAAAACTTATTGATTGATGGGCTATATGACACAGAAAACTTACTGATTGATGGACTATATGACACAGAAAACTTACTGATTGATGGACTATATGACACAGAAAACTTACTGATTGATGGACTATATGACACAGAAAACTTACTGATTGATGGACTATATGACACAGAAAACTTACTGATTGATGGACTATATGACACAGAAAACTTACTGATTGATGGACTATATGACACAGAAAACGTACTGATTGATGGACTATATGGACTATATGACACAGAAAACTTACTGATTGATGGACTATATGACACAGAAAACGTACTGATTGATGGACTATATGACACAGAAAACTTGCTGATTGATGGACTATATGACACAGAAAACTTGCTGATTGATGGACTATATGACACAGAAAACTTATTGATTGATGGGCTATATGACACAGAAAACTTACTGATTGATGGACTATATGACACAGAAAACTTACTGATTGATGGACTATATGACACAGAAAACTTACTGATTGATGGACTATATGACACAGGAAACTTACTGATTGATGGACTTATATAAGCATCTAGTTAACCTCTCAACTGCCGGAACTCTACCCATCTGCAAGAGACATAAATCCTCATGAGCCCCCGCAGTCGCGGGGGCTCATGAGGATTTATGTCTCTTGCTGGCCCTGTGTTCCTTGTGTCCACGTCTGGACCTACGTCATTTGTGTTCTTCACGCGAATATCGGTCAGGGTGAATAGTTTTCAGGCGCAAAATCCGCGATCACGGGCAGCAAAGGGGCCAATTAACTCTATATTTTCGGAGAATGTTTCTCTCGTCTCTCGTTTTGCCTTTTGTTAATCTCAGTCCTATAACTAGTTGCAAGGTGAGGACTTCTCGCATTAAAAAATTATTTTATAAAATTTATTTTTGCAACCCATTTATACGTTAAAAACACAGCTGGGCTGTTTAAGAACCAAAAACGCACTGATCATGTCACACCACTACTAAAGCATCTCCACTAACTACCTGTCAAGCAGAGAATAGAGTACAAGCTGGCCGCTTTGGCATACAAACAGTATGACAGTACACTTCCTGAATATCTGTCTCTTTCCCTTGCATCGCACAACCCTAGTAGAAGCCTACGCTCAAGCTCACAGAAACTGCTTGTTCAGCCCAGACTCAGCCTAAAAACTGCTGGTGCCCGTTCTTTCGGTTATCAGGCCCCTCACGTCTGGAACTCACTTCCACTGCATGTCCGTCTATCCCCTACCCTGATGACCTTCAAAACAAATTTGAAGACCCATCTTTTCCAGGTAGCATATCAAGATTAGCTTAGTCTGGATGTGCTGCTTGGAAGTGTTGGCTGTTTTCATATATGGGTAGCCCATTTAGGTAGCCTGTGTGTGTGTGTGTGTGTGTGTGTGTGTGTGTGTGTGTGTGTGTGTGTGTGTGTGTGTGTGTGTGTGTATGTGCGTGTTTATTTCGTGTTAGGAATGCGCCTACATGGTGCGAGCAGGTGTTTATTTAAACAGTGAGTGCGTTCTAATTTTTCTCCTTTTTAAAATTATTTTTATGTGCTGTAAAGCGCTCCGAGCTTGCTGTCCGTTGGGAAGAGCGCTATATAAAAACTATGTATTATTATTCTTATTATTAGTATATGAGCAGCTAGTTCACGCAACTGTTTATGTTCGGAGACACAAAGTTATTTTGAGTCTATTCTTGGCCATTCCCTCTTTGAACTGTCTAGTCATTTCACTGTAGGGAACCTAAAAAAATATCACGCATAAAATGCTGATTCAAAACATAGTTATTTTATTTACCAACGCAAATATAAGCGCGGGTTTCAAAAGGGCCTAGTCAATGCCGAGTTTCTGACCTGCAAAAAAAGAAGAAAAAAAAAAACTTCACCAGCGCAACAACGGGTCACAAAATTCCGTTTATCGCGGTCCCCACGCGAAACTGCAAAAGACATAGATCTTCGTCAGCCCCCGCAGAAGGCGGGGGCTCATGAAGATCTATGTCTCTCGCTATCTCCTTTCTACATCAGTCCTCTTACCGCGGACGAAGTGGCTGGGTATTGCCAGTGCATCTACCACTGTGAAAAGATTATTCGGACATAGCGTGCTTCGCTCTCATCCAATAACGGAGTTTTCGAATCTCCAAAGGAGCATTCAGTTTTAACCCTCTGACTGCGGGGTGCAAGTGCATGAACGCGATCCAACTGCAAGAGGCACAGATCCTCATGAGCCCCCGCTGTCGCGGGGGCTCATGAGGATCTATGCCTCTTGCTGCGACCACTTTGAATCCACGGGACGGCTGGAGATCTTGGGCGTTGAAATAACGGCTATTGCAGAAACACAGCCTGCGTCCACTGGCACTCATGGGGTTAATGCGTCTGAAATATTCATCGCAGGCGGAACAGTAGATCCAATACCGGTCTGAAAAAAAGTGTAGATGTATACCCTGGGTCAGGGAGGGCAACATAAGTTTTATCTGTCGTCACAGCCCTTCAGGGGCTCATCATGATTGCTGCCCCGGGATGAGGGGAAAGAGGAGTGTCTATTTTTGTGAAATGCGAGATTGTCATTGTGATATAATGAAAAAAATCTCGCTTTTCACAAAACTGAACGTACTGTCTTTTGCCTTCTTAGGGAAGATCGTGTGGTCTCGTTTGCTGCAGAGGTTAGTCTATATTTCTTCTTCTTCTTGATGATGTGGAGGGGGCTTTAGTTATAAAGCAATATCCGACAGTGCTAGTCTATGATTTTTTGACCTTATGGTTTGATCTTACAGTTTGAAGACGTACAGTCTAACATAAAACAAAAACATGCATTTTGTATCAATACTACAGAACAGCCTGCTTTGAGAAACCGTCTTTATTGCAATAAAAAGTGGGCTTAACCCATTTTGCCCCTAGTCCCTAAAGCAATAGATGGATTGACGATGATAATTCAAGGGTAGTGCCTCAGGCGCCAAGCTATCCTGGCACCACCCTTGAACTAAAACGGTTTATCTATATCCTAAATCAGTAATGTAGCCATTTACAAGGCAGCTGTCTCCTTTGAGGACTCTCGCAGAGCTGGCCTTAAGGACAAGCGGCTCAGGAGAAAAAAACAGAGATGCGGCAACTCAGAACCCTGGCCAGACCTCCCTCTGCAGCCACTGCGGTCGAACCTGCCTGTCCCGGATTGGCCTCCGCAGTCACGAGCATGCCTGCAGACGTCGTGGACAACCCGTATAGAATCTTCGTTCGCGAAGTCAAGCCAAGAGAATGTAGCCTTTGCAGGACAATAAGCATTAAAAAAAAAAACAAAAACCAAATCAGCCTCAGGATGTAATTGGATAATAACAGGTGATTTCTAATAGGGGTGGTTGCTAAAAAAAAAAAAACCCCAAAAAACACCAACATTCTGCGGATAAACTCTTGCTTCGGACATGGGTATCCAAATTTGTTCACCGAACAGGAAGTGAGTATCTTGATAGAAAGCCCAGAAAGTTAACTTTCCTAGTCGGGTCTAATCTTTAGCTGCCTTCTAAGTAGAATCGTTTCTCCAATAATCAGTCGATGGAAAAAAAACTAACTTTGAAAACGACTTTGTTTCTGACCCAAACCAATCCATTCACCCTTTCACTTGCCGAGACAAATGCAAAACACGATCCATCTGCAAGAGACATAGATCCTCATGAGCCCCCGCGACTGCGGGGGCCCATGAGGATCTATGCCTCTTGCGGAGGCCAATTTGTAGCCATGTTTCTTGGACCGTGTCGGTATTCGGTCGTTGAATGAACAAGATTTCAGCAACAAAAAAATGTACGTATAGTGGCGGGGAAAGGGTGAAGACACAAATATTCTGTATTTTTATACTGAGATTACTACCGGCCTTTTAACCGCTTCTCTGCCAATGAGCGCAGATCTGTGTTAAATCGTTGTACCCCAAGACCGAAATCCCCAAATTTTGCCTTTGTCCTCTGAAGACTACATTGCAGTGCAGGACACAGATCGACCATGATAGTTCAAGGGTGATGCCAGAATAGCTTGGCGCCGATAGGCGCCAAGCTATTCTGGCATCACCCTTGAACTATCATGGTCGATCCATATCTTGCTGTGGTGTGTCTGGGGTAGAATGAGTTAACTCAACCCCAAACAATGTTATCCGTCTAAGAAAAGAAGTACCCAACGGAGAAAGAAACACGCTTAGAAAAGACGGGTACAACACAATTTATTAATATTTCGGGTAAATACCCTTTGTCAAAATAGAGAAACAAACAGAGAGATTAGCCGCTACTTATCTTCATTCGCAGAAGGAATGTGGCAACATCTAAAATGTATTCTAAAATATCCGTCTAAGGAATGTGCATACAAAGTGGTGTCAGCATAGATCATCATGAGCCACTCGCTGCGGGGTCTCATGAGGATCTATGCCTGTTGCATTTGGGTGGCCTTCGTTGTGTTTCGTCATTCCAGGGGTTACGTGCCAATAAAATGGAAAACAAATCCAGCATTATCCTTGTTAACCCCTTTCATACGACTTGACGCATATTTTGTTTATGAAATAATTATCACCGCAAAAGCGACAAACGTCCACGGGGCGTGAATACACATTGATCTCAGCAAGAGGCATAGATCCTCATGAGCCTCCGCAGTCGCTGGGGGCTCATGAGGATGTATGCCTCTTCCAGCTGGATCAGGTCCACTATTTCTCGGCAGTGAATGTGTTAAGTACATCACAGGCTTTGCCTGGCTTCTTTTGCCACCAGAGTGACCACGTGGCTGTGTTTGTACTTATAGCATCACAATGGTGTATTTTATTGTACAGAATGGAAGATATTATCGGCCCGTGGCATTAGATAATTAACGATTTAGTGTCAGCTCGAGAAGACTTTTTAGTACATCTGGGCGCGTGCTTCCTGGTCGTGAAATTATTAACTCATTGGTGACGCGCCGTATGCGGCGATTCGCCGCGTATCCGTATACGGAACGTCTCCAATGAGTTAATGAGACTGAGCACTGCATGATGCGGTGTTTTCATGCTACAGACTTTGATCGTTTGCTACTTTGATCATTTTCATCAACGTCCGTATGCCCTTCTCAAGTCTCGGATACTCTGCACCGTCAAGACAAAAGGAAGCAGTATGCCCACATTTGAAAAAGATTTTTTTTTTTTCACATTGCAATACACCGAAAATCTTGTTATTCGCAAACAATGACATTAACTGTCTTTTGTCTTACAAGGCAGTAATCAGCCGAATAAACGGGTAAAAAGAAAAAAGAAAGAAAAAAAAAAGACATATCATATACTTAAAAACGTTACTGACTTTCGCACCCTCCACACCTCTCTCTCTCTCTCTCTCTCTCTCTCTCTCTCTCTCTCTCTCTCTCTCTCTCTCTCTCTCTCTCTCTCCCCCCCCCCCCGCCTTTAAAAAACCCACATCTCTCTCTCTCTCTCTCTCTCTCTCTCTCTCTCTCTCTCTCTCTCTCTCTCTCTCTCTCTCTCCCCCCCCCCCCCTTAAAAAAAACCCCACATATCTCTCTCTCTCTCCCCACCCCTTCCCCACCCCCACCAATTCACCACCACCATCCCAACCTCAATATACTTATACACATCTTTTTGTCGAGGCAATATCTACTGTCGGTAGTGCTTTTGTAGAGGTGATTTCTGCTGTCGGCAGCACATTTTGTAGAGGTAATTTTGGTTGACGGCAACGCTTTTTTTGTCGAGGGCATTTCTGTTGACAATAGCGCTTTTTGTAGAGTCGATTTCTGCTGTCGGTAGAGCCGCCTTTGGTGGAAGTAATTTCTGCTGTCGGTAGAGCTTTTTGTCGAGGTGATTTCTGGAGAAAAAGTGCTACCGACAGCCAAAAGGTTTAAAATAAATTTACAACGAGCGAATTGACAGTAAGGAGAAACTTTCACACTACAACTTTTGTATTAGCTTGTCCTCGCGAATGCAATACGTCACGGTGCAACTCGTGATTGCGTCCAATGAGCCAGCAGCAGCGTCGTTCACGCTGTATTTACGATCGCAGTGGACATTCGATTCTTTCTCCGACTCGTCGCCGTGTTTCAGTTTAACTCACTCCAGACGTGCCGCATCCGGATACGCGGCATAATGCCACGTGTCCGGATGCGGCACGTCTCGAATGAGTTAACCCATTCACTGCCGAGAAAAAAATGAACGCTATCCAACTGCAAGAGGCATAGATCCTCATGTGCCCCGCTGTCGCGGGGGCTCATGAGGATCTATGCCTCTTGCTGAGTCCAGTTTACATCCATGTTTCTTGAACGGTGATTTAATGAGCGAAGATTTCCAAACACAATATGCGCCATGAGGCAGGGAAGGGTTAACCCCTTCGTGCACGCGGCCACCGGTTCAGTTCACAGTACCGGTGGCTGCCATGCATACGGGCGGTTAAGGCCAATGTTTTCTTGCATCCCAGACAATTTACACTTCAGTATTAATGCCGCCAACAGAAGTGAAAACCTTCATGCAAATAGCTTTGGTAAGTGCTGCCGCTCCTTTGTTGAATGCAAATTTAGCCAGCGCGACATGCAATTCCAGACAATTTACACCAGAGTCAGCCATCAGAAATATTTTTATGGTAATCGAAGAGTTAGAGAGAGAGAGCTTCGTCACAACAGGGTATAAATAAAGCTGTGACGTCATTTCTAACATTCTCAATACAAAGCTATAGTACAGAATGGTAGAAATGACGTCAGAATTGTCAATTGTCACACTATTGTCGCCGAACAACGTTCGAGTTTCAAAATTTCTTTCAGCTGCATGGGCGCCTGAAATTCTATATTAGCTTTGTATCTTTTCAGACACCAACATAATCTGGCACTACCTTTAAACTGTCATGGCCGATCCATATCCAGATGTGGTGTCTTGACTCAATCGAGACGCGCCGCATTCGGAAACGCGGCAATGCCGCGTATCTGAACGTGACGCGACACTTCTCGAATGTGGAGCTGCTGAATGCAGCCTTTGATTTTACTGGTTAGTATGTTTACGCGTGTTGTTTCATCCTGTTTTGTCAAGCCAGAGCAAATTTCTACTCTCTGGACAATAAAAAAGAATTTACAATAAAGAAAGAAACACGTTAGAAAGGGCAAGTTCAACAAACAATACTTGTCCTTTCTAAGCGTGTTTCTTTCTTTGTTGTTGAATTTCATTGCACTTACAGGCTTGGACTCAATGAATCAAGTCTTCTTCGCTTATAACAAGGGCAGGTATAATAAAAGTAGAATATAACAACTTTGTTTTCTCCGTAGGTCCCGACAGCACTCTATCTGTGTAAATTACTTCGCTTATAACAAACTTCGGATATTACAACACGAATAATTGGATCCCTTGGTAATTTGTTAAATACAAAGTTTTCTGTAATGTGAATTTGAATTTGCCGGAATTTGCACGACAATGAAAGGAAATAAGCTCAGCGAGAGTTTACGAGGCGTACATATGTCCACAGGCGGGTTTATGATTCTGTTTTCGAGACGGATAATGGATTTTAATTCCGCCTGTGCAAAAACACGACCCGGGACGCCAAGGGCTGTCGGGCCGAAGTCGGCCCGCAGTGGGCCCGCGCACGACAGTGCGCGGGCCCACTGCGGTCGACTGCGGCCCAAAGTCAAACGCGATAAAAAGTGTATAACATACATCTCGACGTGTCTGCAAATTGAATCTACGCACGAAATACACGGGGAAGACGGCATCCTTAAATAACCCTGCAGTGTCTAGACGTGGGAACGTTTGGAACGTTGAACCCGACGGCAAGAGGTGAAATCGATTTATTTTCTTCCAATATTGGGGATTTTACCAGCAAGGAGGCGACAGAAGAAGAGAAAACAACTGAAAACGAAAAGATCAAAGGTTTATCAGGGCACACCATGTCGTGTCGCGGCAGTCATTTTTTTCCTGCGCTGTTCATATCAAGGGTATTCACTCAGCGATGAACAAATCTCATAAACTAAGAGTAATGTGTTTACGTGTTTGTCCAGCGCTGAGTTATTTCCCTTGATGTGCATACTACGTCTACAAAAAATCTCCTCGTGTTTATGGTCTGTACTTTTCTGTCGATATTGATTCCTTTTTTTCTACATGATTTTTGTCTGCTGTTTTCTTTGAAATCCAGACCAAAAAGGGGTGACCTATATGCACTATAATTATAACTCCCAAAAGCGCGCCGTATATACTATAAATTTAAACAAGGAAAACTGACCTCAAAATGACCCCCAACCGCTCATTTTTCTGAAAGGACAAAATTTACCTTTGCGAACGTCCAAATTTACTTAGTTGCCGCTGCGGTTTTTGTTTGTTAAGCGGAGGGATTAGGAGGCGGTTTACCTTCATATATAGTTTATTTTTGTCAGGGAAACATTCGTAGTATATCATTTAAAATCATGCATCTAAGGCTTGCGTCTTTACAAATAGTTCTCTTTGTCTGACCTATTTTTTGTGTTGCCCTTTTTTCCCCTTCATTTTCTGTTTCTTGCCCTTGAGGTCTCCGGCTGGTCTGCAAGGGAGTGTCATTTAAAATTCTAACGAAACACGAGACCAATCAATTCGTGAGACTGTCTCCAGGTTTTGTTCTTTTCCCAACATACACACACAGGGCGTCTAGGGTTAGCAAGAGACAAAGAATTCCATGAGCCCTCGCATCCGCAGAAGGCAAAGAAATCAGTAATGAAGAAAGAACGAAATCTCGTTTGGCACACGACTGGGTTTCGCAAGAGGCAAAGAACCTCATGAGCCCCCGCAAATGCGGGGGCTCATGAGGTTCTTTGCATCTTGCGGTTACGTTTCAGGCTATTCCGGAGCTCACGAGGTTCTATGCCAATTTGCAAATGTGTTCTCTTTGCCGACGGGCGTAGCATCTTTATCTAGGTTGAAATCTAGGTTCCGGGTCCTGGATCCGGATTCTTTTACTTTCACGGTCGAGATAGACAGATTGGTAGAAAGCTATGCAACCAGGAGCAGTGATCGCGATGTTTAATGGTAGTGCCTGAATAAATCGATGCTTCAAGCGCTGAGCTAATCAGGCACTACCCAACATTTCCGTCGATCTATTTTGTTTTTGTTTCTTGGGCGTAGGACTGAAGTGGCTTCTGGAATTTGTCTTGTGCATATGGAAGAGGAATGGGGATAGTGTTACAATGAACCCATTCAATGACAGAAAAATACGAACACAATCCAACTGCAAGAGGCAAAGAAACGCATGAGTCCCCGCAGATACTGGGGCTCATGAGGTTCTTTGACTCTTGCTGAACCTATTCATATCCACGTTTCTTGGATTGAGGGGATTAGTCGGTGTTGGATTTGTCCTGCCTTCAAGGACGTAATTAATTTTGCGCCCACCGGCAGTCAAGGGGTTTAAAGGGGGCTTTATGTAATGCGAATACTATATGGTTAACCACAAATTGAATTTCAGCCGTGTCCTTGCGGGTCAGAGAGAGAGAGAGAGAGAGAGAGAGAGAGAGAGAGAGAGAGAGAGAGAGAGAGAGAGAGAGAGAGAGAGAGTGAGAGAGAGAGAGAGGGAGGGAGAGAGAGGCCAGCAGCAGCAGCAGCTGGAAGATGCATTCGACGGTAAATATACCTTCACGCATCAATGAACGCGTGTTAAAGCACTCACAGACAGCTGCTATGGGATGGCTTGAACAGGCAGAAAAGCTAAAACGCCCATACATTTGGCTTAAACGGACGTTATTCCTATAATAAGTAAAATATTGCAGGGACTTTAAACATTCCGTGAATTAATCCAGGCCACTCCGTCTGCAAAAGGCCTATATTTTCATGGGCCTGCATCCACAGGGGCTCATAAAATATAGGCATCTTAGGAAGATTACAAAGTAAAGTAGGTTAAAGCACTGTCAGGGGAGAGAAGTGTGCATGATCGAACAGTGATCATAGATCTACTGTGGTCAAAGCACACACACACACAAAAAAGAGATAGGAAAGAGGGGGTGACTGGAAGCAATGCATATGGAATTCCCCCCCCCCCCCCGAAAGGGGGGGGGGGCGTATCACATATCCCACTGTTCCAGCCACTCGGTGCATGGAAATTTAAATCTAGGTCCCCCAAGGGGGGGGGGGGGGGGTCCAGGTATTTAGCCGGTGTGGACAGTGAGAGAGGTCGCCAAGACCGAAACAGCTGTCCACACCGGCTAAATATCTGGACCCCACTTGGGGGACCTAGATTTAAATTTCCATGCACCGAATGCATTGCTTCCAGTCACTTTCTTAGCGCACCCCCTGTTTCCTATGTCTTTTTTTTGCGCTTTGACCATTTGACACAGTAGATCTATGCTCACTGTTTGATCATGCACACGTCTCTCCCCTGACAGTGCTTTTACCTACTTTGTAATCTTCCTAAAATATTAGCACTGGCAGTGTCCCCTTTTCTTTTCATTTATTACTACAATATCGACTGCAACCCCTTCCCCCCTTTTAGTAGGTTCTCTTTTAGGGTGCATGAAAATTTGGCTCTAGGTGGAGGCATGGAATGTATGCCCCTGCAGACACTACAGTAAAATGTGGCTGTCATTGCAGGTAGGCTTCCTTCCTCCAGGATTGCCGATGGTGTGCTAAAGAGGTCGCCAAGACCGAAACAGCTGTCCACACCGGCAAAATATCTGGACCCCCCTTGGGGGACCTAGATTTAAATTTCTATGCACCGAGTGGCTGGAACAGTGGGATATGTGATACCCCCCCCCCCAAGGGGGGCTTCCATATGCATTTGCTTCCAGTCACTTTCATAGCGCACCCCTCTTTCCTATCTCTTTTTTTTTTGTCCTTTGACCACAGTAGATCTATGACCACTGTTCGATCATGCATACTTCTCTCCCCTGAAAATACTTTACTTTGTAATCTTCCTAAAATATTAGCACTGGCAGCCTCCCTTTTTCTTGTCATATAGGCATCTTGCTCGCAAAGAGTTGCCTCAGTAACACATTTCACCTCAGGACCGAAATCCCCACATTTGAAGTTGCTCTCTGAAGGACTGTATTACAATTCTAGAGACAGATCGAGCATGATAGTTAAACTTTAACTTAAAGGGTGGTTCCAGAATAGCTTGGCGCCTTTGGGCGCCAAGCTATTCTGGCACCACCCTTGAACTATCATGCTCGATCCGTGTCTTGCTGTGGTGTGTCGGGGCTGAATGAGTTAATATCTACAGTTAGAAGTTGTAGTCCCGTGTGAATAGTACGACTGCTACGAGGACGAATGCCGCAGTGAACATGGCGATCCAGCGAAACCATCCCTTTAGTCTTGCCTATAAAGGGGCACAACCTACTGTCGCCATTGCTATAGAGAAGCACTGCCTGATGCTTTTAACCAGATTTAGATTTTTGAATAACTTCTATTTGAGTCTATTCGTTTTCACTTGCATAACTAAAACTAGCTCCTTCATTGCCAAGAGAAAGGGAAAGGACAACCTGCTTCCACTGCAAGAGACACAGATCCTCATGTGCCCCCGCGACTGCGGGGGCTCATGAGGATCTATGCCTCTTGCTGACGCCAATTTGTTTCTATACTCCTTGGACGGTGGGGGCTCTTTGGGGCTGAATTCAACATTAGGTTGTTGGTAGCGGTTTTTATCGAGGTGATGCTTGTAGTCATCAACTCGACAAAACTCGATCGCTACAGACAACTTAATTCATTCATCCCCGACACACCACAGCAAGATATGGATCGAGCATCATAGTTCAAGGGTGGTGCCAGAATAGCTTGGCGCCCATAGGCGCCAAGCTATTCTGGCACCACCCTTGAACTAACATGCTCGATCTGTCTGTAGAATTGTAATAGAGTCCTTCTGAGGGGCGATTTCAAAATTGGGGGATTTCGATCCTGGGGCAGACTGTGTTAAAAGGGTTAACGCAGAGTATGGAAACACAGCCTGCGTAAGTCCTCATTCAGTGTATTCCTTGGAAATTTCCGCTGAGAGCACTTTATTGAACTTTATTGATGGAGACAAACCGCGGCATGTTGTTTGCCGTAAGGGATATTTACGGTAATGACATGCAGTATCATGAAAACCTTGATTCCGCATGAAAACAAGAAAACTCAGCATTTTGTTTGACATGTCTTGTAGAAGTTATGGCCAGTAAAAGGAGGATTCCAAATGTTAGCGTCTTTCTCTCTCTCTCTCTCTCTCTCTCTCTCTCTCTCTCTCTCTCTCTCTCTCTCTCTCTCTCTCTCTCTCTCTCTCTCTCTCTCTCTCTCTCTCTCCTTGACTTTCTAGAAAAAGGTAAATTACTTAATATTCACCAGTCTGCTTTTAGACCGAAACATTCTTGTCAGTCAGCACTGACACATATTGTAGACAGCTGGCTGGAATCAATCAATAAAAGCCTGATGTCAGGAGCAGTTTTCTTAGACCTTAAAAAGCGTTTGACCTTGTGGACCATGACATTCTCCTAAATAATCTAACAGTTTATCACTTGAACGCAACCGCCATAGCATTCTTCCGATCATATCTCGAAGACAGAAAACAAATGGTGTACGCCCATGGAAGATACTCTAAGCAAGGAAATGTAAAATACGGCGTCCCCCAGGGATCTATTTTGGGACCTCTTTTATTCATACTATTTATCGTTGATCTACCGTTGCATATCACTAATTCTGACGTTAATTGTAATCTATTTGCTGACGATACGAGTTTTCATGTTTCTGGTAAAGAAAACGACGGACATTAGCCATAGTTTACAATGCAGTCTCAATGAGGTATCTGACTGGTGTAGACAGAACCATATGGTTCTTCACCCAGCTAAAACAAAGAGTATCTTAATCGCCACGCGACAAAAACATCAACGCCGACTACAGACATTACAATTAAAATTAAACGCTGAACCTGTTGAACAAGTCACTGAGCGTAAATTCTTAGGAATACATGTTGATGAACAACTGTGCTGGGAGACCCATATAAATGCTGTTTGTAAGACCATTGCTAAAAACACTTTCTTATTGTCCCAGCTTAGACATGTAACGGATACAAATACCCGTAAATTGTTTTTTCATGCTCATATAAAGTCCCACGTTGATTATGTCTCCACAGTGTGGGACGGCTGCAGTGATGTCCACATGAAGAGGTTAAACTCCATATACAAAAGAGCTGTAAATATGATAGATAGACGCCCCATTCCTACCACAGAGAAATGTAGACATTTAAACATTCTCGGTCTGCGTCAGCAACTTACTTTAAACAAATGCGTCTTTATGCATAAGATACTGAATAATATGACACCCCAGTATCTAATCACTAAATTTATATCTCACCAAGAACGTGAACGGACCTCAAGAAACAATACCTTACCCTTACCACTGCCAAGAATCGACCTTTTTAAAACTAGTATGTCATTCTCTGGTCCGTTTGCTTGGAATTCAATCCCTGCACATTTGAAAACTATTACCTCACCAGGAAGTTTTAAAACAAAAGTTTCTGATTAAAGGATGAGTCAAACTTAGTACTTCTCGTGTACTGTAATATTTCCTTACCTCATGTATTTCATAAGATGGATTTTGTGTGTATGTGTGTGTGTGTGTGTGTGTGTGTGTGTGTGTGTGTGTGTGTGTGTGTGTGTGTGTGTATGTGAGCGGCGCGCGAGCGTGCGTGCGTGTGTGCATGTGTATGTGATGAGTGTTATTATTTTTTTCTGTATATAATGATGCTATTGGGTTTTGTATGTAAATATTTTTTTAATAGTTTTCCCTTTTTTATGCTGTAGATGTTAGCAACGGCAAGTTTGTAAAACTTTTTACCGTTGAAAAATAAAGTTTCATCATCATCATCATCATCATCATCTCTCTCTCTCTCTCTCTCTCTCTCTCTCTCTCTCTCTCTCTCTCTCTCTCTCTCTCTCTCTCTCTCTCTCTCTGTCGCTGTGTGTGTGTGTGAGTGTGTGTGTGCGTGCGTGCTTGCGTGTGTTTGTGTGCGTGTCTGTGCGTGCATGTGTGTGCGTACCTGATTATCTACACTCGTAAATGTACATCAGCCAATGCAGCAAACGACGAGCCAAAAACATATAATGTTGTAAATAAACAGAGGAATCCACGAAAAGGAAAAAAGAGAAAAACCCAATCCAACAACGTAAATACAAAAAGTCAAAAACCATTGCATAATCTGCGGCAAAATGTGAAGGTGATCAAGAGAAGAGAGACATGTTGTCTGCGGCAAAATGTGAAGGTGATCGAGAGAAGAGAGACATGTTGTCTGCGGCAAAATGTGAAGGTGATCAAGAGAAGAGAGACATGTTGTCTGCGGCAAAATGTGAAGGTGATCAAGATAAGAGAGACATGTTGTCTGCGGCAAAATGTGAAGGTGATCGAGAGAAGAGAGACATGTTGTCTGCGGCAAAATGTGAAGGTGATCAAGAGAAGAGAGACATGTTGTCTGCGGCAAAATGTGAAGGTGATCAAGAAAAGAGAGACATGTTGTCTGCGGCAAAATGTGAAGGTGATCAAGAGAAGAGAGACATGTTGTCTGCGGCAAAATGTGAAGGTGATCAAGAGAAGAGAGACATGTTGTCTGCGGCAAAATGTGAAGGTGATCAAGAGAAGAGAGACATGTTGTCTGCGGCAAAATGTGAAGGTGATCAAGAGAAGAGAGACATGTTGTCTGCGGCAAAATGTGAAGGTGATCAAGGGAAGAGAGACATGTTGTCTGCGGCAAAATGTGAAGGTGATCAAGAGAAGAGAGACATGTTGTCTGCGGCAAAATGTGAAGGTGATCAAGGGAAGAGAGACATGTTGTCTGCGGCAAAATGTGAAGGTGATCAAGAGAAGAGAGACATGTTGCTGAATTAATAGGGAACTCAGTAATACAATTTTTGAAGATACTAATCGTAGAAATGAAATTCAGACAAATAGGTAAATCATTCATTTTTTTTCCGTGTAAAAAAAGGATAGGCTGGTATTGTATTTGACTAGCTTTGTTGCTGTACGTACCCAGCCTGCACGTCCATGAGTACCAACGTGGGGCCGGGCCCACGTTGGTACTCATGAGCGTGCAGGCTGGGTAGCGCTTTTTGTCGCGATGATTCCTACAGGAATCATCGCGACAAAAGGCGCTACCGACAGCAATAGGGCTAGTCTTGTTCTTGGTAGATTGACTAAGCTATTTCGAGGTATTATTGTTGGCTATTGTGAGATGAAAGCATGCACACTGGGTGGGGCTTTTCGGTGCAGAGGTTGTGCAGTAGAGTATGGTATATACAGTATTAGGGTGTTAGAGTATTAGAATATTAGAGTGTTGTATCTATTTCCGCCACACCCCAATAGGGGTGAAAGGAATACATATCTTGAAATCTTGAAAATCTGGAGAGAGAAGATGAATCTTTTACTGCAGGATAAAGCTATTAGGCAACTCAATGCCTGTCTTTCAAGCTGTCCTGTAAACAAAACAGAACACAACAGGAAAACAAACGCAGCATACAAAGAAAAAAAAAATAAAGCAAAAAAAATTTACGAATACAATAGGTGAATTATTTTTTTTTTAAATGGTGTTGGAGAATTTGTAACTGCCACCGATGCAAAAGCAAGGGAAATAAATTAGTGCATAGCATTAATCTCATACACATCTAAGACTGTGTCATAGAATCAGCAGCACCAATAGCTTATAGCGACACCGACAATACAAAAGACGTTCAGTTAGCGAATGTATGGGGAAAGAGAAAATGTTTGACGTTTACGTGTTATCAGCAGTATTATGTTTATATGGCGAACTGTGAAGTCACGTTGATTGGAAGTGAGTGTGCAAAGCACGTTTAAAAGGGTTTTACCTGAAAATGATTTGATGTTAAGAGGCAATGAGTTCTAGACAGAACTACCTGAAATAGCAAGTTGTTCTTTTAGTGGAAGCAGGACAAGGGATTCATTTTTTCGTCTGTGGATGTAGGGTTTGGAATAATTATTTTAACTGAACGACGATATGGTGAGTTGATTTTTTTTAAAAATATGGTTCACTGCATTCGTCCCACAAAAGGACGCATAGTCACAGTGGCTTTTAGAGAGAGAGAGAGAGAGAGAGAGAGAGAGAGAGAGAGAGAGAGAGAGAGAGAGAGAGAGAGAGAGAGAGAGAGAGAGAGAGAGAGAGAGAGAGAGAGAGAGAGAGAGAGAGAGAGACGAGACAGACAGACAGAGAGACAGAGAGACAGAGACAGACTAGAACAATATTGAGATTTTAAGCATCTTCTCTTGTTGTCCTTCAGTTATAACCGCCGCCTCTGTAAGTTGACGGAAAGCGGTTCCCCGGGGTTGGCGGATCTGCCCCGGTTTCTTTGTGAGACAAAATTCATTCAATTCAGGCTTTTAATTCACTAAGTGACTTTTTAACCCCTTGACTGCCGAGTAAAAAATGAACACGATACAGCTGCAAGAGACATAGATCCTCATGAGCCCCCGCGAATGCGGGGGCTCATGAGGATCTATGTCTCTTGCTGAGACCAATTTGTATCCACGTTTCCACGGCTTTAGCTTTCGGTCATTGAGTGAGCACAGATTTCAGAAACAATAATGTACGTGCAGTGGCAGGGAAGGGGTTAATTAACCTAAGTACGGTAGGCCTATTTAACTACCGGCATAATCAATAGCACTTACTTTCCCCCAGTGGGATCCACTGAAAGCAGTAGCACTGATTTGATGGTATTTTCATTATCATCTTTGAAAGCATTAAATATTTATGGTGGCTGAGGTTAAATTCAAGAGGAAAATCGCGTACAGTTAACTAATTTTAAAGTAATTCATTAGTAATTATTTCCCCCCCCCCCCCCCCCTTCTTAATACTTTTTTGTAAATGGCGCTTTTGTGATGAGTTATTTTTGAACAATTAGCTTTTGTTAAGCGCCTAGAGCTCTAATTTGTGAGGTTAGGCGCTATACAAGTACTTCTTCTTCTTCTTCTTCTTCTTATTATTATTATTTTATTATTATTATTATTATTATTATTATTATTATTATTATTATTATTATTATTATTATTATTATTATTCAGCATGACAAACCAACTGCCCGTGTCCGTGTTGAATGATTCAAATCCTAGTTTATGTGTGTTCTGGAGGACCACATCTTGTGCTAACTGAAGCAACTCATCATCAATAATCCCTGCACTGCATAGACCAGTTGAACGCCACCCAACTGCAAGAGGTATGGATCCTCATGAGCCCCGGCAGTTGCGGGGGCTCATGAGGATCCATAGCTCTTGCTGAAACCACAGTGTACCCACGTTCCTGTGTGGGCGGGTGATGTTTGAGGTTGAATTTACAATGACTTCAAAACACAGTCTGCGTTCACTGGCAGTGAAGGGGTTAATAAGAACCAGCGCTTAGAGCTATCTGTAGAATAAGCGGTTAATAAATCTTCATTGTTCTTATGATGATGATGATGATGGTGGTGGTGGTGATGATTGTCATTATCATTACATGTATTATGATGACGATGATGATGATGATGATGATGATGGTGATGATGATGATGATGATGGTGATGATGATGATGATGGTGGTGATGATGATTGTCATTATCATTACATGTATTATGATGACGATGATGATGATGATGATGATGATGGTGATGATGATGATGATGACGATGGTGGTGGTGATGATTGTCATTATCATTACATGTATTATGATGACGACGACGACGACGATGATGATGATGATGATGATGATGATGATGATGATGGTGGTGGTGGTGGTGATGATTGTCATTATCATTACATGTATTATGATGACGATGATGATGATAATGATGATGATGGTGGTGGTGATGATGGTGATGATGATGATGATGATTATTATTATTATTATTATTATTATTATTATTATTATTATTATTATTATTATTATTGTTATTATTATTATTATCGACGCATAAAATATTCACTTTTAGATACTGTTTATTGCCATTTGCCTTAAGAACATAAAGCATGGGAATGTGCAATGAGTCCACCGAGAGAGGATTAACTCTAGCCTACTTTAAATGGCAAATCAAAAGGACCAGAGGCCAGCCCTTGACAAGCATATCTACTGCTACCCTTGAACTACCCACAAACCAGATAGGTGAGGCTAGCTCCAGTAAAGTAGCGCACAAACCTAAAGGAAAGACTCATCGCTGGACAGACAAACGGTTAGTACCATTGAACAAAAAAAAAAAAAAAAAAAAAAAGTTAAACCTTTAGGGCACAACGTCTTTTGTCCACTACGAAGGTGATTTCAAAGATGGGGCACCGAAAAGAGGTCTGAACAAATTTTGACCCCAGCTGGGTTCGAACCCACGATCTTTCGGAAGAGAGTCGAACGCTCTACCAACTGAGCTCCCCAAGCACCCCCATTGATTAAGCCTATGCCATTCATCCCTCCATTTCCCTTTGTAGTTATACTTTCATCCTGCATCTTCCACTGAACTTCTTTTCTCTTAACTGATTCAGCACCGACACACCACAGCAAGGCATGGGTCGAGCATGATAGTTCAAGGGTGGTGCCAGAATAGCTTGAACCGTTATCATGCTCGATCTGTCTCTAGAATTGTAATACGGTCATTCAGAGGGCAACTTCAGAATTGGGTGATTTCGGTATTGGGGTAGAATGTGTTGACCCATATCATACTGAGGCTAAAAGCTTCAAATCTGTACACTGCCATATATCCAGGCTACATTATAGTACTTACAGATAAGGATATAGACCAATGGCTTTAGTTCAAGGGTGGTGCCAGAATAGCTTGGCGCCTAGAGGCGCCAAGCTATTCTGGCACTACCCTTGAACTATTTTAGTCACACTTATTTCACACACTGGTGTATTCGGAATGATGAAGGTTAATGTAGGAGTAAATAAGTTGATTCAACTGGCAACAAATAGAGCGTAATAAGTATTCCCTCATTAACATTGAGAGCTTCTATAGTTAAGCCCTAAATTACGATTCAGCGGACACACAAAGCTGTGTGCCCCAGGGCAAAGAAAAACCAGCCTCTTAAAACGCAATCAGGCAAACATAACATTTCTGTAAACTGCGACGGAATTAAACTAGGATTGGAAGATTTAAACGGCAGTCGTGTAAATTACGCAAAATACGCGCATAATGCTTGCTTGGTGCTTTCGTGATTGATTGAATCGAACGCCCTACAAGTAATACCGTAAGATGCACTTTTGTGACTATGACAAATACTTCTGAGATCCTTGAGTATTTGAATGGATTTTAAGAGATTGCAAGATTGCGTTCCATGCGGATTTGTACAATATGTCAGCTTCATTGAGAAATAAAAAAAGAATAGATAACTGCTTCATTGAGAAATAAAAAAAGAATAGATAAGTGCTTCATTGAGAAATAAAAAAGAATAGATAACTGCTTCATTGATAAATAAAAAAGAATAGATAAGTGCTTCATTGAGAAATAAAAAAGAATAGATAACTGCTTCATTGAGAAATAAAAAAGAATAGATAACTGCTTCATTGAGAAATAAAAAAGAATAGATAACTGCTTCATTGAGAAATAAAAAAGAATAGATAACTGCTTCATTGAGAAATAAAAACAGAATAGATAACTGCTTCATTGAGAAATAAAAAGAATAGATAACTGCGTTTTAGCTTCTATCTCATTCGAGACGTGCCGCCTCCAGTTAAGGTCCGTTTATACAGAGCGCGAACGCGAACGCGAAAGCGAACGCGGTTTTTCGTCCTGGAATATTTTAGTCATTTGTAGAGGAACCGTTCAAATAGAGTGCCAACGCGAACGCGAACAATTTTTTGTTCGCGCGAACGACCGCCTTGATTGCCCCCAGAGCGAATTTTCCCAGAAGGTCGCGCGGCTTTTTTGCTATCAACCAATCAGCAGGTACTTCCCTTGCATCATTTCCACAAATAGAAACTTGTATGCCTGACCTGACAATGGACAAGACAGAAGCCATGATGCTTGAAATTGAGAAGAATCATGTACTGTATGACAAAGCAGACAAAGATTACAAAGACATCACGGAAAAAAGAGACAGATGGACAGCAATTGGACCAAGAGTCAGACTGACAGGTATGTGATTGAAATTAATTTTATTTTACCTGTGTCAACAATGTTATGGAACTGTAAAAAAAAAAAATGTCTGCACGACTTTATTAATTAAACACGTTTTAACTTTCATGTCAGCAGTCCTCATAATGACACCATTTTAGCTCTGACAGAAATCTATATTGGAATTATGATATTATTAAGTCTGCGTTTCACACTGAAAGATCTGATACACAGGAAGTACAATAAACACTGCATTAATGTCTATCTGTTCATGTCAGCAGTCCTCATAATGACACCATTTTAGCTCTGACAGAAATCTATATTGGAATTAGGATATTATTAAGTCTGCGTCTCACACTGAAAGATCTGATACACAGGAAGTACAATAAACACTGCATTAATGTCTATCTGTTCATGTCAGCAGTCTTCATAATGACACCATTTTAGCTCTGACAGAAATCTATATTGGAATTATGATATTATTAAGTCTGCGTCTCACACTGAAAGATCTGATACACAGGAAGTACAATAAACACTGCATTAATGTCTATCTGTTCATGTCAGCAGTCCTCATAATGACACCATTTTAGCTCTGACAGAAATCTATATTGGAATTATGATATTATTAAGTCTGCGTCTCACACTGAAAGATCTGATACACAGGAAGTACAATAAACACTGCATTAATGTCTATCTGTTCATGTCAGCAGTCCTCATAATGACACCATTTTAGCTCTGACAGAAATCTATATTGGAATTATGATATTATTAAGTCTGCGTCTCACACTGAAAGATCTGATACACAGGAAGTACAATAAACACTGCATTAATGTCTATCTGATACACAGGAAGTACAATAAACACTGCATTAATGTCTATCTGTTCATGTCAGCAGTCCTCATAATGACACCATTTTAGCTCTGACAGAAATCTATATTGGAATTATGATATTATTAAGTCTGCGTTTCACACTGAAAGATCTGATACACAGGAAGTACAATAAACACTGCATTAATGTCTATCTGTTCATGTCAGCAGTCTTCATAATGACACCGTTTTAGCTCTGACAGAAATATATATTGGAATTATGATATTATTAAGTCTGCGTCTCACACTGAAAGATCTGTCGACGGTTTTCCGCGTTCGGGTTCGTGCTCTATTTGAATGGCAAAACTGCTCAAAAGTCGCGTTCGCGTTCGTGTTCGCGTTGGACGCGTTCGCGTTCGCGCTCTGTATAAACGGACCCTTACGCGGCTTACGCCGCGTATCCGGAGGCGGCACGTCTCGAATGAGTTAAGTAATTAAAACCATCCGCACTCGATAGACCGTGCTTTTTGAGGAACTTGAAGCGACCTAGTCCAGGCAGTAAAGAATTAACCAAACGCATCCTGAGGCTGATTTAAAGAAAAAATGTGCTTATTGTCCTATGAAGGCTACATTACAGATCTGGAGATAGATCCACCGTTTTAGTTCAAGGGTGGTGCCAGAATAGCTTGGCGCCTCAGGCGCCAAGCTATTCTGGCACCAACCTTGGACAGACATGGTCACATTTATTTCAAGCAATGGTTGTATCGAGATGACAAAGGTTAATAAATAGTTCGCGATATCTCCTCTAGACCTTTTCGTCCTGCAATCATGCAGATCGTTATAACCTGCAGGCCGGAATCATCGCGTCTAAAACCGCTACCGACACCCCAAGGGTTCAAGCGGTCTGTTCCATGGTGGGCTTTGATTGGCAAAAATTGCTGCTACCACGGGTTCTCAATGTTGTCTCGCCTCAACTAAGACTTTTCTGCCCTTCTTTTCACCATCCACGTGAGTAGCCCTGCGTAGGCACATTAACCTCTCCCATCCTGATAAACCCATTGCTTGAAACAAAACTGACTATGATACTTCAAGGGTGGTGCCAGAATAGCTTGGCGCCTTAGGCGCCAAGCTATTCTGGCACCACCCTTGAAATAAAACTGTTGATCTCTCTCCTAATTTGTGATGTAGCCTTCACAAATCACTAAGCAAATGTTAAGAAATTCAGCCTCGTGATTTAATAGGTTAACAGATGCTTTGTACGGCCACGTGTGCTCGACAGGGAACTCTCCGACGTACAAAGGAAAAGAAGAGCAAAAATAAAAAAAAAAAAAAAAAAAAAAAAAAAAAAAAAAAAAAAAAAAAACCTTCTATTTTACATTAACGCTTTATAAGCTAAGTCTCGCCCTTTTGTTCAGCATTATTCAAGAATTACAAAGAACATCTCTGAAGAAGATATTGCGAACGTTTAACCCTTTATTGTTTGGTCCCTGTTAAACATGTCTAAGTTAGTTATTTGGGTGTAACGCCGAGCAGGCGACTAAGACCATCTCACGGCGGGCCTGTGAACTCTTAAACACCCACAACTAAATGACTTCCATTCTATAGAAGGGAAATCGCTGAGTTCTGGGAGCTAAAGAGTTAAAAATGTAATAACTCCTTTCCTGCTGGAACACACAAATGGTGTCTTTCAAATCATGACAACGCGGAAGAACAGTAAAATATTAATTCTCAGAACCCAAAAATCCGAGTTGAACAGGCGTAATTTCTCATACAGCGATTTGCGCATTCAGAGAAAACGGCCAGGAAAAAGAAAGGTCAATGCATCTAACTACCCTACAATCCCTTATCTAAAGAAACAATTAAAGCGTTTAAGAAAACAGCATTGCGAACGGGGACCTCGCAACTGTCAGAATGCTAAGCCCTTTACAGGGTGCTTTTGGTGCAATCCCGGGACACGGAAGCCAATTAGTTTCTGTTATCTTTTATACCGGTATCCGTTTCGCATCCGGCTCTACCGCTCCAGTTATAGACTTGTTCATTTTAAGACTAAACGTAAATGTTGGAGACGGGCCAAATGCGATAGCTCAAGGGTGGTGCCAGATTAGCTTGGCGCCTCAGTAAAGGCGCCAAGCTAATCTGGCACTACCCTTGAATATCATAGTTCATCCATCTTGCAATTTTTGCGCTTGAAGTGGAGTGATTTAGACGATGAATGTGTGTCTTACTTAATGTTAGACTAGACACACTTACGGCCCGGGGGAGGGGGGGGGGGGGAGGGAAGGTGGAGCGTAAAAGTCAAACTCGAAGCCAGGATGCCACTATTACGCTTAATGTTTTCTTCGTCTTTTACAAAGGAATCTACTGGATTAAAAAAACAAAGTCGGAAATCAACAAATTTCCCCTGTAATGTTTTTCTTTTGACAAAAGAGTCCATTGGATTAAGAAAACTCATCTATTAAACTACGAAATATCCATTAGATTAATAAAACAAACCCATTAAATTTTCCCTAAGGATTCCACTGGCCGTATTCATTAAGAAAATACATCAACCAAATAACACAAAAGTCGGAATTTGTGTTCAATACCTAAAACTTACTTAACCCAGTCAGCTCTGACGACAGGAGACGGGTCGACCATGATAATTCAAGGGTAGTGCCAGATTATCTTGACACTGCCCTTGAATAATAATAATAATAATAATAATAATAATAATACTACTAATAATAATAATAATAATAATAATAATAATAAAGAGCATTATATCGCGCTAAATCCCCAAGAGCAGTGGGCTCTAAGCGCGTTACAAAAAAAAGTATGTATGCAGAATCTCACTACCTTTAAAAAATGTAATCTACGCACACACATACAACTGAAACACACATAACAGAACCATGCACAATCACAAGTTAAACACATTGTGATGATGCTGATGCTGGTGCGTCACCACGATGGTGCTACACGGTCAACAAAGGGAAGACCTAAGATCAAGGTCACCACGATGGTGCTAAACGGTCAGCAAAAGGAGGACATAAAATCAAACCCACCATCATGGTGCCACAAAGTCAACAGAAGAAAGACCTAAGATCAGCACCACCGCGATGGTGCTACACGGTCAACAAATGGAAGACTTGTGATCGTCCAAGCCACCATGACGGTGCTAAATGGTCAATAATCTAAGGATGTAAAGATCAGCACCACCGCGATGGTGCTACACGGTCAACAAATGGAAGACCTGTGATCGTCCAGGTCACCATGATGGTGCTAAATGGTCAATAATCTAAGGATGTAAAGATCAAAGCCACCAAGATGGTGCTACACGGTCAACGAAAGGACCGATCTATGGTCGATCCATCTCCTGCAACTGGTACATAGTCATTAAATGACGCCTCCAAAATTTGGAATATACGTGCGTCGGGCTCAATGAGTTAACATTAATGCTGGTTTTTAATGCTATGGCTTAGCGTGGCGTGCTTGCAAAGTTTCTGCAAAAAAAGGGTAAGGTAGGTCAGATTTTTACTTCAGTGCAAAAAGTGTGTTTGTGGTATTTGTCACATGGCTAGCCTCACAGACGTTGTCAGTCCCATGCGCAGAGACTGTCCAGAAATCGGGCACATACATACCGGAGAAGCTCACGATTTGCATGTTGCGTGTGTGATGGTGACGATTATTATTATTGTACAGACCGCAAAACATTGTTAACTCAATCAGCCCGACGGCCGTATTTCCCAAATTTGGGAGGCGTCATCTAATGACTATGCACCAGTTGCAGAAGATGGATAGACGATGATAATTCAAGGGCAGTGTCAGATTAGCTTGGCGCCTGTCGGCGCCAAGCTAATCTGGCACTACCCTTGAATTATCATGGTTGACCCATCTCCTGCTGTAGTGCGTCAGGGCGGAATGGGATAATAACTTACTGCCTTTTTCCATTTAGTTTTGGGGGAATGTTTTAAACTGTCATGTATAACCTTATTGAACTGTGACAAACGAGAGAGAGAGAGAGAGAGAGAGAGAGAGAGAGAGAGAGAGAGAGAGAGAGAGAGAGAGAGAGAGAGAGAGAGAGAGAGAGAGAGAGAGAGAGAGAGAGAGAGAGAGAGAGAGAGAGAGAGAGAGAGAGAGAATGAATGAATGAATGAATGAATGAATGAATGAATGAAACTTTATTTTCCAAGGATAAAAGAATAGGTGCGCAGACCTGTTTTCATTCTTGTCCTTGCTACACACTACAAAACAAAATAACGTACATAAAATCACTCTCTTACACACACACACACACGCGCGCCGGTGTGCAATTGCCGCGTGCACAGGTTTGTGTCGGATTAGCTTGTAGCCCGTACAGGCGCCAAGCCAAGCCTGCACAACCCTCCACACACACACACACACACTGACACACACACACACACACACACACACACACACACACACACACACACACACACACACACACACACACACATCAGTATATCATGTACACATACATCCTATCACTTAAAACTATACTACAGCAAATATAAAAAGTATAAAGGATTTTGTACATAAAACCGCTATTGTTCTCATCATAAAAATCAACACGACTCACTCCAACAAACATACAACAGGCATACACACACACACACACACACACACACACACACACACACACACACACACACACACACACACACACACACACACACACACACACACTGGCACACACACACACGCGTGCGCGTGTGTGTGCAAGCACGTATGGATGCGCGCGTGCACACACATACACTTGCACACTCACACACAAATAAACACACACCCGCACACACACGCGATAGCGGCCTCCCCGCGCCACTAAACCGCGCACACCTAGATGCTGTCTTCAGTAAAAGTAATGTATAGCGATCCCGCAATCATCGCGCGCGCGGGTCGACGCGGTCCACGCGGCGCGAGCGCCCAATGTTGGGTCTATCGACGGCATCCCGTATGGCCAGCCGAGTCCATGGGGTCATGGATATTACATAATGCGGCTTGCTGGAATGCCAGCGGTATATTACATGCGTTCATAAATAAATGTTAGAAGAGAATGCAGACTATCCGTGAAATGCCGCATAAGGCATGGAGTGCTACATGTAAAAATAAAAATAGAAATAAAAAATAAAAGGAAAAATTAAGTTTTTTTTATATGTTTGAGCAGCTTGGTCTTGTAAGTTTTAAGCGATGGCGCGGCTCTAACATCCGCAGGAATAGAGTTCCATAACTTTGCACCAGAATAGGACAATGACGACCTATAAATGTCCAGTCGAGGCATCGGTACAACAAGATTGTTCCCTGGTGTTCGACTGGACCTTGTATGAGCAAAGTGGAACAAACTATTGAGATAGGCTGGTGTTTCTGAGAGGGTGATTTTGCGCATAAGCACCAACTTATTATACTTAAACTGTTTTTCAAGTGGCAAAATGTCTAACAGCTTGAACTTATTGTCAGTACTAATGACTTCTGAGGGTCTGTCAACAATGAGTTTAATGGCTCTTCTGTGGAGCGAGTTCAGACTTTTTAAATTAGCATCGCTACTACCGTCCCAAATAGATGAGGCATAATCCAAATGTGACTGAATATGGGCATAGTAGAAGAGTTTCCTTGTTGGCTCATCGGCGAAATGTCTCAATTTCGACAGGAGAAATACATTTTTAGATACTATTTTACACAGTTTAGTAATGTGGCCTTGCCAGCACAACTTGTCGTCTAAGTTGATTCCAAGCACGCGTTGTTCTCTGACTTGCTCCACAGGCTGGCCGTTAAGTGTTAGTTGAAGGGGAGGGGGGTTCAACTGATGCTTTTGCCGTGTGGTAATCAGCATGCATTTGGTTTTAGTGGGATTAGGTATCATGGCGTTATTTCTGCACCAATCAGATACCTCATTTAAACTGTCTTGGAGAATCTTCACTATACATGTTATGTCTGATGACGAAACGTCCAGTGTTCCATCGTCTGCAAAAAGACTGCAAGTTACACTGGAGTCATATATATGTAATGGAAGGTCGTTTATGAAGACAGAGAACAATAATGGACCAAGAATCGATCCCTGTGGTACTCCGTGCTCTATCACCCCTTCAGGTGAGTTTTTACCATTCACGTAGACATACTGCGTACGCCCATGCAGATATGACGTAATGAAGGCAAGTGTGTCTGCGCTTAGTTGATAGACATTAAGTTTTTGAACTAAAGTTTTATGATTGACGAGGTCAAATGCTTTTGAAAGGTCAAAAAATACTGCTCCAGTCATTTGACTGCTATTTATGGCAGTAAGCCATCTGTCAACTAGGTGTACCAATGCTGTGTGACAGGAGTGTTTCCGCCGAAAGCCAGATTGTAATGGATGTATGAGTTTGTGTTTTTCTAGAAAATGTTGTAAGTGTGTGTGAATGTGTCTTTCTATCGGTTTCGACAGTGTTGACAGGAGCGAAATGGGCCTGAACTTGTTAGGGTAGGCAAGGTCTTTCGTTTTAGGTAGTGGGATCACTTTGGCTGTTTTTAGAGCAGATGGAAATATCCCCTGCTTTATGCAAAGGTTGTATATATATATATATGTCAAGGTATCTACAATATAAGGTAGGGCCATTTTCAGAACTGAGCTACTAATACCATCATGGCCAGACGTACATTTGTTCTCCAAGTACGAGATTGATTTTCCCACGTGGTATATCGTTAACAGGGGAATGCTGAATGACGTATCAGGGTCCAGCAGTTCTGCACAAAACGTCTTTAGCTTTTCTGACACAGCTGAAGACTGATCAGAATATGTATTTTTTAGCAACGTACTGGCAGCCGAGAGGAAGTGCTGATTCAAGATATCAGCTGATAACTGTGTACATTGTGCGGTATTTTTTGACCTCGTAAAAGCATTGATCGCTCGCCACACAGATACGAAGAGAGAGAGAGAGAGAGAGAGAGAGAGAGAGAGAGAGAGAGAGAGAGAGAGAGAGAGAGAGAGAGAGAGAGAGAGAGAGAGAGAGAGAGAGAGAGAGAGAGAGAGATTGATTGTACATTGCTTAACGTCCCAACAGCAACAAGGCTTTCTCAGGACGTGCCTGCACTGCTTGTGAAAAAAAAAACAAATAGAATATTAAATGTATGTCGCCAGCCGGTCCAATACGTTAAATAAACCTACGCCATGGGGCCTAAATAAAGCTAAGACCATTTAGCAACACACATCCAATATCAAGAGCTACAGGCAGTGCAGACAGTTGGGAGAGTTTTAAAAAGACAAATACAGGTGAATGGACCAACGGTAAACAGAAACACATGCCCCAGAATACAGAAGAAAACCCACCCTGTGGGGCTGACCAGGGTGACCCTGGGAACTAAAAAGTAGTTACCCCACCCAAGTCCCCCAGGGCAGACCCGGGTGGGGGTGAGAGAGAGAGAGAGAGAGAGAGAGAGAGAGAGAGAGAGAGAGAGAGAGAGAGAGAGAGAGAGAGAGAGAGAGAGAGAGAGAGAGAGAGAGACAATGACAATGATCCTTTATTTGACAACGGTAAAAGTTTTGGTAGTAACAACCATTTTTCGAACTTGCCGTTGCTAATCTACTGATTACATAGTGAGTTACTAGCACAAGCCAAGAACGAAGAAGAAGAAAAAAAAATGTATGGGGGAAGTGACATAGGAATTACCAGCTTTACTGGTCGGGCATAATGACATGTTGTGAGGTTTAATTAAATAATATAATAAGAATACACACAACCCAAAACGCATACATAACGCATGCACATTTGAGCACGCCACTCTCTATCTCTAATATACACGTACGCACACGCACACACGCACAAACGCACACCCACACACGTGCACACACACGCTTACCCGGCTTATAACGTTAAGCTAGTCAGTCACATGAGTAGCTGGCTACATACAAGCTGTACCGAATAAATATGAGTCATCGAAACCTGTGATACACGCAATTAATGATCTAATGAGAAATAGTATTTTTCAATATGTGCACAGTAACGGGGATGCTGCTGACAAAAATAAGTACTTGATGAGACTGACTTTAAACGAGGAGAAAGAAGCTGATGTCGTGACGTTTCTAGGCAAAGCATTCCAAAGACTAGAGCCAGAGAATGTCAAACTCGTTTTATAGAGATCAATTTTAGGTCGCGGCACAATAAGGGATTTTCTTGATCTGGAGTATGTTGATGACTGGACGGTAAATAGCGATGTGATATATCGGGGTAGCTTATCGTTTAATGCCTTGAACATAACCATTCCCTTATTGTAAATTAGATGATCTTTCAGGGGCAGAATTTTTAAGGCTGCCAATTTTTGGTCAGTAGTTAAGCTGGGATCAGGGAGTATTAGTTTGGCAGCTCTCCGATGTAGAGAGTTCAATCTTTTCAAATTGACATCGCTCGAACCATCCTACACAGTAGAAGCATAGTCTATATGTCTATATGCGATCTAATATGGGCATTGAAGAACAGTTGACGTGTCTCCATATCAGTAATGTGTTTAAGTTTTGCTAAGATGTACAGCCGGATTTCTGAAGACAATTTTACAAAACATTACTGATGTGTAGAGAGAGAGAGAGAGAGAGAGAGAGAGAGAGAGAGAGAGAGAGAGAGAGAGAGAGAGAGAGAGAGAGAGAGAGAGAGAGAGAGAGAGAGAGAGAGAGTCCTCTGTTTAATGACTTATCATGCCCGGGATCACATCCCACCCACCCGCGCCCACATTTTTCTTGTCTTCGCCAAAGCCCGAACAGGAAAATGGCGAATCCAGCTGTGAGCTCGCAAACGTAACCCCTTTACTGTTGAGGCGAAAACTCAAACCCTCTGCAAGAGGCATAGATCCTCACGCGCCCCCGCACGGCATTCGCAGGGGCTCATGAGGATCCTTGTCTCTTGCTGATAAAACTGTGAATCCATGTTCGGCTGGGTGGCTGGGTAAAAATTAGCTAATATTTGTGGAGCACAGTCTGCACCCATTGGCAGTAAAATGGTTAAAGAACACGTGACCGTTTTCAGTCTCTTGTCCCTTTCACATTCAGTTATCAGAGACAGCTTGCTAAGTTCCATTCCCTTTATTCCAAGTGGCCGCCGGGAATGAATTTCCGAACGGCTTAAACCACTGTTCAGTCACAGATTGTTGCCATGGAACGTGGAAAGCTACAAACATCGGTCTCAGCAGCGCAAAGCTGTTTAGACACTACCACTGAGCTATCCCATGCATGTGTTTGATTTGAAATCTGTCGCAGCTGGTGCCTGAAATATACCACGCAGTTTTTATCTCGGTTGAAATCTAGGTTGGAGTCTTGGATTCGGATTTTTCAGTCTCTCATGGAAATCCTTCATTCTGCGAGGGGCATAGATACTCATCAGCCCCTGCAGTCACTGAGGCCCATGAGAATCTACGCCTCTAGAACAAGATCGGCTCAAAGCTGCTCCGCAAATGGAAAGTGTTATTACGCGTGCGGCGTCATTTGGGCCTATCTTAGGAAACGGAAGGTCTCGCAGACGTGAGTCGCTATAAACAAACCTGAATTATTTCATTTTAAATTAATCCGCGCGCTCAACCCACAACACCGCCCTCAGTGTGGGGGAACTGCTGCGTGGAGAAAATCGCCAAGAGGCCTAGATTCTCATGAGCACCAGCGAATGCAGGGGCTCATGAGAATCTATGCCTCTTGCATTCGGAACCACAGGCTTACGTTGGTGAGTTTTGCGATACCACGCATCGGGACACAGCTGAGCAACGCCCAGTTAAAATCAAATTTAGCCCCCACAAACGTGGCCTGCATGAGGGGGGTGCATTAGTGACAGAATGCAATTAAAGTCGAGAAAGTCTGGGTGATTTTAGTTTGAGGAAAAGGTGGGGTGTGGGTAGGGGAGGGGGCGGAGGGGGACGGAGGGGATTAGCGACCGCAGCAGGGAAGCCCACGCTAAAACACGTTCCAAAAACACAATCAGTAAATTACAGAAAAAAACAACAAACAAACAAAAAAACCCCCAAAAAACCAAAAAAACAAAACAAAAACAAAACAACAACAACGCGTGGGATGCAGACCACAGTTAACTTCGTCTCTGCTAGTGTTTTGGCGCAAGTGTGCGTCTGAGATCTTTGATAATTTGTTAATTTGTAAAATTGTGACTGTCATTTCTAAGGCGTATTTATTTCTCTTTTGAATTCCTTCTCTGCGTTTTACACACTTGGCGGTCACCTTTTTGGTCAGGATTTCTTTGTTAATTCGACGCCAATGAGCTCTATTCTTCCAAAGATCATGTTCAAATTAAAAACAAGAGGCATAGATCCTCATGAGCCCCCGCAATTGCGGGGGCTCATGAGGATCTATTCCTCTTGAATTTGTGTGTTGTTGCTCTCCGTGTTCCGACAGCGAAGGGGTTACGATAAAAACTGAAAATTAATGGTAGCAATTTGAGGCCAGTGCTATCGGACGGTTTTTTGGCAAAAACGGCAACCAACAGCCAAAAGCTGAAACAACGAGCGATCTATCTACGGACAGCTAACTTGGCCTGTTATCGTCCCACGCGTTTACCATCTGTTGTGCGAGACAGTTTGCAATGCTTTATTTAACCTCTTCGCTGCCAGTGGTCGCGAATTTCGCGTCAAAAACCACTGCACACTGACCGACATTCGCGCGAAGAAACGAATGTAACTGGAGCCTAAAAAAAAAGGGCTTAAAAAACACAGGACTAACAAGAGACATAAATCCTCATGAGCCCGCGCGACAGCGGGGGCTCATGAGGATTTATGTCTCTTGTTTATGTCTCTTGGTTTATGTCTCTTGCAGCTGGATACTGTTCGCCTTGCTCCGTGTTACGTTTGTGGATGTGTCATTCTTTGAGAGCACGTGTATGCTAATCATAGGAAAGATCCGATATTCATTGGCGTTATGTTGGATAAGAATTACGTACCTTTTTAGTAGGATTCATGTTTCTTTTGCACGGAAATTTCGCTCGACTTTTGTTGTGACGCGTAGTTTCGCTACAATGTTGCAAAGTTTGACCAACATTAGACTGGAAGGTTCGAGCAGGGTCGCGATCTTTCTAGTGACATCAGATATGACGTCAAAGTTGTCGGTTACATTTAGCAACGTTTTATCGAATACGCCGAGACGTTAGTAGATACTTATGGATTGATTTAGAGTGTTCTTTTTAATGAATGTTAGTGAGTTTTGGTTACACGGTTTTCTTTTCTGATTGGTTGTGTTGAGTGAATTTGCTGGATTGTTCTGGAAATCTAAAATAGTATAAAAGACGGTGTTATGAAATATGTGTGTGCATTGTATGAGAGACGCAGTGTGTCAAAAGTGTTGATGCATTGTAGAGGAGACAGTGTATCCGTGTTGGCGCATTTGTGGATGTATTGTGTGGAGATCGCATCGCTGCAATAAAATATTGATGGAACTGTTACTACAGTATGGTCTACAACCTTGTGCCACGTGTGACGAGTTGCAGCTGAGTGAAGTTTCTTTAC
Organism: Semisulcospira habei; assembly: GCA_036245525.1. Classification (NCBI taxonomy): domain Eukaryota; kingdom Metazoa; phylum Mollusca; class Gastropoda; family Semisulcospiridae; genus Semisulcospira; species Semisulcospira habei. The sequence continues at coordinate 12,925,958 of BTPG01000006.1, forward strand.
AAGAGCCCTACGAGCGGGCGACTGGGGAGTTGTATCACACTAAGTACTACGACTACCACCTAACACTCCGACAGTTAATGTTTTTTTTTAAATTTCTTTTTAAAGATTTAAATAAATGACTGACTGATCACCTGTTCGACCGGATAAAGTCTACTCCGCTTATAAGTGTCGTATATAACAACAGTCGGAAAAAAACAACCCTTTCTCAGAGTTGCCCACCACAATTTATCTATGAAATCTACTTCGCTAATAGCAAACTTTAGACACAAGAACAAAAGTGTTTTGGTCCCCCAGGCACTTTCTTATATCCGAGGTTTAATGTATTGAACATCACAATTAAATCCTTGTTTTAAACCCGATGCTTGGCTACTGAACTCGTCCGCGTGTAGAGAGTATCCCACACGTTTTTAAGTTTTTTATTTTGTTCTCTCTAGGCTAATATTTCACACTTTAAAAAAATCCGAGTTCTGTTAATTTAAGAGAGAGAGAGAGAGAGAGAGAGAGAGAGAGAGAGAGAGAGAGAGAGAGAGAGAGAGAGAGAGAGAGAGAGAGAGAGAGAGAGAGAGAGTCCTCTTCCCCAAATTACGGTTCGATTTTAATTCGATCCTCTCATTTCACCGGCTGAGTGGCGGGTGTAGACTTAAAGCTTCAATTTTAGGCCCGAATTTCTGTAATCGAAGACGCGTGCTCTCAAGATTACGCACATTTTGCGGGAAGTGGGTCGACCATGATAGGTCAGGCTAGTGCCAGGTTACCTTGGCGCTTAAAGGCTCCATGGTAATCTGGCACTAGCCTTGAACTATCATAACTAGACATCTCTTGATATGACATGGTAAAGCTCAAATATTTTCTCTTCTTGTGTCGAAGAAAAAAAAAACCCCAACCCGCTAGCTAAGGCTCGAAGCGAATAATATTAATAATACTAATAATATAATAACAGCACCAATAATAATAACAACGAATATTTGATAATAATATTAAAACATGCCTGTCATTGTCGCAGAAAAAAAGACTAAATGGAACGAATAATAATAACAATAATAATAATAATAATAATATTCAAGACCCTTGATCTATCACGGTCGATCCATCTCCCTCTGTATGGTGACGCGTGTTAAAGCTGAATTATTTCGGTCTTCTCGTGGAAGTAAAAGAAAAAAAAAACAACTACATGTCCGTTTTAACTAAACATGAGACAGCATCTGAGGAAAATAATCCGTTCCATCAATTCCCGTCCAAATTAAAAGTTTCCTTTTTTGGGCCTGAGGATACCTGGCGAAACAGTTGCGTGGTCCCAGTAAAGCAAGGTTCGACAGAGTTAGTGGGCCCACGCACATCTGTGCGTGGGCCCACGACAGGCCTCAGTGGGCCCGCGCACAAATGTGCGCGGGCCCAATGAGGCCTGTCGTGGGCCCGCACACAGATGTGCGTGGGCCCACTGCGGCCGTCGTGAATCCGAAGACATTCTGCTTACTGGGGGTTAGTGGTTTGGGCTCGGGGCGATTCAATTATGATCAAAGTCTGCCCTAGCCAAAGTTTGCACTCGTTCCTGCTGGAGACCAAATATACACACATAGAGAGAGAGAGAGAGAGAGAGAGAGAGAGAGAGAGAGAGAGAGAGAGAGAGAGAGAGAGAGAGAGAGAGAGAGAGAGAGAGAGAGAGAGAGAGAGAGAGAGAGAGTCCTCTTCCCCAAATTACGGTTCGATTTTAATTCGATCCTCTCATTTCACCGGCTGAGTGGCGGGTGTAGACTTAAAGCTTCAATTCTAGGCCCGAATTTCTGTAATCGAAGACGCGTGCTCTCAAGATTACGCACATTTTGCGGGAAGTGGGTCGACCATGATAGGTCAGGCTAGTGCCAGGTTACCTTGGCGCTTAAAGGCTCCATGGTAATCTGGCACTAGCCTTGAACTATCATAACTAGACATCTCTTGATATGACATGGTAAAGCTCAAATATTTTCTCTTCTTGTGTCGAAGAAAAAAAAAAAACACCCCAACCCGCTAGTTAAGGCTCGAAGCGAATAATATTAATAATACTAATAATATAATAACAGCACCAATAATAATAACAACGAATATTTGATAATAATATTAAAACATGCCTGTCATTGTCGCAGAAAAAAAGACTAAATGGAACGAATAATAATAACAATAATAATAATAATAATATTCAAGACCCTTGATCTATCACGGTCGATCCATCTCCCTCTGTATGGTGACGCGTGTTAAAGCTGAATTATTTCGGTCTTCTCGTGGAAGTAAAAGAAGAAAAAAAAACAACTACATGTCCGTTTTAACTAAACATGAGATAGCATCTGAGGAAAATAATCCGTTCCATCAATTCCCGTCCAAATTAAAAGTTTCCTTTTTTGGGCCTGAGGATACCTGGCGAAACAGTTGCGTGGTCCCAGTAAAGCAAGGTTCGACAGAGTTAGTGGGCCCACGCACATCTGTGCGTGGGCCCAATGAGGCCTGTCGTGGGCCCGCACACAGATGTGCGTGGGCCCACTGCGGCCGTCGTGAATCCGAAGACATTCTGCTTACTGGGGGTTAGTGGTTTGGGCTCGGGGCGATTCAATTATGATCAAAGTCTGCCCTAGCCAAAGTTTGCACTCGTTCCTGCTGGAGACCAAATATACACACATGACGTGGTGGTGGGGTGAAGGCGGGGGCAGGTTTTGTTTCTGTGTGTGTGAGAGTGTGTGTGCGTGTGTTTGTGTGTGTGTGTGTGTGTGTGTGTTTCTGCGTGCGTGCGTGCGTCTGTGTGTGTGCGTGTGTGAATGTGTATGCAGTGTGCGTGTGTGAATGTGTATGTGTGTGTGTTTGTGTGTGTGTTTGTGCGTGCGTGCGTGCAGCTGTCTGTGTGTGTGTGTGTGTGTGTGTGTGTGTGTGTGTGTGTGTGTGTGTGTGTGTGTGTGTGTGTGTGTGTACTCACAAACCAGACAGGCGAGGCTAGCGCTGGTAGAATAGTGCACACACAAAGGGGCATTACTCAGCGCTGGACATACAAACGGACGGTTAGATTTATATGATGCATATGATCATCTTGTTCTTTACCTGGGTATTTTTCTGTGGGCTGGCGATTGGGTGTCTGATAGGAGGGGGCAGGGGGTCTAATCGTTTGTTTGTCTAGCACTGAGTCATTCCCCTTGGTGTGTGTTCTCTCTCTCTGTGTGTGTGTGTGTGGCAGGGGGTCTAACCGTTTGTTTGTCTAGCACTGAGTCATTCCCCTTGGTGTGTGTACTCTCTCTCTCTCTCTCTCTCTCTCTCTCTCTCTCTCTCTCTCTCTCTCTCTCTCTCTCTCTCTGTGTGTGTGTGTGTGGCAGGGGGTCTAACCGTTTGTTTGTGTAGCACTGAGTCATTCCCCTTCATAGTGGTGTGTGTACTCTCTCTCTCTCTCTCTCTCTCTCTCTCTCTCTCTCTCTCTGTGTGTGTGTGTGTGTGTGTGTGTGTGTGTGTGTGAGTGCGTGCGTACGTGTGTGCGTGCGTGTGCGTGTGCGAGTGCGTGTGCGTGTGCGAGTGCGTGTGGGATGGTTGGGTTTAAAACGTGTTCGTTAGTTTCCTTAGTGAAATTTTATTTTTACGTCAGTGCTGCGGCAACATACCTCTTACTTTCGATGAGTTTTTATCGCCTGTGTCTAATATATTCATTTACAATTCTGTCATTTTTCTTCAATTTTTACGCGGCGAAAAAAATGCTGTTTTCAACGCTTCAAACATTGTTAGGCCTGCTGGAACCCATCTCAGTAATACAGTAGATAAGATTATGTAAAAGATAGATTCCCTACTGCGCCGACAAAACCTGGCGAAAATGGCTGTTTTCACTCGTTATTATTTCCCCCGCATATCAAAGCCCGCATTTTCCAAGGCAGTGAAAAAAAAAGCACAGTTCTCACTCTTCCTGATCATCGCCATTAACTCCGACAGTAAACAAAGTCCACGAAAGACATGAAAACATCGCGCACTAAGGGCCGTCACTCCTCCACGGGCCTTCACTCTCGCAATGAACCCCGGCCGTTTTTCAACAAGTGGCATAGATCCTCATGAGCCCGCGCAATTGCGCGGGCTCATGAGGATCTATGCCTCTTGAGATACCATGTATATTTTTGTCCTGAATCGGAGAACATCGTAACGCGCTTTTTCACGTTCTTGAACGTTTTGAAACTAGAAACCAGCCAGAAATAGGCACAGATCTACATGTTTCCCAGTATGTGGCAGGGGCTCATAGAGATCTATACCTCTTGTTGTCTTTATTTATATTTGCTTTCCTTAACAGGAGGTGATCAGAGTAAGTTTAGTTTTTCACGTGCCTGAGGACTTTCATAACAGAAACCGACAAGAACGAGGCACAGATTTACATGAGTCCCAACAGATAGCAGGGTTTCATGGAGATCTAAACCTATTCTTGGCTTCATTTATATTTGTTTCGCGCGCGCAAAAAAAAGAAAAAGAAAAAAAAAAAGCTCTTGTTTAGTTTTGCACTTGCCTGAAGAATCTTTAAAAAAAGGAGGAACTGACGAGGGAGATAATGTACGCAATGAGACAGCAGACGGGAATCGACAAAATACCCCGGGTGGCAGAGACCGATTTAAAATACATATTCTAAACGACCGCGTTTGTGCTTAACCCGTTTAATGCCGAGAAAACGTGAACACCACCCGACCGCAGTTGCGGGGGCTCATGAGGATCTATACCTCTTGCTGAAACCACTTTGTATCTATGTTCCGTTGACGGCTGGGGACCTTCGCCGTTGAACTGATCATGATTTCAGATCAAAAACACGTTCTGCGTCTGAAACTGAAAGTGTGGTAGTGAAATGTGTTAAAATACTTACCGGCATCGTTTTGTGTTCAAGCGGTTGATGCGCTTTTCTGACGATGATGATTATATGTCCGTTTTGCGTGTTTAAATGTGGTCCCCGTTGCAGTTTAGGAGCTGGTGATCCATATTGATACAGATTATAACTGTTTGTTACGTACAACTCCCTAAAAATAAAAATAAAAAAAAAAAGGGGGGGGGGGGGGGAGTGGTACTTACAAGAGCCTCTCGTGTATTCACATGCCAGTGTCTATACCAGCAAAAACCGTCATTTTGTAGCCTGTCGAAACAGCTAATACAACTGCCCTGTAGGGAACACGTTTTAACTCATTCAGCCATGACGCACTACAGCAGGAGATGGGTCGACCATGATAATTCAAGGGTAGTGCCAGATTAGCTTGGCGCCGACAGGCGCCAAGCTAATCTGGCACTACCCTTGAATTATCATGGTGACCCATCTCCTGCAACTGGTACATAGTCGTTCGGTGACGCCTTCAAAATTCGGGATTTACGTGCGCCGGGCTGAATGAGTTAAGTCACATGCGAGTAAGTGTCTAAAAAAGGGAGAGGGGGGGGGGGGGGGGGGGAAGGTGTATTTACCTTAAAGTACCATTAGGCATAATTCTGAAGACACATTTCAGCATCTTTTGTGTTTGTTGTGTCGACACACCTAATGAAATTTAACAGCAGTTTGGACACGCAGCAAAAGCACACGCGTAATCTTACTTATTTATTCTGCTTAGCCGTTAGAGCGTCCATCTGTTTTTATCTGTTTCTCGTACTCAGTGGCATTGTATTTCTAGAACGGAGTGGAGTCATTCTCAAATCACTTGATATCAAGACAACGTGTGCTCAACTGGATTATCCTGTGTCTAAATGAACCATAGCGGAACCTGTGTGTAGCGTTTCGTAACCATCTGTAACATAAGTGTATATTTGAACAGTTAAGGAGATAGTGCGCCTTTAACTGAAAAACGAAACAAAACAAAACGCCGAGCGCTGGGAAAGACATCATTAAAAAAAGCTGTTTGTAAAAGATGTTTCCGATGTCTCTCTCCAGCTAATGTCAATTTGGAACGTACCTCGCTGACAGACAAATCCACTCTTTATCATCACACACAGCATAAATCATGCATGAAAAAAAGTCTTGGTGCGGTCGACCTCATCCACATGACATTCACACTCTGTATCCGCAAATCTGTTGCAATTTTTAACCCTTCGCTGCCAAGAAAAGGCGATCACAATCCAACCGCAAGAGACATAGATCCTCATGAGCCCCCGCAGTTGCGGGGTTCATGAGGATCTATATGTCTCTTGTTGACACCACTTTGTAGCCTTTTTTCTCAGACGGCTGGGGTTCTTTGGCGTAGAAACGACAAAGATTTCTGAAACTCTGTCCGCGTCCACTGACCTTGAAGGGGTTAAATGAAATATTTCACAACAGAATATAAGACACTGCGTGCGTCATTCGTCCATGCTATCTTGAAACTTCCAGACGTAAAATAATTGGGACACCCTTTGGAATTACACGCACGAAGCCACGCAAAATTATGGCGTGATCTCCATCAAGGTTCGTTGGGGGCACCTCTTTGGGGGCACGTGCACTCTTTAAACAATACTGCTGTCGATAGCGCGTTTTATCGAGATATCACCTCGACACACAAAAACGCTACCGACAGCCAGAGGTTTGTTGAGAAAGTTTTCGGATTGATGCGTGTTCTAATTTTCCACATCATTGTTTTATTTTTGTTGTTGCTGTTTACTAGGGATGGACGCGTCTGGGTGGGCTGAGGTGATATGGGGTTTTGAGGGTATCGGATGCGAGTAGGAGAGGGTGGGGGTGGGGTGGGGGGGGGGGTGGGGGGTTGGGGGGGTGGAGTTTAGAGGGAATGTACTCATTTCTGCATGTTTGTATCTCTGCAATTGCAATATTCTATTTTGGGCCTTGCAATGGACTCGTTTTAAACACGAACCACTGGGAAATGCAAACAGCACAGCAGGGGTTGGAGGTAATATATATTAAAAAGCTAAGTCTTTAAAACAGAATTTACTGGACAGATTTCACGGCGAAGACCAATCTGTGAGTTGAATGAGCCAAATGAAATTCGTGTTAAACTTTTAAATCTTGATACGCACTAACATGAGATAAATTTGCCCATGATAGTTCAAGGGTGGACCTTGCTTAGTGGCTGGCGCAGGACTAAGCTCACTCATACAGCTGACCCCAGACCCCTTAAATCCCCTCGTCCAAAATCCGCCTCAGGATATCTGAAATAAACACAAACAAACAGGGAAAGAAAAGATGAAGGCGAGACTTACGGCTTCCCATGAGAGCTGTGTTAGCGGCCTGGCCAGATAGAACACCTCCTGCACCTTCTTGCCCACAGCGTCAGGGATGACGGCCGACAGTGCTGACCCCACGTTCCGGATCCGCATGTTACGCCCGAACACCACGTGAAAGGGGAACAACTCGAACAGAAGCTCCGACCTACGTCAAACACATATGTACACAAAAACTGATGACGTGGGAGACACGTGTGACCAGAGAATGGTGCGCAGAGAACGATGACGTAAGAATATACGAATATGAAGTAGGTAGAATGCCGCTGTACATGGCTGGGTCTTGCGTACTGGGTCACCACTTCCAACTGGTAATGTCGGAAAAAGATGCCATTCCGCTTTCCCGTTCTCTCACTCATCAACCCTCACTGTCTAATTTTCTATAAAAATTTACACACTTATTTACTGCGATTGGCTTTACTCGTATGTTACGACGGCAATGACTGAACAATTTCTTGTTGCTATATATGCTGAACGTCAGTGACAGCTTTCTTGGCAGTTTGATAGCTACCTTGTAGCACGAAAGACGGTTGGACTCAATGACATTTAACTCATTCTGCTCGCGACAGACCACAACAAGATATGGCTCGAACGTGATAGTTCAAGGGTGGTGGCAGAATAGCTTGGCGCCTATAGGCGCCAAGCTATTCTGCCACAACCCTTGAACTATCATGGTCGATCTGCCTCCTGAATTGTAATGCGGTCCTCAACGGATAACGTCAAAATGTGGGTATTTCGTACCTCGTGCACAATGAGTTAAAAAATAAGGACATATAACACCGTTACTTGAAACATTCTCTTTATGAAGCTGATCTTGTATAAACCAAATACACATGTCGACTAATATACCCATACATTCCTTTGTGCAGTAGCGGCAATCGAAACGTTAACCCTTTCAAGCCTGGGACCCAATTCCTGAAATGTGTGAGGCGCACTCTCACAAATACCCACCGGTTGTAGGAGCAGGATGGACCACGACAGCTCAAGAGTAGCTCCAGATAAGTTTGGCGCCATTAGGCGCCAAGTCAAGTTATCCTGGTGCTCCCCTTGCGCCATCATGGTCGATTTAAATAATAATAATAATTACGGTATTTATGTAGCAGAGCGCCATAAGCCTCTGTCCCCATGTAGTTATTTTTAGTCCACGTCTGAGGTTCCCCCGTTCAGCCGCTAGCCGTGACGGCACCACTTGCGTGGTGCGGCGAGTCTTCTGTTGTAGTAATGGTTTCGTAACTTGTGTTTTTTGTGTATTTTGGAAGCCTCATAGCTTCCGTTCTAGTAAACGTAGAAAGCTGTTTCGATAGTCATTAGATTCAGCACAGTTCCTGCTTTTAGAATATCTATTTGGTTTTGTACGATCTGTAACCTGTCTTAGTTAGATTTACGTTTTTCATGCTTTTTCACGTTTCACTTGGCTTGTGTGACAGTCATTAAAAAATCATATTAAATTCAGTTTAGCGTTAAGCTTTTCCTAATTTAGTTCACTGAAAAGCCCTTTAAATTCTCTTTCGGAAATGCTAAGATTTATTAGTATTGAATGTATAGTTCGCTAGTTATCAAAGTTTATTCAGGTTGAAACTAGCACAGTTTTCGCTCTTTTCTTTGTCTGGCCGAATCGTTTTGGCTCCGCGAGAGAGTTGCTCTCTAAGCGGCCCGCGCTATGCCTATTTAAAGCCGAGCATCCGGCCGGCTTGTAGCAGACGACTATTTGCTTGTAGCAGACGACTATTTGCGTACTAGTATTAGTGCATATAGCTAGTAGCGTGCCGGCGTCACATCGATTATTCAAGTTCACTGTGTTTCTGCGGGAAACTGGACTGCGGGTCGAATGCCCTGTATTGCTTTTTGTTGGTCATAAAATAAAAGAATGAGAACCATGGACAAGAGTTAGCTCCCTTTTGTCAAATACACCCACACTACCTGCACATCATTACATCCCCTCGGCTCGGTTACTCGGCTCAGTTACATTTATAATGCGCTTATCTTATAATAATTATAACTCTAAGCGCGCACTCACAACTCGCGCACGCATGCGCACTCTTTAGACAACGACTCACGTACCACAAATAGTGAAATACATTACGACAGTCAGCTTGGGGTGGGGAGTGTGGTGAAATAGTGCTAGAACTGTTGAAAGAGATGAGTTTTGAGGGCGGACTGGAAGGAGCAGAGAGAGTGTTTCTGACGGAGAGAGAGTGGGAGAGTGTTCCAGTTGGGTGGACCATATACTGAGAAGGAGTGGGGGCCGAAAGTGCCGAGTTTGGTGCGGGGGATGTGGAGGCGGAGAGGGTCGGAGGCGGAGCGGAGGGAGCGGGAAGGGATGTAGGGGTGAAGTAAGTTGGAGAGATAGGCAGGAGCGCAGTTGTTCAGGGATTTGTAGCAGAGAGACAGAATCTTGTATGGATGCGTTGTGGGATGGGAAGCCAGTGAAGGAGCTTGAGCAGGGGAGTGATGTGGTCGGATTGTTTCTTTTTGAGGACGAGGCGGGCAGCATTGTTCTGGACGCGCTGGAGAGTGAAAGTGGTGGAGTGAGGGAGGCCGGAAAGGAGAGAGTTGCAGTAGTCGATGCGAGATAGGATGAGAGAGACAGCAAGTTTGGTGGCAGCTTCGGTAGTAAAGTATTTTCTGATCTGACTGATGCGGCGGAGGTGGAAGTAGCATGTCTGGGCCGTGGCGGAGACGAAAATGGTCATGGAAAGAGAGGAATCGAGGATAACGCCGAGGTTTTTGGCCGAGTCAGAGACGGAGATGGGGGTGCTGTCGAGTTGAAGGTGGAGAGAGGGAGGGAGCTGGGAAAGTTTCTGGCGAGTGCCTACCAGCATGGCTTCCGTTTTGTCGTCGTTCAGTTTAAGCTTGTTTGCTGTCGTCCAGTTTTTCACGTCTTCGTAGCAGTCAGCCGTGCGAGTCAGTAGTGACTGAGCGTTGTCGAGTTTGTCTTTGTCTAGTAGTTGTGAGTCACCAGCGTAGAGGTGGTGGTGTATGGGGTGAGACTGGATGATTTTGGACAGGGGAGAGGTGTAGAGTGTGAAAAGGACCGGGGCCGGGCCAGGACGGACCCCTGTGGAATTCCGCAGGAGAGCGTGACTGGGTTGGAGGAGACGCCGTCGATGGTGACGGACTGCTGTCTGTCGGAGAGGTAGGAGAGAAACCAGGAGTGAGCAGAGTCAGTGATGCCAAAGGAGTGTTGAAGGCGGTGGAGGAGGATAGAGTGGTCTATAGTGTCGAAGGCGGCAGAGAGATCGAGTATCGTAAGAAGGGAGATCTTGCCCGAGTCGGTGGAGAGAAGCAGGTCGTTTAAGATATGTAAAAGGGCTGTTTCAGTGCTGTGATGTTTGCGATAGGCAGACTGGAAGGGACTGAGGAGGTTGTTGTCGGCGAGGTGGAGGTTGAGCTGGTTGAGAACAACCTTCTCAAGAAGCTTGGACAGGAAAGAGAGATTAGAGTCTGGGCGATAGTTTTTGAGTTCGGTTGGGTCGAGGTTGTGTTTTTTGAGGAGAGGACGGACGATGGCGGACTTGAAGATATCAGGGACGGAACCGTTCTCTAGAGATGTGTTGATGATGTCGGTAATGAAGGGCAGAAGTTTTGGAAGGCCGTCCCGGTAGAGACAATGACAATGACAATGATCCTTTATTTGACAACGGTAAAAGTTTTGGTAGTAACAACCATTTTTCGAACTTGCCGTTGCTAATCTACTGATCACAGAGTTACTATCGTACTAATTGTTTTCTACTACTAAGAAGGAAAAAAAAAATTACATGACACAGCACAAGCCAAGAATGAGAAAAAAAAAATGTTGGGGGGAAGTGACATAGGAATTACCAACTTTACTGGTCGGGCATAATGACATGTTGTGAGGTTAATTAAGATAATATAATAAGAATACACACAACCTAATACGCATATATAACGCATGCACATTTGAGCACGCCACTCTCCATCTCTAATATACACGTGCGCACACGCACAACGCACACACGTGCACACACACGCTTACGCGGCTTAAAGCTAGTCAGTCATATGAGTAGCTGGCTACATACAAGCTGTACCGAATAAATATGAGTCATCAGTCGAAACCTGTGATACACGCAATTAATGATCTAATGAGAAATAGTATTTTTCAATATGTGCACAGTCACGGGGATGCTGCTGACAAAAATAAGTACTTGATGAGACTGACTTTAAACGAGGAGAAAGTAGCTGATGTCGTGACGTTTCTAGGCAAGGCATTCCAAAGACTAGAGCCAGAGAACGTCAAACTCGTTTTATAGAGATCAATTCTAGGTCGCGGCACAATAAGGGATTTTCTTGATCTGGAGTATGTTGATGACTGGACGGTAAATAGCGATGTGATATATCGGGGTAGCTTATCGTTTAATGCCTTGAACATAACCATTCCCTTATTGTAAATTAGATGATCTTTCAGGGGCAGAATTTTTAAGGCTGCCAATTTTTGGTCAGTAGTTAAGCTGGGATCAGGGAGTATTAGTTTGGCAGCTCTCCGATGTAGAGAGTTCAATCTTTTCAAATTGACATCTCTCGAACCATCCCACACAGTAGAAGCATAGTCTATATGCGATCTAATATGGGCATTGAAGAACAGTTGACGTGTCTCCATATCAGTAATGTGTTTAAGTTTTGCTAAAATGTACAGATTTCTGGAGACAATTTTACAAACGTTACTGATGTGTAGCTGCCACCTAAGCTGGTTGTCCACCGTGACTCCTAGCAGGCGATGGTTAGTAACTTGGCTGATGGTTTTGCCTTGGAGGGACAGACTGAGTGAGAGAGAGCCAAGCTGGTGTTTTTGGCGGGTGCTAATTACCATGCTCTCCGTTTTTACCGGGTTTAAAATCATAATATTATGACTGCACTATTCATCAATATCTTGCAGTGTGTTTAGCAGTCGTGAATTGATGTTTGATATATCCTTATCTGGCGTGTGTACAGCAGCATCATCTGCAAAAATATCACATGTAACGCTTTCATTTTTTATCGCAAGAGGAAGATCATTTATGAACAAGCAGAATAGAAGGGACCAAGAATAGAGCCCTGTGGTACGCCATGCTTCACTAAAACTTGATTCGAGTATGAGCTATTTAGTAATACCTTTTGTTTTCTACCTTCGAGGTAGGATTTGAGAAACGACGCCGAGTTTTTGGTGTACATGGATACTTTCTTGATCAGTATTTCGTGGTTTACTAGATCAAAGGCTTTACGAAAATCTAGAAACATGACTCCTGTAAGTTTTGAGTCGTTGATGGAAGATAACCAGGTGTCTATCATCCGTATCAGCGCAGTGTGACATGAGTGTTCTGATCTGAAGCCCGACTGCAATGAATAGATTAATTTTCGGCTTTCCAGGTATATAGATAGATGCTTGTGAATATGCCGTTCTAAGGGCTTGGACAGAACAGGTAGAAGTGATATGGGCCTAAAATTATTAATTTCACTAAGATCTTTAGATTTAGGTAGAGGTATTACTTTCGCGTCTTTAAATGCGTCTGGAAAACAATTAAAATTAATACAGAGGTTGTAGATATAAGTGATACTCTCTACAATGTATGGGAGGGATATCTTGAGTATTTTCGCACTAATCTCATCCAGTCCTGATGATTTTTTTTATTTTCCAAGGATGTAATTAATTTACCAACTTCATGGACCGCTATAGTGGGTATGATGAAAGGTTTTGTGCCGGCAGTTCTCTGCTTGCAGAAATCGACTAAGTTGTCCGGGCATACATAGTCATGCGACTCAGTTCCCGGCGGGATTAATGATTCTGCTACGGAGACGAAGTGGCTGTTAAAGCTGTTTGCTGTGAGATGCGGCGGTAAAGGAGTTGTGCTTTTATTCGTGCCTCTAGTAACTAAATTTATCGCACGCCATATTGTGGCACATTCTTTACTTTCGTGAATAACTTTATCGAAAAGTAATTTCTTTGCCTTCAGAACCATGGATTTTATTCGATTACGTTCTTTCTTGTAATCGGTGAAGCGCTTCTCTCTTCTCAGCTCGTCCCTGTGCTCCATGGCCTCGATAAGATCTGCAGTCAGCCAGGGTGGTAAATTGGCGTATTTAACTCTTTGTTGTCTCAAGGGAGCGTGTTTATCTAGCACTCTGAGAAAGATGTGATACCACGTATCTAGTGCTTTATTTGGGTCATTTTCATTGTACACTTCAGTAAATTCTGCAGAAGCTAGATCAGACAGAAAGGTATTTTCATTGAACTTTTTAAATGATCTGTATGTTATGCACGTATGTCCTTGCTTTTTTAGTTTTGGAAGCTTGGACAGCCACGTGCAGCTTACCGGATAGTGGTCACTTACGCTAAGACTACCAACGTGAACGTTGCTAATTGCCAGCGGTTTATTTGTATAAATATGGTCTATAACAGTGGCTGATGATGGCGTAACTCTAGTGGGCGATGTTACCATTTGTTGAAGGCCGACTAAGGTAGTGGTACACTCCCATGATGGGTGAGGTTTAAGAGTGTCAATGTTAAAATCCCCTAGAAGCAGAAGTTCGCTTTTATGAATATCTGTTTTATCAATCAAGTGTACAAAGTTGTCATACCACTCAAAATTGGCCGCAGGATTTCTGTAAAGAAACCCAACAAGTAAAGGAGGGGATTTAGATTGCCTAATCTCTATCCAAATACATTCCACACTGCTAGTTTCTGGGAGAAGCTGGGAGGGGATCTAGTTCGCATGTTTGGGAAGCTGGGAGGGGATCTAGTTCGCATGTTTTGAGAGGCATGGACTTTATGGTCTTGAGGACTTCGTCCTGATAGACGGGACGGAAGGACGAGAGGGGGGTGCCGGAAAAGGGGGTATCGGGAGGGCAGGGCGGAGAAGGCAGAGTGTCGAGTGTGTTGCGCAGGGTTTGGATTTTTTTCGGAAAATAGGTGGAAAAAGCGGACGGGAGTTCTTCTTTGCTGTGTGTGTTGGGAAGAGGAGAGTCTTTAGAAGTGCCTAGGAGTGTGTTCAAGGTGGCGTAGAGGGTTTTGGAAGAAGTGCGAACGGCTTAACCCCTTCCCTGCCACTGAACCTATATTGTATTTCTAAAATCTGTGCTCATTCAACGACCAAAAGTCACAGAGTTCCAAGGAACACAGATGCAAATTGGTCTTAGCAAGAGACTTGATCCTCATGAGCCTCCGTGATTGCGGGGGCTCATGAGGATCTATGACTCTTGCAGCTGGATTGTGTTCCGTTTTCCTCTTTAGTGAAGGGATTAATTTGACGAAAGTAAGAACAGCTGTGATACTGGCGTTTGGCAACTGTCGCGAAGTGCAGAAGGCAGTCACATATTCCAACAAGATGAGGATTTCATCCCAAAGTCTACCGTATTGTTTGGAGCTCAGATGTGTTTTTCTTTCAGGAACATTCAGAGTTGTTCATATTTTTAGGCGTATTATGCTGATCCATTTCCCCTCCTCTCTAAGCCAACCTCTGATCAACACACACGTCGGCCCACAAAAATAAAGACGGACACACGGCGATTCCCGCCATTAGTACGCTCTGTGGGCTCGCGTAGCGACAGGAGTCAATCTCCTTCTACTCCAACCCTCCCTCTAATCCACACACACTGGCACACAGAAATAAAAACGGACACACGGCGATTCCCGCCATTCGTAAGCTACGTGGTCTGGCGAAGCATAGCTATTCTGAAAAACAGCGCGAGCAGCGAAATGACGTCACTTCCCACGACGCTGTGTTCATAATGACGACTCAATGTTATACGTCAATCATCGCAGTACTAACATTTGACGTATCAGAGAATCAACTTTACAATTTTCTTGCTGATTTTTTTACGCCTAGAGCTTACAGGTCACAATTTAACCTAACCCTACCCCAGGGCAGGGACAAATAGCAGGCATATGCAAACACTGTTTATGAAAAATCATGCGGTTAATAACGAGAAGATAGGTCTTTTTTCGTCAAAGAAAAATTTAAAGTTATGTTATCTGTTTTACAAATGACTCCTAAAAAGTGGAACAGAACATTGTCTGATTTTCACACCTAGGGCAAACAGGTCACAATGGACCTAACTGTACCCGACACCTGAGACAAACTGTAGGCTTATGTAAATACCGTATACGAACAATCATGCGATTATTAATGAGAAGATTGCATTTTTGTCATAAAAAAGATTCAATTGTTTTAAGATTAACCCATATAATTCGTGAAATAAATCGCAAAAACGTGAAAATATATTTTTAAAAATTTAATTATCACTTAAAAAACATCTAGAGGTACAATGCTGGTTAACGAACTCATTCAATATCTCCCTTTTATCTAGCTATACGCAAAATATCTAGTAAAAATAAGAAAACTTACGGATTCCAGTGTGGATCAACCGGTTTTTGTGAAACGGCCAATTTCTCGCCAATGAGCATCTTAATCCTAAATCGAAAAAAAGGACCCGAGATAAATCTTTTAGGGACAATATCCTTAAATTTCAAGCTTGTCCGTCCTCAAACACGGGCTCTAGTCGCTGTCACATACGCACACACACACACACACACACACACACACACACACACACACACACACACACACACACACACACACACACACACACACACACACACACACACACACACACACACGCACGCACGCACGCACGCACGCACGCACGCACGCACGCACACACACACACACACACACACACACACTTTGATTTGGCGCCAAAAAGACGTTATCTAGGAAGGTTTGCGTAGCTAGACGTGATATCATTTTTATCGTGTTACTTCTTTGCCAAAATTTCTGCGCCGCACGCCAAAAACGTCATGTGCACGCTCCGGAATGCGCTCCGACCCAGCCTCATTTTAAGAGTCTACCGTTAAAAAAAAAAAAAAAATACGGTAGACAAAAAAGAAAGGAGCATGCTGCATGCTGTAAAACACATTAAAAGCTAAATTTCGACGCGAAGCGAACTTGAAATGCGAAAAATAAAACTAGCATAACACAACAGCAAAAATAACAATAACCACAACAATCCAAAGCGAACGGCGCTTGCCTTTGAAAATGATCCGCCTCATTAAAGTTCAAGACAATGAACAAAGCTGAAAAATAGCTGGCAAAGCATGCGCAAATTGCACGGAAGCATCGGTGCGAAGCAAAGCGACTCTAAGATACCACTGAACGTGTAACGGAATATTGAACAGCCAGTGCTGTGTGTTCTCGTATTCGAGCATGATAATAAGAATATTTGCCAAGAAAATATACAAAGGAGATATCGTAAAGTATTAATCTTTATTGCCTGTACAATGTCGCTTTAAAACAATGCCCGGTATTGAAGGTTACCCTTCCTTCCCGCCGCGGGATGGGTTTAACAGCCTGGTCGGTATTCAAGGGTTGAAATTTAACAGTTTTTTAAAAACCCTTCACTACCACTGAGAAAAAAGAACATGAACCAACTGCAAGAGACATAGATCCTCATGAGCCCCCGCGAATGCGGGGGCTCATGAGGATCTATGGCTCTTGCTGAGACCAATTTATATCCATGTTTCTTGGACGGTCTTGGTTACTGTTCGTTGAATGAACAAAGATTTCAACAACAAAATAAAAAAAAGTACGTAAATTGGCAGGGAAAGGTGTTAAACCTAGTTATTACTTTTCCGTCATTGGAAAGCGCCCATGACGACTGTGTACTCTTTGGCTGCTGTTTTGGGAGCTCCTCCGTGTTTCAGATCAGGGTCACCAAATCAACGCAACGACCATATTCAAAATAACATCTTGAATATCACATTTGAAGCACAGATGTAAAGAGAATTCATACCGCTCGCAGGGCGTGTCAGCGGTGGTGAAAAGTTTGAGTATTACCTAGCTTGTTAGACCCCAAGCCATTTCCACGCCCCAAACTTCGGTACAAAATAATTCCGGTCTCTAAAATCTGCATATTATTTGGATCTTGACTGCTAGTCGTTTTCTGCACGTGTTAAAAACTCGGTTTGACTATCATTTCATGTTCACAAAGATGAATACTTTGAGTTGTCTAAGCATTCACCCAATAAAACAGCTCACATTTGCGGCCATTTGCAAGCAAGCGGAAACGAGAATTCCGGTTGCAAGCGGAAACGAGACTTCCGGTTTCTTGACTAAGCTTGGGGCGTGGCAATAGCTGGGGTGTAAAGTAGCTCACAATGAAATTTCTACCCCTACAGACCACGATTGAGTAGTGGACGCACAGTAATAAATGACATTATCAATCTCATCATTTAGACTTTTTTTTCGCCAAAAAATTACAGTGACAACCACATTTGTACTGGTCTGTGGTTTTTGACCTTACGCGCTACCGTTGGCCGTGAAGTCTCAAACCACAGACCATAAACATCTGAGTTACACACATGCTAGCGTGCGGACGACAACGCCAACGTGCAAGGAAATAAAGCTGGACTACGCAAGAAAAAAAACCCACCCCCCAAAAAAAAACAAAGAAAATTACACCCCTAAAAACATTAACCGTCCCTACTTGAATCTTACCGACAGTGTTTCTCGACGGCGCGAAGAGTTTCATCGCTGGAAGACACACCACAATAGCTTAACCCTATTGGTGTCGGTAGCGGTTTTTGTCGCGATGATTCCTGTCGGAATCATCGCGACCAAAACCGCTATCGACACCCAAAGGGTTAAAGACGCAATGAAAACACACGAGAGTCAAAAGAAAAATGAGGCGCAAGAACCAAAATGACGTTCTGCACATACTATGTTCAACGCCACAGGTAGGTGTTACAAATGCCTGAGTTACCATAATAGCTCCTTTTTTAAATTTATTTTTTTCTTTTTGCAAATCGACTTTACTATGGAAGTAAAACAGTAATGGCAACGAAAAGTGTAAGCAGCTAAACTGATATAGTGGGCAAAAACAAGAGGTACGGAGATAAAGGGAGGCAACAGGGTAATAATAATACCAATAGTCATGATAATAATAGCCATAACGGACATAACATACATTATAATAAACGAAATAATTAAAATACCTAGCGATCATAATAATAATATAATGATGATAATAATAATAATAATAATGATGATATAAAAACAGATCACCTAATTTGCTAGGACAGAATCAACTGATTATTATTATTATTATTATTATTATTATTATTATTATTATTATTATTACCAGTAAGCATACTGCCCAAGACTACATCTGCTACGACGCTGCCAATGCACTGATTGTAAACTTTTACTGACGTTGTCTGACGGCGAGACACAACAGCAAAACGACTAGAGACTAGAACAGATGACAAGGCTGATCCGCAAAGAGTACAAGCAACGACGACGTATAACTCAGTCAATTGGTCACGCATCAATAGCTGCGAAAGTGTCGTATAGCGTTGCCGGAGGCAAAGCTATACGACACTTCCGCAGCTATTGATGCAGTGCGCTTTGAATGAGTTAACTGCGTGCGCTGTCTGTGAGTGTGAGCCGTACATCTGGGAGCCGCGACAGTCACCATCACATACCAGAGCACACAGCAGGCGCTATAACAGCAACAAAGGAAACAGAAATGCCGCTTTCGAATACTAACACCTTAGACGTTAACCGTTTAGGGCTTAACCCATTTAACTCCGAGGCCGCGTTTCCCAAATTTTGGAGGGGTTACCTAACGACTATGTAACAGTCCCAGTACACGGAGCGACCACGATAATTCAAGGTTAAGCGCCAGATCAGCTTGGCGCCATTAGGCGCCAAGCTGATCTGGCGCTACCCTTGCATTATCAGGGCCGATCCATTTCCTGCCGTAGTGCGTTGGGGCGGAATGGGTTAACGTCTTTTGTCCACCCTTTCGAACGACGTGCGCTACATGTCTGTGGCATATACCCCCACAGGAATTCTTTTTGAGCACCACTGAACTACGCGGTTAAACTCATTCTACCCCAGACACAGCAAGACGAGGGTCGACCATGACAGTTCAAGGGTGATGCCAGAATAGCTTGGCGCCTATGGGCGCCAAGCTATTCTGGCATCACCCTTGAACTGTCATGGTCGATCTGTGTCCTGCACTGCAATGCAGTTTTCAGAGGACAACGGCAAAATTTGGGGATTTCGGTGACGGGGTAGAATGAGTTAACTCATTCCAAATGTAGAGCACACAGACACGCGGTACTTGCCGTGTATCTGTGTGTGGCACGTCTGGAATGTATTGATACCAGAACATGTAGCGTGTTTTTTTCTTCTTTCTTTCTTTCTTTCAATCATGCTATTGCCTTTCTACATGCTAAACACTCACTCGCTTTTGGGAACTGAAGGCATCTAACGGTGAAACAACAGGAAAAAAAAAGCAGACGTACAGCAACAGAACGGAGCGAGGAACCACCAACACAGCTCAGGCGCTTGAGGTCAAGCCACCCAAGGGGCGGACTGAACGGTCCAGGCACGGGGGACCCTCAAATAAGAGTGAGACTGCTTCGAAAATACGCATGTAACATACGTCAGAGATTAGGCTGTCAGTGTGGAGTCGTGAAAGACTGATGGAACTGAAAACAGTTTGTGAAGTGAAGCTTCGACTTATTTCTCGAGCAGCTCTGGTCTGTGAAGGCAAAAAGGAAGTAAAGTAAATTTTTGTGAATAGCGAGATTTTCATTATGAACAATGAAAATCCAGCTTTTCACAAAAATGGATTTACTGTTTTTTGCATGTATAGGGTAGAGCCAAAATTTCCCCACCGGGACAATAAAGTTTTATTGTATTGTATTGTATTGTATGGTATTGTATTGTATTGTATATTGTATTGTACATTGTATTGTATATTGTATTGTATATTGTATTGTTTTGCGCCTATTATACATGTATTGGATTGTACTGTATTGTATTGTATGGTAGTGCATGGTATTGTATTGTGTTTTATTGTATGCAGAAGCTCAAAAACAAATTTTCAGTGGCACAGTTTGGAGAAGTTTTGTAAAGGAAACGATAGACATTAAAAAAATCGTAGGAACTTAAAATCACGATACCTATAACGATGAGGATGATGATGATGATGACGTTAACTCCTTGACTTTTACTGATGAGGTATCACCAGTAGCAATCAATAGATTAACCCTTCCCCTGCCACTGTACGTACATTTATGTTTCTGAAATTTTCGTTCATTCAACGACCAAAAGCCACAATCGTCCCCAAAAAATGGACACAAATTGGCCTCAGCAAGAGGCATAGATTCTTATGAGCCCCCGCATTCGCGGGGGCTCATGAGAATCTATTCCTCTTGCGCTTTGGATCGTGTTTACTTTATCTTGGCAGTGAAGTGGTAAAAGAATATGGCAACAGCGAGAAAAACAAAAACATAGAAAGTTTACGAAAACGAACGAAGACGGAGAAACCCTCTCTGAACGTGCACCTATTTTCGAAGCAGTCACACTCTATATTGAAAGAGCCCCACGTAGCTAGACTTCTGTCGCCGGAATGACTTAGGTAGCTAACCTGAGGGGTATCTTGTCAATGACGCTATCGTACTCGTTCTTGTGAGCGTCCTTGAACCCCACGTTGTCGAACTGCAGGCGGAAGGTCACGTGCGCGGTGTTGTCGTCTGTGTCAAAGGACTCGCCCACCACGTAGATGTCGACCTTGGTGTTGTAGAACATCTCCCCCACCTGCCGGATCTGGCCCTGGAAAAAACAATAACAGAAAGGTAAAGAAAAGTTGAGTCTCAGTACTGAGCGATACTGTATGCCGTTATATCTGATATAATAACAATAATAATAACAAAAACAACAACAATACTACTACTACTACTACTACTACTACTACTAATATCAAACAAATATTAAAAATGATATAATGATGATAATAATAATAATAATAATAATAATAATAATAATAATAATAATAATAATAATAAAATATATAATAATAATTATTATTATTATGAGGATGATGATGAAGATGGTAATAATAATATCAACAATGATAATATAAATAATATTTTTTATGTGGCTGTTTGGTTTTGTTCTTTTATTTTGTTAATATTTATTTATTTCTGTATTGTAAAGCGCCTAGAGCTACGTCTTGAGGTTAGTCCCTATATAAATACCCGTTATTAGTATGACAATAGTAACAACAATAATAACAGCAATAATGATAAGAATAATATTGACGATAATAAGACTATAACAATAATAATCCAATTAAAAATGAACTTTAAAAAATAATAATATGTGAGAAAAATATCAATAATTAAGTAAACTACAATACATGATTGAGAGACAAAAAGTGCGTGACGTTGAAGAGAGTGCGCGGAAGAAAAGGTTAAAAAGACTGCGTTGCGTTTTGACCTTTCCTAAGATCATGCCTGATATTTCCGGCCTAAGCACGCAAGGGATGATGGGAAAGGATTTGTTTAACCCCTTTACTGCCAGTGTGCACAGACCGCGTTATTGAATTCACTGTCAATTCAACGTCGAAAATGCCCAACGGTAAAAAAAGAAATTAGCAAGAGACATAGATCCTCATGAGCCCCCGCTGTCGCGGGGGCCCATGAGGATCTATGCCTCTTGCAGTAGGGTAGTGTTCATTTTTTTCTCGGCGCTGCAGTAAAAGGGTTACGATAAGGGAACCTCACACTGAATACCTCAACGTTTTGTATAGGAATAAAGTGCCAACGCACGCTACTTCATTCTTCTCTTTCAAGGAAAGCCTCATCAGGTGGTTGTTACCCAACAGCTGATCCATTTTGTAAGGGTTACGCATCGCTTTATGCCTTCATATTTACGTTGAGCAGAAGCGTGCAAATACGTGTGTAATTACGTGCTAACGCGCGTGTTTGTGTGTGTGTGTGTGTGTGTGTGTGTGTGTGTGTGTGTGTGTGTGTGTGTGTGTGTGTGTGTGTGTGTGTGTGTGTAATCGCAATGAGGTAATAATTACAAGAATATTCTTCTGCTTTTCACATTATAAGCCACTGCTGCCGGTGATCTCCGTTCTTCGTCAGTTAATTAAGCGAAACGACTGTACAGTGCACTTTTTGTTGTTTGTATGTATGTGAGTTAACTCTTTCGAGACGTGCCGCCTCCAGATACGCGGCTTAAAGCCGCGTATCCGGAGGCGGCACGTCTCGATTGCGTTAATAACATCGTACATTTAGTACAGTAGCAACGGCAAGCGTGAAAAATGGCACATGTGCTAACCGCTTCTAACCTTGAGATATAAAGTTTCACTTCATTTCATATAAAAACGCTGTCAAAATGTGGTTTCAGGGCGTGAAGCATGGCCGCTTAAGAAGGGATTCACCGTCGAATTTTTTTTCTGCCGCCGACTGGTCTGCAAGCTGGAGGCTGGGATGATGGCCGGAGGCTGTGGGTTTGGGTGGTGTGGGATAAGGGCTGCGCAGTCGGGTGGGTGCTCGGGAGTTGTGGGGTGGGGGTTGCAGGGTTGGGGTGGGTGCCGGCTTTTGTAGGCAATACCCTGAAGGCGATTCTAATTGGCAGAGGCAGCGACAGGCTAATTGTCGCGCCTCGATCACAGTCCATACGTTCGCGTTCGGATCGACCCAAATGTGTTCTATTAGTCAAAGGACAAGGACGCGCTGATCAGCGAGTTTCACACCACAGGCGACGTGTGCTAACGAGAACTAACAATCATTAACCCCTTCCCTGCCGCTGGACGCGTACGCGTACGCGTACGCGTACACTAACCCTGCCGCTTGATGCATATTCTGTTTCTGAATTTTTTTGCTCATTCAACGACCAAAACCCGCAACCATCCGAGGAACATGGATACAAATTGGTCTCAGCAAGAGACATAGATCCTCATGAGCCCCCGCATTTGCGGGGGCTCATGAGGATCTATGTCTCTTGCAGTTGGATCGTGTGCACTTTTTCTCGGAAATGAAGGGTGAAAACACTTGCAAAGTCGGCGGTGTAGCCGTCGAAAGCTCTGCCATGTGACGCTAAGAGACGCAAGTCCATTTCTGTGAAAAGCGAGATGATTATTATAATACAATGAAAATATCGCTTTTCGCAGCTTCGGTGTGTTGTCCTATTACCGCTGTCGAAAGTTTGTTTCAAACAACTCTTTCAAAGCAAGCGCTAATTGTATGGACTACGGATGGACGGTGTAAGCTGAAGAGTAGTGTCTTGAAAGCTAATCAGCCAGTAGTAACTGGGCGGTTGTGAACGGCCTTGGCAGATTCGACAGATTCATTTTCCACGTTTTCCACAAAGTCCCACAGCTCTAAAGACGATGGCAAAATTGAAAGTACATGTTATAGGCCAATTTTGCTGTTGTCATTTGAAATTTTTTTTTTATAATATGTGGGGGAATATATATGACTGAGCCGAGGGGAGGTGATGATGTGCAGGTGGGTTGTGTTTGACAAAGGGAGCTAACTCCTGTCCATGGTTCTGGTTCTTTTATTTCATAACTAACAATAAAAAGCAATACAGGGCACTCGACCCGCAGTCCAGTTTCTAGAAACACAATGAAATACTCGACGTGAAGCCGGCACGCTACAAGCTACACGCGCTGATAATGGTACGTAAATAGTCGGTCTGCTAAAGTGCGCCGGATGCTCGGCATTAAGTAGGCATAGCGCGGGCCTCCGAGAGAGCAACTCCCTCGTGCAGGCGAAACGGCTCGGCCAGACAAAAAAACTAGCAAAAACTGTGCTAGTTGCTACCTGAATAAACTTTAATAACTTGCAAACTATACATTCAATACTAATAAATCTTAGCATTTCCGAAAGGGAATTTAAAGGGCTTTTTAATGAACTAAATTAGGAAAGCTTAACACTAAGCTGAAATTAATGTAATTTTACAATGACTGCCACACAAGGGCAGTGAAAAGCGAAAAAGCATGAAAAACGTAAATCTAACTAAGACTGGTTACAGGTCGTACAAAACCAAATTGATGTTCTAAAAGCAGGAACTGTGCTGAATCTAATGACAATCGAAAAAGCTTTCTACGTTTAATAGAACGGAAGCTATGGCGCTTCAAAAATAAACAGAAAACACAAGTTACAAAACCATTACTAAAACAGAAGACTCGCCGCGCCACGCAAGTGGTGCCGTCACGGCTAGTGGACGTGGACTAAAAATAACTACATGGGGACAGAGGCTTATGGCGCTCTGCTACATATACATAAACTAAGTGTGGTCAGGACTTGTACCAACCAACCAACCAACCAACCAACCAACCAACCAACCAACCAACCAACCAACCAACCAACCAACCAACCAACCAACCCGTTATAACCGACTTTTGTACAAAAATAAATAATCACAAAAACGCAATTTACAAAAAGTATTAAAAAATATAAATAAAAGATAGAGTGAATTTGACACTTGCCATAAACTGGATACCATTCCTTTTCGTAAACCCTTTTACTGCTGAGAATAAAATGAACAAGATTCAACTGCAAGAAACATATATCTTCTTGAGACCCGCAGTTGCGGGGGCTCATGAGGATCTATGCCTCTTGCTGACACCACCGTGTATCCATGCTCCGTAGACGGCCGGGGCTCTTTGGCGTTGCACTAACGCTTATTTCAGACACACAATCTGCAGTCACCCGTAGTAAAGGGAGTTAAACAGGGCACTGCCAGAACGCAACGAACACCACCCAACTGCAAGAGGCACAGATCCTCATGAGCCCCCGCAGTTGCGGGGGCTCATGAGGATCTACGCCTCTTGCTGAAACAACTTTGAATCCATGGTCTTTGGACACTTGAGGCTTCTTTGGCGTCTGAAAGTTACGATTGATTGATTGTACATTGCTTAACGTCCCGACAGCAACAAGGCTTTCTCAGGACGTGCCTGCACTGCTTGTGAAAAAATAAAAAATAAACAGAACATTGAATGTATGTCGCCAGCCGGTCAAATACGTTAAATAAACCTAACACATGGGGCCTAAATAAAGCCAAGACCATTTAGCAACACACATCCAATATCAAGAGCTACAGGCAGTGCAGACAGTAGGGAGAGTTTTAAAAAGGCAAATACAGGTGAATGGACAAAGGGTGGACAGAAACACATGCCCCAGAATAGAGAGAAAAACCCACCCTGTGGGGCTGACCAGGGTGACCCTGGGAACTAAAAAATACCTAACCCCACCCAAGTCCCCCAGGGCAGACCCGGGTGGGGTCTGAAAGTTACGAAGATTTTCAGGAAAGAAGTCAACAACTTGTGGCATTGACCAATTGACCGATTGACCGATTGACTGATTGACTGTTGCGCACACACGGTGATGCCAGTTTATGGATAAATAAAATGAACAGCAAGGTAAGGCTCAAGCGCAACTTTAGTCGGTGGGACGCGGTACTAATCAGAAAAAATCGCCGACGATTCTTCGCAGTTTCCTATTCGGAAGACAATGACTCATTATTTAATGTGTGTGCCTGTCTGTGATTTTGGACCTTACGGCTTTGCCGTAAGGTTCAAAATCACAGACCAGCACACCTAGTTAGATAGATAGTTATTTAAATTTAAGGCCTAGGAACGGCCGAAATATATTCCCCGCGTTGCGGCGCGTGTAGCGTGGGGAATCAAAGTCAGTGGACTTTAGCGAGTGCTAACTAGACCAATTGAAAACGAGAAATTACAATACAATACAATACAATACAATACAATACAATACAATACAATACATTACAATACAATACAATACAATACAATAAATACCATAATACTTTATTAATCCCTCTTGGGGAAATTCACTGTCTGCCCATACAACACGTGGCATTACCAATCACACATGAAAATGATTAAATACCTCATAACTCTCAATGAAAGAGATGAACTGTAACAGACGTTCTGTTACCTTTGTAACACTCTTGGCATCAGAAACACTTATGGTGGATTCCCCCTGTGCTTCTGGTGTCAGCAATGTTGCAGTGAACTACTGAAAGGGCCCCAGTATTAAAGAACTAAGGCACTATCTACTGATATTACTGTTGAAAAGGGTAACAGCCTGAGGGACAAAAGAGTTGGCATAACGTGATGTACTACTTTTGGGTACTCGAAGTCTTAGAACTAGAGTGGTCTCCCTTCCGTATCCGGAAGAAACTGACCGACATTTGCATGTTGGTCTACGCCTTTGGGTCTAACGGCTGAAGAATGTTTTGTTCAAACTCACAGGCCGACACGAACTGATTAAATGTACGTATTGATGACTTTACAGCGCATGTAGGGTTTGAGTTTGACTTTAGTGACACCGGCAGGACCGATTGTCAATGATTCCCTATTCGGAACTGAGAAGCCGCTGAGCCACTTCCGTGTGATGCACTGTGATACTGAACCTTATTGCTGTAGATCGTAAAGATATAATGACACACGCGAAAACGGTTGAAATAAATATAAGCAGTGGTGAACGCATTGATTAATACATTGATAGAAAACGTACTGCTTTCAATAGTTCAAGTTCAAAAGCAACGGACGGTAACTAGACCGATTGTCTGTGATTAGGATGGTCTCTCTTCCCTGTCCGGAAGAAACTGACCCACATCACTTTCTGTGCTGGTCTGTGATTTTGGACCTTACGGCTGTAAAGCCGTAAGGTCCAAAATTACAGACCAGCACACATTATTTATCGTCTGTCGGCGTTTCGAAAACCGTAGCGGGATATGGCCGGATCTTGATGGCTGCAGAGTAATGTCTAATCAACCAGGAACATCTGGACTTGATGCAGTACCCGTGTATTGTTAGTCAATAATTTCAAACTGTTTGTTGTGTCCTGATTTTTAACGTCTCTCGCCATAACGAGGTGATGGGAGACAAGTGAGTCATTATGAATGCAGGATAAATTATATCAGTCCAAAGCAATTTACAAAACAATTTATATTTGCAGATGAACTCTGTATGAAGGGGTTCCAAAAGTGCACTCGGTTACCTCAGAAGGTAAACTCGTTCACCTGCACAGAATTGAAAACAGATTGGTTGTCTCCTTTGTAGCGAATCAAGGGTCGCGACCAATGTAACCTGAGAAACTCAGTACAGAGATAGAAAGACCATGACATTTCAAGGTTACTTTCTGATTGCCTCCCATGTAGGCCAAAGAACAGGACAGTGTCAATTTGCTGATCATTAAATTGTTATGCGTGTTTCATTTTTTGAAATCATGGACTTGGCGGTAAGCTCCGTTATACTGAAGTCAAAGGGGACAGTGCTTTACACGGATTGAATTCTCGATTTATCAAGTACAGTCGGCTTCGCTAATGGCAAGGTGGGATGCATCACAGTCAGACGTCGGATATAACACTTTTTCAGAGGTGCCGGCCTCACGTTTCCTGGGTGTATTAGTTCGCTTATAACACACTTTCGTTATAACAACAAAAACGTTTTCATTCCCTGTCGTTGTGTTATACCAGTTAACTCATTGCGCCCGAGGTACAAAATACCCACAGTTTGGAGTTATCCTCTGAGGACTGCGTAATAATTCAGGAGACAGATCGACCATGATAGTTCAAGGGTGGTAGCAGAATAGCTTGGCGCCTAGAGGCGCCAAGCTATTCTGCCACCACCCTTGAACTGTCATGGTCGAGGCATATCTTGCTGTGGTGTGTCGCGGGCAGAATGAGTTAATATCGTATTCGCAGTCAAGGGGGATGTTCTACTTTGCTCCACATGTTCAATGACTCCGGATAAAGTACATGAAAATGCAATTTTGATGCACACATTTCTGAGAATCGATATGCAAGTGTGCCAGAAATTTCATACATATTCATGTAATCATTACTGATATACCTTTGATATCTACGCATCGCGTCTTACATGGAAAGCGGAGTTGAAATCAGCGAATATTAACCCTTTTAGCCCCGGATCCCTACGGCAAGAGATGGCACTACCCTTGAATTATCATGGTCAATCCATCTTATGAAACTGGTACATGGTCGTCAGGCAACACCTCCAAAATTTTGAGAAATGGGACCTTGGGGCTAAGAGAGTTAAACAGAATTCTCCTCCGCATCTCACAGTGACTCGGATCCCCCTTCCCAACTTTCTAGATCCGCCGGTAGGCTGTGTCTCAACAAAGCTACTCGGGCCCGACGTCAGTCGGTAGTGCGCGGGTCAGTTAAGTCTGACGTCGGCCCAGAGGATCTTTTGCTCACCGTCGCAAGTTTCCTTACTCTAGACACTCCAGGCCACTAAATATAAAACTTCACGTGCACGCGATCAGGATTTCGACAGCAGATCTGACCCAGCTGACCCAGCAGGTCGGAGGACCTTCCGGCTGGAGGACTTTTGGTTCACCGTAGGTTCTCTCTCCGGGCACTCCAGGTCACTTAACCCTTTTAGCCCCGGATCCGTACAGCGGAAGATGGTTTGACCATGATATTTCAAGGGTAGTGCCAGATTAGCTTGGCGCCTGACGGCGCCAAGCTAATCTGGCACTACCCTTGAATTATCATGGTCAATCCATCTCCCGCAACCGGTACATAGTCGTTAGGCAACACCTCTAACATTTTGAGAAATGGGACCTTGGGGCAAAAAAAGGTTACTATAAAATTGTACCCAGGAGCGATCAAACCTTCATTAGCAGATCTGACCCAAGTGACGGCGGCCCGTGGGTCTGTTGCTCACCTTGACATAGTGGAGGTAGCCTCGCCTTCTGGACCTGTAGTGTAGTGTCAGCCCTCCCCTGTTCTCGTTCTCCACGAAGAAGGACGGCGGCCGCAGCTTGGGGTAGCTGAAGCGCAGGTACTCGTGGAGGTTGTCAAGCCCGTTGAGAAAGTCACGCATGTGACGACCCAGTACCTGATCAGAAATGACACAGTGACAATATTTGACTGATGGTAGCTTGGTTCAGATAATTATTATGTAGATATGACAATCACACGAGATCAACTGAGCATCAAGCCTTAGAAGGGTCTAAGCTAATCAAAGAAAATCCAAACGGAGAGAGTAACATGCTTAGAAAAGACAATTACAACGCAATTTATTAAAATTTAGGATTTTTCAAACTAGACATAAAAAAAAGTAAACGTGTAAAAAACAAAAAGTTAGGTAGCAAATTGTGTAATTCTTTGAATGTCTAGTTTGAAAAAAACAATCCCGAAGAATTTGATAAAATGTGTTTTTTTTTTCTTTCTAAACTTGTTTCTTTCTTTTTGGAATTTTATTCGCATTAGTTTGGCAGTGACCTGGTTGTCTGTATTTCTGTATTGATCAGGCTTAGGTGTTTTGTTCAGATCACAGGGAGAGACAAGAAGACACTAAAATTAAAATCACCTACACGAAGCGTCAGAGACTTACAAATATTGTCTCGTTTTGTTTCAGTATCTAGCAGAATATTCCCATGTAGACATATAGACATACTCCCATCACCACCCCCCCCCCAAAAAACAAAAAAAAAAAAAAAAAGCCCCCCATAAGAAACAACAACAACGACAACAAACACACACACAAAACAAAAACAAACTTTTCTCCCCAAAAAACAACAAAAACGAAAAGAAAAATTAACACAACACAATCCTACCAAAAAAGAACACCACCCCCCCCAAAAAAAAACAAAAAAACAAACAAACAAACAAAAAAACCCCCAAAAAACAAAACAAAAAACAAAACAAACCCAACCAAACAAACAAAAAAACTCAGAAAAACAAACAAACAAACAAACAAACAAACAAACAAACAAACAAACAAAACAAACCCCAAACAGAAACAAGTTAATAGTTAATAATCACGCACTCACATGCAAATGTACGCGAGCACAGATACACTAAGAGACAAGAACCAGACCGAAAATATGAACAACAAACAATCATTAAAGCAACAAAAAGGGAAAATCCATAACCCAGTCCGTGCAAGACAGTGCATCGACGTCGGCCCGAGGATTTTTTGCTTACCGGGAACACACACAAAGTGATGTTACCTGCAGCATGCTGTTGTAGCCGTACTGACTGACAAAGTTGACGAAGGCCACCCCGAAGCCATCCATAATCTCTTCCTCGGGTATACCGATCACCTCCTGGGCCGCCGCCGCTATCCGAGGTATCGTCTGTTCGCTGTATGTCTCGTGCGTGGAAAAGCACGTGTTTTTCACGCCGGCCCGCCGCCTGATCTCCTCCCATTTATCTTCGCCGTAGGTCCGGCTCAGATGGTCCATAATAGCCTCCAGAAGTAGCCCGTACATTGTTGGTGCTTAGGTGTGATCGTCTCTTCCCAACACGTGGTGCGACACTTCACTCACTCACAAGAAAGTTGAAGATTGTTTTGTTCAAAGACAAAGGAATCACCAGAGCTGTAGATTCAGGTCAGCAACTGATGACGCAAGAGCCGCCCAGATGCCGTGATCACACTGACGTATACTTAGTGTCCAGGGAAGCAGGGATGCTGTAAGTGTAGAAAATATGTCAGAATCCTTATTATCTTCCATTATCTTGCAATTTTCGAAATGGAACTCACACTCTGATAATTCATCGATCGATCAAACACTACATTCACGGAGACCGTGAAGGTCACAATACATTGAAAGTCGTACAATGTTCACCATTAAAGCTCCCATGTCTCCATGATGCTGTTAGCAAATTTCTTAGCGCACTGTGAGAAAGCGTCGTCTTCCACAATATTCCAGCGCAGGTCTTCTTCCAAGCGTTCACAGATGAAAGACGTCCGGAGATGTGTAAAGTCGGTCAGGCAGAGATATTTCACCAATCCACCACAGCATGACGCATTTCGCAGACTGGTCGGTCTCTGCGTGTGTGTGAGTCAATGGAATGCCGAGTCATTTCCGCTTGACTGCGCGTTGAGTCGTTTACAGGACTTCCGTGAACAAATTCTGGAGACAGAAGAAAACAAATTGTTTAACTTTTTTTGCAGCGAGACATTCACGCTTGGATGACTTCAGGTAAAAATATACTGAAAAATTATTTATGGAACCACATTCATAAGAGAGCAGTTTCGTTCAGATTATCTAATTTTGCCCCGGCCACGGTGGATGGTACACCATGAGAGTTGAAGAGTAGGGCCAGATCAGCTTGGCGCCTCCTGATGTGGCACTACTCTCGAACTATCACGGTCGTTCCATTTCCTGCAACTGACATATACAATCAGAAACGAAATACCTTCGACTTATACAAAGTTCTGTTTATTTAAA
Organism: Semisulcospira habei; assembly: GCA_036245525.1. NCBI lineage: Eukaryota > Metazoa > Mollusca > Gastropoda > Semisulcospiridae > Semisulcospira > Semisulcospira habei. Next base: position 12,957,153 of record BTPG01000006.1, read on the forward strand.
AAAAAAAAAAACACCGTCGGATATAATAAACCTTTTTCTTCACATGTCCCGATCACAAGTGTTCTATGGTATTAACTTATTGCGCACGAGGTGCGTAATACCCACTTTGGAGTTATCCTCTGAGGACTGCATTACAATTCAGGAGACAGATTGACCATGATAGCTCATGGGTGGTGGCAGAATAGCTTGGCGCCAATAGGCGCCAAGCAATTCTGCCACAACCCTTGAACTATCACGGCCGAGCCATGTCTTTTGTGCGTCGCGGCCAGAATGAGTTAACTTGATGCGTCGCGGGCAGAATGAGTTAACTTAATGAGTTAATGACTGCCTAGATGCCAAGTTAAACTGGCGGGTATCACCCGCATCGGAGGTTTTTCTCCGGGTACTCCGGCTTTCCGCCTCCCCCCTCCTCCCCCTCTCTCCGGTCCCCCCCCCCCCCGGCCCTCTTCTCCAGTAAAAATTGCTCAGATAATTAGTAAAAATCTAACGGGGTCGGGTGGTGCTGAATTACGACGACGCGATTTCCCTGGGAAGTGCGGCTTGAATTTCCCCTTATGAGAAAATAAAGCTGAAAAAAAACGTCATAAAAATAACGGAAAATGAAAATAATGACCAATAAGAAAAGGGTAAAAATATTTTACAAAAGCAAGTCGCAAAAACGTGCAGTGTCATTGAATGTGAACGGTGGCCATTATCGTATTTTTCTAACAGTTCACAATCAACAATATCTCATTTCGTCCTTTCAATTGAATTTTTCTTCACAATCAGTGATATTGGAAGATTTCATACCTTTCTACTGCATTTTTTTTGGGGTGGAATGTCACTGATTACAAAGCGTGCCCATAATCCAATAGACGGTAATGCCACCTCGGTGCATTAGTTAAGATGCGTTCTTTGTACTCGGTGATGCTCATAACGTAACAAAGGTCTCCAGAGTGATTTATGCAGTTCGGGATCATTTGCTGCTGGTGCCATTTGCATGATTGAGCTTAGTCCTGCGCAAGCCACTAAGCACCTTGCTTAGTGGCTGGCGCAGGATTTAAGCTCGCTCATGCAAAGGAACTGTGACCCGTTTGCATGACGGCAACCTCCCACGTCTTAGCTTGTCAGTCAAAAAGAATTTCGTCCGTTCCGCATTCAGTACATTACCTGCATATGTGTGTTGGTCTGTGACGTTGGACCTTTACGGCCTTGACCCGTGAGGTCCAAAATCACAGACCAACACGCCGACGCATTTTTTTTTAATAAGAATCGCAGATTCTTAAAGGCACAGAATAAATGAGAAAATCTGTTCTAATCAAAGAGTATGTCACATGAAACGATTTCTGGAAAGTGCGCACATTGGCCCATTTCGAATTTTACATGCCACGTGTTAGGACTCAGGGTTTCAATATTCCAGTACACGTCACGTTCAGTTTTAAAAAGCATAAGACAGAAAGACATTTTCATATTCATATTCATCTTCTCTAATTAAAACCTCTAAGACTTAAGATATAAGCATAGCTACAACTTGAAAAAAAATGAACATAAAAACAAACAGAAAATAAAGTAAAAGTAACCACACAAATATCAGACCTTCGGAACGCTTACCACAAACTGACCGATGTACACCAATCGTACTAAGCACTAAATAGGAATATATCAACTTATATGCAGACTTCTGGCCAGTCTAACAGTTTCCAGCTGAAAAGTAATCCTGTTAGCTATAGTACACTATGGTCAACTTGTCCTTCATTTACAGCAAATAGAAATCATCCAAAATCAGTGAAAGATAGACCCCTCTTTCTGAGGCACACGGATATAGAATGAGACTGGCAAGAGGCATAGATCCTCATGAGCCCCCGCGAATGCGAGGGCTCATGAGCATCTATGCCTCTTGCATCTGGATGTTGGTCTGCGAGCTCCGGCACTCAGATGGTTAAACATTGACACAAGCCCGCATATGAAGTTCGAATATATACTGGCGTTGTGAGATGGGGCCGATAATTGCATATGGCTGTGCACGTTAGTTGTAACATTAAGTCCAATTGGTCAGTCTGTCCCTTCGCTAGACGTTAAGTCTTTTCTGATTGTTCAGTTTGTCCACGGTCTGGATGGCTATGCAATGCTCGTTAGCTGATTGTCATCTCAATTGATTTCTGGGATATATTGCGGCATTTTGACATCACTTTCACAATAATTAATGTGCTGGAGATCTTACGCTACAAAAGCAAAATTCCTATGTTAGTAAATTTATTTATCGAAACTATCACTAGATACGCTTGCAACAAGTCATTCCCACTATTAGTTAGTTAGTTAGTTAGTTAGTTAGTTCTTTGGGTTTTACGCGGAGCAGGCGACTAAGGCCAACAACTGCGCTCCTGCCTATCTCTCCAACTTACTTCACCCCTACACACCTTCCCGCTCCCTCCGCTCTGCCTCCGACCCTCTCCGCCTCCACATCCCTCGCACCAAACTTAACACTTTCGGCCCCCGCTCCTTCTCCGTCTACGGTCCATCCACCTGGAACACTCTCCCACTCTCTCTCTCTGTCAGAAACACTCTCTCTCCTCCTTCCAGTCCGCCCTCAAAACCCACCTCTTTCAACAGTTTTAGCACTATATCACCACACTCCCCACCCCAAGCTGACCGTCGTAATGTATTTCACTGTTTGTGGTACGTGAGTCATTGTCTAAAGCGTGCGCATGCGTGCGCGAGTTGTGAGTGCGCGCTTAGAGTTATAATTATTATAAGATAAGCGCATTATAAATACCGTAATTATTATTATTATTTATCTCACCGAGGGATGGGTAAAAATCTGGCCAGCCAGACTAAAAGAAAGGTCTTGAGACAAGATGTAAAATATCTTTAAACTATTTCATGCTAAAATGTCGCACGAGTCTTTAAAGGAAAAGTCTAAAGACACTTGAAAGGGTCAAAATAAAAAATTCACAGTCTACGAATGCTCAAATCTTGCTAACAATATTCAGCTCCCTCAGAAAAATAAAGATTTTGTCCGGAAGGGAGGTGGGGGGGGGGAGGTGGGGTGGGGGGGGGGGGGGGGTGGTGGGGGTGGGGGGTGGGGGGGGGGGCATCCCGGAACAAAACCTTCAAGGAGTCTGCTATAAAGTGCTTATGTTTTGTGTCCGTTAGATTGGCACACGACAGCAAAAACTGTTTAACCGGAAACTGCTCGTCATAGGCGTAACACCATGGAAGCTCCTCTCGTTTTAGTAAATAAGAATACGCAACGCACATGCGCCGACTGTTAACTTTCTAAGGCAACTCACTACAGTTCTTAACTCACTCAGCCCGACGGCCGTATTTCCAAAATTTTGGAGGCGCCATCTAATGACAATGTCCCAGTTGCAGGAGATGAATCGACCATGATAATTCAAGGACAGTGCCAGATTAGCTTGGCGCCGACAGGCGCCAAGCTAATCTGGCACTACCCTTGAATTATCATGGTCGACCCATCTCCTGCTGTAGTGCGTCAGGGCTGAATGGGTTAAGACAAATAACGTCTCACGCATAAAAAAATAATGATCTAGAGAGATTAGTAAATGTATTGATATGAACAATAAACTGATACAGAAGAACACAGGATATTATTGACACGGTCTGTTTGCTATGTTCGCACGGCAATGCTTCATAATATTGCATTTCAGGTACATAATGTGATATTCTTGCATTACAAAATTCATGTCTTAATAATAATATACTCATTCGGAGTTACATGATTGTACATGATTGTACATTGCTTAACGTCCCGACAGCAACAAGGCTTTCTCAGGACGTGCCTGCACTGCTTGTGAAAAAAAAAAAAACAACAGAACATTGAATGTATGTCGCCAACCGGTCAAATACATTAAATAAACCTAACACATGGGGCCTAAATAAAGCTAAGACCATTTAGCAACACACATCCAATATCAAGAGCTACAGGCAGTGCAGACAGTAGGGAGAGTTTTAAAAAGGCAAATACAGGTGAATGGACAAAGGGTAGACAGAAACACATGCCCCAGAATAGAGAGAAAAACCCACCCTGTGGGGCTGACCAGGGTGACCCTGGGAACTAAAAAATACCTAACCCCACCCAAGTCCCCCAGGGCAGACCCGGGTGGGGTTCATTCGGAGTTACGACTGCGCATGCGCTATCGTTGTACCAAACAAACGTTCTGGAATAAATGTGCGTGCGGCATATCTTTTATGAGAAACCCTAGATGAAACCAACGTCGTGTTTCGTTGTCTTGCTACGATAACTAAAATGGGCGAATCCGACTTTTGAGCCTATGAATTTTGGTCCCCAGGAGTGCTTCTAACTTGTTGTAATGAGACAGAACGGGCTAAATATCTATTTTCAATCGGTTTATTTCCACGGGGTTAGCCACAAACGCAACTTTAAAAAGGTGACGAAATCAGCGATGTCACCGGCACTCGATAAACATACAGGAGGTAGTGAAGCTGAATGCCCGAGTTTTCTGAAAGTGTTTTGAAAACACGAGCCCTCTGAGTCTGTTTGGTACAACACCCGCCCCCATCATGCATTACTTGTCTGGGATTCAGAAATGGGTGTATTATTCGCCCTGTCTATTGTGTGTTCCGTATCAACTAGAAAATATCTGTTTACCATGTATCGCCGTCTTCTCTCAAGCGTAAACCCGTGAGGGTAGATTGCGCAATTAGTTCAACTCAAAGGTAGTGCCTGATTAGTTTTGCGCCTGAAGGCGCCAATCTAATCAGGCACTATCTTTGAGATATCATGCTCGTTCTTCATTGCCCACCTTTTACGCTAGAAATGAAAGACCACACAGTCTGCATACAGCCACAAACTGACAGATAAAGAAATAACGCTCGCTTTAGGCGTCTGAGACCAACGTCACAATTTTTCAACCATCAAAAAAAAAAAAAAAAAAAAAAAAAAAAATCCACCAAAAAAAAATAAAAAAAATAAAATAAAATCGCAGAACACAAACTGCAATTTTGTTTTCAATTCTAGAAGTAGATCGCTGGGGAAGTAACAACTTTTTTTTTAATCGATCGTCCAGATTTAAAATATTTGCGTGTCACGTGACACCGACAGGACATCCGGACCTTTCGAAAGAAACAAACTTACGAGGCTTTTAAGCCCCGTCTTGTCACATGTCACTTACACGAGGAATTACAAGCTCCGGAGTTTTAAAGAAGGAGAATTAAAATGAAATAGGGAAGTTTTCAGGTCACGGCTTTTGATGACTCAACGTCTGCGCAGTTTCTTGTTCAGGACAAAGGTTTGAGAACCTTGTTTTTCTCCGCACTTAAAATGTCAAGAAACCTTTCGGCAGACAGCAGCACTGACCTAAATTATAAGAGGCATAGATCCTCAAGCGCCCCCGCATTTGTGGGGCCTCTTGAAGATTCATGCCTCTTGCTGGCTATTTCGTACCTGTTTTCCTCATGCAGACGAGCTCCTGGGTGTTCACAGTGAACTTGTTTTATTCATTGCCAATGGATTTAGTGTTAAGTTCAAGGAGGCAGTTCCTTTTTTGTGTTCCCTCAAGTGGACATGCATGTCCGAAAACTAGGTTTACAATCCAAATCAAAATATCCTTCCATAAAGAAAGAAACGCGCTTCAAAAGGCAAGTCACCTTTTTTGTCTGGATTAGGATTGAAACGGACGCGACGCTGTTGATGATTTAAATAAAAAAAAAATGCTTTATCCGAAATGCACACAATAACCAAATGAACAATGAATTTTATTAAAGACGGTAGAGGTTTTGATTAACTCATTCAGCTCGACACACGTATTTCCCAAATTTTGGAGGCGTCATCTATTGACCATGCACCAGTTGCAGGAGATGGATCGACCATGATAATTCAAGGGCAGTGCCAGATTAGCTTGGCGCCGACAGGCGCCAAGCTAATCTAGCACTACCCTTGAATTATCATGGTCGACCCATCTCCTGCTGTAGTGCGTCAAGGCTGAAAGGGGTAATGTAAACCATTTTTCGAACATCGAACAGCAGAGGCACCGGGCTCCTCTGGCACCATCCTTGAACTACCACGGTCGAGCTGTCCCCTATATGCTGCTATTTAGTCTCTAGAGGACGAGTTTCAAAGTTGGGAATTTACACCTTAAAGGGTCAGCGTGTTAAGGGATTCAAGCGTAACCTCTTGGTTGTCGAGATACATTGTCGTTCAGTCACTCCATTTTCCGACACTGTGATTGGCCAGCATCAAAGAATCGCAGGGGGGTTCAATGCCCTAATGCCAGCCTCCTAGAACCATTGCCGTACCTTTAATTTTTAATCAGCTGGCCCATCCGCAGTTTGACTGAATATCGCGCACGAATCTGTCCTAGGTTTTTCGTCTGAGCGCTTAGATCAGGGCTATGCGGCGCCTTACATCATAAATAAACGGAAAACGCAAAGATCAAATTGTGGCAGACGACAGGGAAATTAAAAAAAAAAATGTGCCCTTATTTCGAGATGACACAAGCGGTGAGCACACTATACAAGTGTTACACAAATGTGTCGCAATTCAAACTGAACTGAGAGCTCGAAACTTTGCCCTGTGAGTGTCAACACGCATGGTGTTTAGAAAGCAAAGTCTATTGTCACTCGTGCAGTAAGAGAGAAAGAGAAAGAGAGAAAGAAAATGTGACGGATCTTTTTTTTCCCCCTAAAAGATCGAGTCATTGTTGAATGCGTGTATGAGCTCAGTACTGGTTGGCGAAATATGTCAACAATAATAGATTCATGTACGAAATCAGACCTACCGTATATCCAGTCGCTTACTACGCAGTCCTGCGCTCAAAATTTAGAAGTTCTATCATTTGAACATAGTGAGAAAAGTCCGCAATTGATTGCTACAGATTCTGAAATATTCACTGGCTGCTTAGAAGCAGCACCGCTGGTAAACGTTTTAATTTCCAGCGGCAAAAATCAAGCACGTTTGCACGACAGGGCATGGTAGCCTATGCACAAAGAGTCGCTTCCCCTGTGTATTTCCCACAAAATTCAGTCTGAGGTAAAAAAATGTTTGGCATTTTACTCCTGACGTCAGACACACATTCGAGGCTTCAAATAGTGCGTAATTTGGACTGAACGACAATGGCATTGAACCGTCTGTGTTGGGTTACTTCTCGGGTTACATCGTGGTTTTAGTCCTCTGAAGATGATTATCAAACCGCCATGCCTTCGGCGCGACGGACTACAATACCACGATGTAACCCTCGAAGTAACCCAACACAGACGATTCACTGCCTGATTGAACACGAAGTCGCATGGTGAGGCATAGATCCTCATAACGATCTAAGTCTCTTGCTGACACCAATGTGAATCAATGTTTTTGGGACTGCTGGGGCACTTTGGCGTTTAATTAACGAAGACCGCAGTGTATGGTATGGTACGGTGCGGTACGGTACGACACGGTATGGTATGGTATGGTACGGTGCGGTACTGTATGGTATGGTATGGTATGGTATGGTACGGTGCTGTACGGTACGGTACGGCATGGTATGGTACGGTACGGCATGGTATGGTATGGCATGGTACGGTGCGGTACGGTACGGCATGGTATGGTATGGTATGGTGCGGTACGGTACGGCATGGTATGGTATGGCATGGCACGGTGCGGTACGGTACGGTACGGCACGGCATGGTATGGTATGGTACGGTACAGTGCGGTACGCTACGTTACGGCATGTTATGGTATGGTACGGTGCGGTACGGTACGGCATGGTATGGTAAGTACGGTGCGGTACGGTACAGCATGGTGTGGCATGGTATTAAATTGTAAATATGCCAAGAAACAAATTATAAAAGAGTACTGCAGAAACACAATCCACCTGAACTAGCAGGGAAGGGGTTTAACTTGTCATTCATAGATCGTCTCATCAACAGCAAAAAAAAAAAAAAAAAAAAAAAAAAAAAAAAAAAAAAAAAAAAAACCAAGAAAAAAACCCCCCACACACACACACAAAACACACAATAAAACACAATAAAAAAAAACGGCAATCGGTTCAACTGGAGCTGTCAATCCTCAACGCCCTGTACAAAGACTAATAAAATAAGACCTTTAATGTCTGACTTAAAAGTGAAAATGCTTCTTCAGGTGTGAAGAAAAGGTCTCGTGACATTTCTCGCGCTAAGAAAGACCGTTAGTGCAGATTGTGTTTTTGCTTGTATGTCCTGTTTGAAGAATATAGTCAATTGTGTCCTAAACTCGTTTAATTTATTTCTTGGTTGGGAATTTCTTTGTTCTTTACACGCTTGGCAGTCATCCTTATTTTATTTTTCTGAATCTCCTAAGGTCAAAGCCTCAAACTAATTTTTATTTGGGACAACCACAGGAATAAGTTGACCGTCAAATCTCAAGGATAGTGACTGCAAGCGTAGTGTTTGAAACCTACTCAGGCACAACCCGAATAAGCGAATATAGAGTATAGATTGCTTTACGTCCCGCAGGCGACAAAGGCCTTCTCAGGACGTGCCTGCGCTAAATGAAAAAAAGAAATGCAAGAAGCGCAGAAAGGAGGGAGAATTTCAAAAGAAAAATACAGATGAATGGACCAGAAAGACAGAAATACAAACCCACGAAAGAGTAGAACCCACCTTGCAGGGGTTAGACAAGGTGACCCTAGGAACTAAAAAGTAGAAGGATTCCAAGACGAATATACAGCTTTAACTCATTGCGCCCGAGGTACGAAATGCCCACATTTTGGGAGTTATCCTCGGAGGACTGCATTACAATTCAGGAGACAGATCGGGTGGTGGCAGGATAGCTTGGCGCCTATAGGCGCCAAGCTATTCTGCCACCACCCTTGAACTATCATGGTCGAGCCATATTTTGCTGTGGTGTGTCGCGGGCAGAATGAGTTAAGCACAACGACCCATCCTGCAAGTCTCCAACTCCAGCTTACGGTCAGGTGCTCCGTGGGTGAATTCATGTGAACTGAGTTGTGCTTCGCGGCGCAGTGGAGAAGCGGATTGAACAGCGGGCTGTCGATTCTGCGACATAATAACCCTTTACCTGCCGAGAAAACAACAACAAAAACAACACACACCTGCAAGGGGTATAGATCATCATGCGCCCCCCCCCCCCCACCACCCCGCAGGTGCGGGGCGGGGGGGGGGGGGGTGGGGGGGGGCTCATGAGGATGTATGCCTCTTGCTGAAACCAATTGGTGAGCATGCTCTTTTGCCGTCTGGGGGAATTTTGACGTCGAATTTACAATGATTTCATTTAAGACACAATCTAGTCGACTAGAAGCAATATAATATTTAACCCATTACATCCTGAAGCTGATCTGGTAAAATGTGCTTATTGTCCTGCGAAGGTTACATTACAGATTAGGAGATATATCAACCATTGTAAATCAAGGGTGGTGCCAGAACAGCTTGGCGCCTCTGGCGCCAAGCTATTCTGGCATCACCCTTGAACTATCATAGTCAAATTTATTTCAAGCAAAAGTGTATCAGGATGAAAGGGTCAACTCGTTCAGAACTTTGCGCCATAAGGGCCTGACAATGGTGACTAAATGCAAATTCGCTGCGCCACCGCGAGTGGCGCACCACCCCGTCACAGGCTCAGATGTTGACTGAATGCAAATCCGCTGCACCACCGCGAGTGCGCACCACCCCGTCACAGGCTCAATTCCGAATACAGAATTGAGCCTGTGACGGGATGGTGCGCACTCGCGGTGGCGCAGCGGATTTGCATTTAGTGACCATCGTCAGGCCCCTAGGATACACCACAATTTATGGTTGTTCTTTGACGAAAAGAAAACGGTACTATTTACGCAGGGTTGTACTCTTGAAGTTGGGAAATTATGAGATAACGAGCTGTGTGACACCGTAACAATTGTCACAAACCTCGCAAACACTCCCTATAGTATAGAGCACTTTGTGACAACACGTTTGGTTGTTGCAAAGCGCGTAGACATCCAGACCAGTTGGAGGACTGCCAAGCGTGTTAAATGCAAATTAAAATCCAAGCAACGAAAGAAACATGCTTAAAAAGGACAAGTACAGCGCATCTACGCTAAAAAACACACCTTGTCTAACTCCATTACCCCACCGATTAACATTGACTGCTGAGGATTCTGTTGTGGTTTTGCTGTGGTGCCGGGAATGTGTGTGTCTGTGTGTGTATGTGTGTGTGTGTGTGTGTGTGTGTGTGTGTGTGTGTATGTGTGTGTGTGTGTGTGTGTGTGTGTGTGTGTGTGTAACAGTGTGTACAGTTTTTGTACTTGTATTATTTTTTTAAATTTGTAAGGCGCCTAGAGCTCTACCTGAGGTTAGGCGCTATAGAAATCATCTCTATTATTTATTATTATTAATTTATTAAATTGCGTTGTTGCACTTTGCGCCTTTAACTCATTCGAGACGAAAGGCATCCAGATACGCGGCATAAGCAATTCTGGATTTTTTTTTTTACTACCCACGTAAGCTTGTGGAGTCGCCACTACTGGCATCAGCATTAACCCATTGAGCCCTGACGCACTACAGCAGGAGATGGGTCGACCATGATAATTCAAGGGTAGTGCCAGATTAGCTTGGCACCTGTCGGCGCCAAGCTAATCTGGCACTGCCCTTGAATTATCATAGTCGATCCATCTTCTGCAACCGGTGCGTTAGATGACGCCTCCAATATTTGGGAATTACGGCCGTCGGGCTGAATGAGTTAAAACAATCGTCCAAAAATCTCATGGAACCGCCGTGACCTTTGCGACAACGAAGCATTCTTTACGTTTTATACCAAATTACGTTGTGGCGCTAAAGCGTGACCTCGAGGCTCGTGACAATTTGGCAAGTTGTCACAAAGAATTCACATACACGTTGCGCACGTACATTTACAGTCGACTTCGCTTATAACACGCTCGGATATAACAGCATTTTTTTTTCAGATGTCCCCGACAACACACTATGTAAATTACTTCGCTTATTCCAAACTTCGGATACATAAACAAAAACATATTGGTCCCCAAATTTGGCAGTTTGTGATATCTGAAGTAACGACGACGAGAACAACAACCAACATACAACTCTTCTATTGCGCAAAATCCCCACAAAGAAAGGCTCAGAGCGCTTTACATCTAGATAATCTACCTAACTAAAATTAACTAACTAAGGTGCCGATATCATACAAATACACTCAATCATAGGTGCAAATGCACATTTACACAATACTAAAATAATAAACATAAAACATTTCAAGAACCTGATCAGATATATACGTGTAGATGGGAAAACGTAGGGTTTATCAATCCATTTCAAAGGTCAGTTTGTTTTTCAATCTAGCCCTGAACATGGCCAAAGATGGTGCATAGCGAATATCATCTACACTGACCGATGTTCTTTGAAACCCTTAACCCATTCAGCCCTGACGCACTACAGCAGGAGATGGGTCGACCATGATAATTCAAGGGCAGTGCCAGATTAGCTTGGCGCCGACAGGCGCCAAGCTAATCTGGCACTGCCCTTGAATTATCATGGTCGATCCATCTCCGGCAAATGGTGTCGAGTCATTGGATGACGCCTCCAAAATCTGGGAAAAACGGCCGTCGGGCTGAACGAGTTAAATCTGCGAAATGATGGCATTCTTGGTCGTTGGACGTAGGAACACTGGCGTACGTGCACTACAGTAATAAACAATTTCAGTGCACAATACAGTGAAAGACGTGTGGCCGAATTATTTTAAGATCGTCACCGTCATTGGCCATGGGCTATGTCTTTGAAATCACCACAAAATCATTGCCGGGTGAATTCCTCTGCGTGATAAACTTGAATATCCCGAGGTCATCAAAGAGGCATCGATCCTCATGAGCCACCGCGACAGCGGGGGCTCATGAGGATCTATGCCTCTTGCAACTGGATAGTTTGTTGCGTATCGACAGCGACGGGGTTAATTAAACAACATGTTACTTGGCACGTAATTAAGAAAGCGATCAATTGTCGCAAGGGAAACTTCAATTGACAGATACTGCTGTTTGGCGACTAATTAGGAAGTAATTCTTTGCAGTACTGCGTCAAAAGCAATTACTTCCCCTTCATGGACTGCTGTCAACCGGAAGTCATCAGGTATAGGAGCGACCACAACAGGAAGCGCGACGATGGGCCAATTAGCGGCTTTCTAAGAGAAATAAAGCCTGTTGCGGATATATCAATTGAGGATTTTGAAAACTGGAAAATTTTATATTATGCTAAATATGAAAATGAACTCACCTCTTTCAACAGTTCTAGCACTCTATCACCACACTCCCCACCCCAAGCTGAGCGTCGTAATGTATTTTCACTATTTGTGGTACGTGAGTCGTTGTCTAAAGCGTGCGCATGCGTGTGCGAGTTGTGAGTGCGCGCTTAGAGTTATAATTATTATAAGATAAGCGCATTATAAATACCGTAATTATTAATTATTATTATTTTTATTTACATTAAGACGTGTGGTTCTCAAAGGCATACAGACACAATGTAATTAGTTTACTTTTAGGTAGGTCTGGTGTCGCTGCACTTCGGCGAGGTGTCTTGCCCGAGGGAAGCATTTCAAATTTCCCCTCGTGGATCAATAAAGTTGTTGAAATTAAAAAAAAAGAAGTGTTATTAACGTTGTCACGGCCGCAAGACCCAACCACCCAAAAAAACAACAACAAAATAAAAAAGAAACAAAGAGAACAAAAACAATCCCCTCCCTCCCCCCGGCCCCCGCGCCCCCTCTCACCAAATAAAAAACAAAACAAAACAAAACAAAAAAACAACAACAACAAAAACAACAACAAACAAACACAAAAACTAACTAAAACAAAAACAAAAACAAACAAAAACCGCCAAAATACACAAAAAGACATAGACCCTAATGAGTCCACGCAGACGTGCCTTTAGCTCAGGGGCGGATCCAGGGGGGGCGGGGCGGGGGTAAATGCCCGCCCCCCCCCCCAAGACCCCAAATTTGTTAAAATGCTATAACAAAGTCCGTTTTCGGGGTTGTTTGGCCCCCCTCCCCATCCCAAACAAGAGCTCCTCCCCCCCCCCTTGGAGGTAAGTGATCCGGCCCTGTAGCTGGCCTATTTAATGCGCGTGTGCATCAAGCAAACGACATCATCTCATAGTGAAAATACGATTGCGTCAAAGACACAAGTTTTAGTTGTCGGCGGTCAAGAAAATATTGTGCGTACTACACACATACTCAGGATACCAATACACAATACACTTGCAAACAATGGCCCAATAGCGGTCTTCTGGGAACACACACGATACTCTTCCTATCCCCAGTAGCAAAAGGTCTTCGGGCCCACGACGGCCGCAGTAGGCCCGCGCACAGGTGTGCGCGGGCCCAATGCGGCCTTCGTGGGCACGATGACATTTGCTAACTGGGTTAGTGTTCGTGAATTATTATTCAAAAACAAGGAGGGCAGGAGACAAAGTTAAGAAAAGGTAAACACGACAACAAAGATGACTTGCTAAATGTAAAATAACCAGAACTAAAAGCCCTTAGGAAATAGCATCAGAAAAGCGCCAAAAAAGTTGAAAACAAGATATATTGGATGCGAAGTATCTGGCAAAGACAAAAGGAGTGTCAGTACAAGTCTGCAAATAGAAAAAAAGGAAACAAGCCAGGAAAAAGAATGAACGAGCGCAGAAAAAAAAAACCCAAGAAAAAGACACAACAAATAAAAGCAAATAAGAAAAAGAAAAAAAAAACCTGAACAAACAAACCCGAAAAGACAAGAACGGAACAGAAAATAAGAACACAAAGAAAACAGAGAATAAAGAAGAAATTTTAAAAAAGAGAACAAAAGAAAAAAAAAAAGAAAAACGAAGAGACGAAAACACAGCGATAACGATCAAGATAAAATAAATCGACTAATTTCTGTGCATTACGTAAATGTGAATGTTGCAAAAAGTAGCCAACCACTTGTTTACTCAAAACTCCGACGTCACATTTGAGGTCACTGGAAAGGTCGCGACCCTGCCCGAACCTTCCAGTTTAATGTAGGTTAAAACTTTACAACATTGCAGCGAACATACGCGTCATTTTAGCTAGACAAAAGAAATCGATCGCAATTCTCCAAACAAAAGAAAATGAATCCTACTAAAAAGGTACGTTATTCTTATCCAAATAACTCAAATGAACATCGGATCTTTCCTATGATCAACACACACATGCTCTCAAAGAATAACACAACCACCAACGTAACAGTCATATGGTGGCGCTAGTTGCCTTGACAAAGTGGGTGGCGGCTGACACAAGTGAGAAGCTCGCAGACTTCCTCATTGCAAGTTGCAATACATGGTCATAATTGTTTCAGTGCCGACTTGAGAGGTAATAAAACATTTTTTTATTTTTTATTTGCTTGTTATTGAACAGAAATGCAGTTGAAAGGTCTGACTGCATTGCCCTACGAACAGTCGGACAAACAAGCAACCAGGCAACAAAGCAACCAAGCAAAGCAACCAAAGAACCAACATAGCAACCAACTAGACAGACAAACAGGTTGACAGATTGATAGACAAACGACATCCAAACATTGCGCTATTTCTTCTGTGAAAAAAAAATAAATAGGAGGACGGAAAAGTAATCCGACACTACCATAAACTATCTAGACGATCCACCTCTTGCTTCACAATCTTTATTAACACATTTCACCCCAGTACCGAAATCCCCCAAATTTTGAAGTTGCCCTCTGAAGGACTGTATCGTGCCTGATAATTCAAAAATGGTGCCAGAATAGCTTGGCGCCTGTGGGCGCCAAGCTATTCTGGCACCACCCTTGAACTGTCATGCTCGATCCATGTCTTGCTGTGGTGTGTCGGGGCTGAATGAGTTAATAGTCTCCTAAAAATTGCATCATTAACCCCTTCACTGCCAGTGGACGCAGATGCTGTTTCTGAAACCTGTTTTTATTCCACGTCAAAAAGCACGTGTTCCACCTACATGACGTCAAAGAAACGTGTACACAGTGGTATCAATAAGAGGGGGGGGGGGGAGGGGGGAGAGGGGGAGGGGGGGGAGGCTCATGAGGCAGCAAAGTGGTTAATATACCTAATTGAGTTGATCCAACACGCCTTTTTGAGTTCAGTATTTTTTTCCTCTCCTAGCGCAAGTCAGTAGTTTACCGCACCGTTCCAGATATGGCCTGCCCTCTTTTGGCCATCATTTTTGATGACGTAAAAATAAAAAGCAGCTAAATACGATGCAACCTGCGCAAACATAACAAGACAGAAGTAAATAAAGCTAGGAAAAGACCACATAGCTTCTCATTGGACTATACACCAATCGGTTGGTTGGTTGTACATTGCTTAACGTCCCGACAGCTACAAGACTTTCTCAGGACGTCCACACCAATGGGTTGGTTGGTTGTACATTGCTTAACGTCCCGACAGCTACAAGACTTTCTCAGGACGTCCACACCAATAGGTTGGTTGGTTGTACATTGCTTAACGTCCCGACAGTTACAAGACTTTCTCAGGACGTCCACACCAATCGGTTGGTTGGTTGTACATTGCTTAACGTCCCGACAGCTACAAGATTTTCTCAGGACGTCCACACCAATGGGTTGGTTGGTTGTACATTGCTTAACGTCCCGACAGCTACAAGACTTTCTCAGGACGTCCACACCAATGGGTTGGTTGGTTGTACATTGCTTAACGTCCCGACAGCTACAAGACTTTCTCAGGACGTCCACACCAATCGGTTGGTTGGTTGTACATTGCTTAACGTCCCGACAGCTACAAGACTTTCTCAGGACGTCCACACCAATCGGTTGGTTGGTTGTACATTGCTTAACGTCCCGACAGCTACAAGATTTTCTCAGGACGTCCACACCAATGGGTTGGTTGGTTGTACATTGCTTAACGTCCCGACAGCTACAAGACTTTCTCAGGACGTCCACACCAATCGGTTGGTTGGTTGTACATTGCTTAACGTCCCGACAGCTACAAGACTTTCTCAGGACGTCCACACCAATCGGTTGGTTGGTTGTACATTGCTTAACGTCCCGACAGCTACAAGACTTTCTCAGGACGTCCACACCAATGGGTTGGTTGGTTGTACATTGCTTAACGTCCCGACAGCTACAAGACTTTCTCAGGACGTCCACACCAATTGGTTGGTTGGTTGTACATTGCTTAACGTCCCGACAGCTACAAGACTTTCTCAGGACGTCCACACCAATCGGTTGGTTGGTTGTACATTGCTTAACGTCCCGACAGCTACAAGACTTTCTCAGGACGTCCACACCAATGGGTTGGTTGGTTGTACATTGCTTAACGTCCCGACAGCTACAAGACTTTCTCAGGACGTGCACACCAATCGGGGCTCATGAAGATATTAGTCTCTTGCAGTTGTTGGGGCGTTTTGACTGTTTTCAGTATAAGGATTTTCCGCCGTGCGATAACATATTATTATCTGACAGTCGGACTAATTATATTGACCTTTCGGCATCCAGCAATAAAGTTAATGTGTTGCTGGTCTGCAAGTTTGCACTTTCTGGACTGGTAGCATGTTTTTGTGCTGGTCTATGATTCTGGCCAACGGCCGTAAGGTTCAAAATCACAGGCCGGCAAAGACAATTACTGTATACACTTCTAATGTACCAACTGAGGCCGCCATCAGTATTAGAAGTATAGTCCGTATATTGGCACTCACATTACTGATCAAGCAATAAGTGTTTGCTGATCTGTAACTATGCACGTTTTGAACTGGTAGCATAAATGTGCTGGTCTGTGATTTTGTAACTTACGGCCAACGGCCGTAAGATCCAAAGTCACAGAGCAACACAGACAATTGCATACGCTTTAATGTATCGCGGGAGGCCGCCATCAGCCATTAAAAGAAAAGTGTGCATGATGGTAAGCATGCATTACTAGCGCACAGGCCTACCATGCGATGATTCGCGACAACAGCCAATTGGCTGTCGATAGCGCACTTTGTCGAGGCGATTCCCGCAGGAATCGAGGTTCCTGTAGGAATCACCTTGACACAAAGCCCTACCGCCAGCCAAAATGGATTAACAGCACCTTCGCTTACCCGTATCTGTTTGTGCTGTCCTTTGAATTTGGACCTTACGGTATGACGTAAATCTGTCGTCTTTAAAAGTAAGGCAAAATGTCAAGCTAATTATCGATGATAATTGACAAATGAATTAAGTATATCGCTAATTAGGGCGGAGTACTAATACATGCATTATGTCTGCCTTTTCCTGGCATCATTAAACAGGATTGACACAGACAATACACAGTGCGCAACCCGTTACCAAAGGCCAGTAAACGCCGTACGAAATACGCAGAATCAAACACTCGCTACGTGCGATATCAGTGACAAATAATAATAATAATAATAGTGTATTGTATTTGCGTTTGGCCATTGTGTACAATCCTCGTGACCTGACGCAGGGATTGGTGAGGTTTAGTTTGCAACAAACGACTCTCAACAACTCTTGCCAGCAACCCCCACCCGGGTCTGCCCTGGGTGACTTGGTTGGGTTTAACTACTTTTTAGTTCCCAGCGTCACCCTGGTCAGCCCCACAGGGTGGTATACTGTCTGCGCTGCCTGTAGCTCTTGATATTGGATGTGTGTTGCTAAATGGTCTTAGCTTTATTTAGCGTATTAGACCGGCTGGCGACATACATTCAATATTGTTTAGTTGGGTTTTTTTTCCACAAGCAGTGCTGGCACGTCCTGAGAAAGTCTTGTTGCTGTCGGGACGTACAACCAATCTTGACAGCAGAGTCAGAACGGATAACCATCTTTTACCATAAGCGTAGAAAACACTCCAAACATCCTCAAAAGACACAGGTCCTCATGAGCCCTCCGGGCTCATGAGGACCTGTGTCTTTTGAGGATGTTTGGAGTGTCGTCTACGCTTATGGCATTTGACATGACTTCGCTCTCGTTGTTTGCCGGGTCTTAACGCTACCTCTCTATTATGAGATGTCATAAACGCCTAGGACGTTTCGCGAAAGATTTAGGATTTTTCTTTCATTGGTTGAATAAAATACCATGGGCGATATACATATTACGAATACACGGTACGGTTATGGGTTTCGTACCCTACGTCAGGCTGCTTAACCCCTTAACAACCGGGGCAAGGCAACCGCTACCCAACTGCAAGAGGCATAGATCCTCACGAGTCCCCGAGAATGCATGAGGATTTGTGTCGCTTGTTAGTCCCATGTTCGTTTCGTCTGTTTTTGTCCTACGTTCATCTGTGTTCGCTTGTTAGTCCCACGTTCGTTTCGTCTGTTTTTGTCCTACATTCATCTGTGTTCGCTTGTTAGTCCCATGTTCGTTTCGTCTGTTTTTGTCCTACATTCATCTGTGTTCTTCACGCGAATGTCGGGCAATGTAAAGCCGCTTCAAACGCGAAATTCGTGATCGATGGCGGCGAAAGGGTTAATTACCCGCATGCTATTGTTGCTTTCCATCAGCAATGACAGTTTAACCTCAATTACGTCATTTAGTTAACGCATTGGATACGCGTATCCGGATGCGGCACGTCTCGAATGCGTTAATATAGTTATCGACACACAAACATGTGCATGAAAAGATGGCCGACGTCCAGATCTTCCCTTTGGAAGAGACATAGAGCGAAATGTTTGATAGCAAGAGGTACAGATTTTTATGAGCCCTTGCGAAAGCAAGGGCTCATGAAAATCTAGATCTCTTGCTATGATAATATTGGCTCTATTTACATCCAGTCAACACAGAAACAATGACAAAACCCAATAACCAGCTCCTTCCTCTGCAGGAGAGAAGTTCTCATTTCTCATTTAAAGGTCCCCATAAACCTATGTTAAATGTAAAATGTGAAACAAACAAATAAACACAAAACAAAATATGAAACAAACAAACAATCAGACAAACAAATAAACAAACAACATCTGAAACAAACAAAAAACAAACTAAGCAACAAACGAACGAACGAACCAACCACAATCAACCACCAACCAACCAACCAACCAACCAACCACAATCAACCACCAACCAACCAACCACAATCAACCACCAACCAACCAACCACAACCAACCACCAACCAACCAACCACAATCAACCACCAACCAACCGACCACAATTAACCACCAACCAACCAACCACAATCAAACACCAACCAACCGACCACAATCAACCACCAACCAACCCGGCAACCACAATCAACCACCAACCAACCAACCACAATCAACTAGCAACCAACCGACCACAATCAACCACCAACCAAACAACCACAATCAACCACCAACCAGCCAACCACAATCAACCACCAACCAACCAACCACAATCAACCACCAACCAACCAACCAACCACAATCAACCACCAACCAACCAACCACCAACCAACCAAACACAATCAACCACAACCAACCAACCAACCAACCACAATCAACCACCAACCAACCAATATAATTTGTAACTTTACATCTCTCTTAACACATTTACACATCGACGATGTTAGCATGCAACCTTGTAACACGCGTGTCCTTAAAAATTGCTAATGTATTATAATAGTAACACGGCTTGGGTCATTAACTGAGACAGGACGCTGTTATTCGCTTCCGATACGGATTTAACACGCTGATTTATTGCAAGGAACGGGTCTGCAAGAGGAATAGATTCTCATGAGCCCCCGCAGAATGAGGCGGCTCAGGGGAATATATACATCTTGAAGACACTGTTTACGACTTTGAACTTTAGTTTCTCTATCAAAGGAAGGTAATTGTTGTTTGCATGACTGAATTAAGGACGACAACTCTAATGCAAGAGGCACAGATTCTCAAGAGCGGGGGCTCATGAGAATCTATGCCTCTTGCAGACACTATTCAGATCTGTGAAATTCACTTACTTTTATAGCGATCTGCTCCAGGATAAAAATTGATTGATTAGTTCGGGGTTTAACGTCACGGCACCGGAGTGATAATGGACGGACTTAACGGGCGGGGTATGGAGGACAGGGAGTAACAGCCTATGAAGTAAGACCTGAACACGGATCAATTGAGGCGTACTGCAGCCGTGCCACTTTGATTTAACCAGGACCTTTCAACGAAAGTGCTATTTAACAAGCTGTTCTTTTTGCCTGGATTGGAGCCCAGCTACCGTGGCCAGGACGGGGACTCGAACCCACGACCCGGCTGTTCTCTTCTCTGTCATTTGCTCCGACGCTTAACCACCTGAAATATTTCGGAATCCTCTAGGTAAAAAGGGTTAAATAGTCCACAATATCTACTTTATAAATCTTCTTAGTGTTTCTTATCATATTGATGGACAAAAGGCTAGCGCAACTTATGAAGTTTGAAGAATCGTAAAATCAAAGACTTTTCTGTTTTTTTTTTATTTAAATTTATTTATTTATTTATTTTATTATTATTATTTTTTTTGGGGGTGGGGGGTGGGGGTGGGGGGGGGGGGGGTGGGGGGTGGTATACATACGCAACTTTTCACTGACGCGTGTCAAGGGTACTAGAGAACATCTGTTTCTTGTGCTTACTCACACGAATTGTAAACCCGTTGTATCGGCAAATTGTATCAGGTCAAGCCAGCCCTGGAGAAGATCGCTTTAACCCCTTCACTACCGAGAAAAACATGATCCAACTGCAAGAGACATAGATCCTCATGAGCCCCCGCGACAGCGGGGGCTCATGAGGATCTTTGTCGCTTGCTCAGTCCACTTCGTGTCCAGGTTCTTTGGACAGTTGTTGGTCGTTCAGCGAACACATATTTCAGAAACAAAAACAGTCAGTCGGCAGAGATGGCGTTAAAGACAGTAATACTGTGCTTGATCCGCAAACAAAACCAGGAACAGCTTGATCGATTGATCCCTGTCGCCTCAGCTTTAAAGGAAGTTTACCCTGGAGGAAGCCACCCGAAGTAGTCTGTACCTGGGTACTTACCGCCGGGATATCGTATGATCCGGGGCTGTACTGAGACGGGTGTCACGTGACAAAATGAATGGCCAATGTACGTGACACGTCCTAACGGGTTATCCAGTGACACGTAAAGGCCGCAGACAGGTGGAAATGCGTTTTACGCGACGCTGATTTGCGACGGACGAATTAACCCACTTGTTGCCGAGACACAACGGCAGCGAATCGAGGCAGAAAACCTACACTTCCTTTTTTGATTCTTGGCACCTTGAGTTTGCTTTTGCTATGATATGTTTTATTGCAAATCATTTTTATTTCGTAAGTAATTTGCGCTGAAGTGTTATTTCCTTTTCCGTATTTGTTTATTGTTACCTAAGTATCAATTGCTGTACTGAGTGTGTCTGTATTTACTTAGTTATGAGTTTTGTTTGCCTGAAATATCTGTCCTTGTCTTCCGTATATTTCATGTTGTAGTATGTTAGCAACGGCAAGTTTGAAAAATGACGTATTTGTATCTGTCAGAACTTCTACCGTTGTGTAATAAAGTTTCATCATCATCATCATTATCATATCATCATCATCATCATCATCATCATCATCATCATCATCATCATCATCATCATCCTCATCATCATCCATACCTTGCGTGGGAAAAAAGGGTTGAATATGAGAGTTCGAAGGGAATGACAGAACTGTGGTGATTGTAGACTTAAAATCTAATTTTGTTGACTATGAGAGTTCGATGGGAATGCCAGAATTGTGGTAATTGTGGACTTTGATTAAACTCAATCGAGACGTGCCGCTCCCGGAAACGCGGCTTCATGCCGCGTAGCCGGGTGCAGCACTTCTCGAATGTGTTGGGATGTGTTTAATGGCAATTAATGTTCGACGGTGTGGTGTCTCCTTAATCAGCCTAATTTAATTTCTAACAGCAGTGTGCCAAAGTTAGTTTTCGCGTCTATAATTGTTGTTGTTGTCGTTGTAATGCTTAACTCATTCGAGACGTGCGGCGTATGGATACGCAGGAAACACCACTCGAACGAGTTAATCTTTCCCCATCTTCATGTTTGTATGTTTGTAACGTCCTCTGGCACAAAATGTGGATCAAGGACTAGATTAGTCCCAGATTAGCCGTCAGGTATTATCCCAATGCGCAAAAGGCCATCGGGCCGACGTCGGCCGCCGTTGACCCGCGCACAACCGTGCGCGGGTCAACGGCGGCCGACGTCGGCCCGATGGCCTTTTGCGCATTGGGATCTTTGATCTATTTCCCTTAAACTAGACGTATTGGAAATCAGTAAAGATGCTGAGAATCTGGGGACTAGCCAACGAACATGATTCTGTAGGTCACAGAAAATAGAACTTTTAATGTAAACAGAGGACCCTCCGAACCTGAGCAACCAGTTTCCAACAAAGACAGAAACAAGCTTAGAATGGTCAAGTGCAACGAAACTGTGTTGCACTTGTCTTTGCTAACCTTGCGTTTTTCTTTTTTTGTTTGTTGGGAATTTCTTTGCATTCTACGCGCTTGGCAGTCATCTTTTGGTCTGGACGGAGCAAAAAGTTCCCTAAAATGCACTCCGACACTAGTCCTTGACTTACATTTTAAAGTGTATTGCCTTTTGCTCTGAGAATGTCCCATCAATAAATTATTGAATAGTTGACAGAGTTGTTTTCTAAAGTCAATTCACCGAAAGCGGTTGTGACGACCGCAAGGTGATATCGCAAACGACAGATCGCCTCCCACAGGAACGTGCCAGTGTAGACAAGATCGGAAGACAGAGTGCTCTCTCTTTGGAGAAGGTCACATCACTCTAGCGACCAATGGAAACAGATGGCGCTGCGCGAACCCCGCGGTAATTAGTTTGACTGCTCTCTTTCTTCCCCCAAAAAATTTCAAGAAAACTGAAGGTCAAGGTTTTGAAATAGTTTAACGCTTTCAATATCGAAACACAAAAGAACATAAATGTTGGCGGCTAAAGCGGGCTGGGACTTTCAAAACCGCTTCACGACCGACGGAAAAAACATTAACATCATCAACTGCAAGAGGTATAGAACCTCGTGAACCCCCGCTGGCGCGGGGGCTCA
Source organism: Semisulcospira habei (assembly GCA_036245525.1). Taxonomy (NCBI): domain Eukaryota; kingdom Metazoa; phylum Mollusca; class Gastropoda; family Semisulcospiridae; genus Semisulcospira; species Semisulcospira habei. The sequence continues at coordinate 12,980,057 of BTPG01000006.1, forward strand.
TGAGGTTCTATACCTGTTGGCGAACATACTTTTATTTTATTTTTTATAACTTTCTTGTTCCACTAGGGGAAGACGCGTCGCCCAAGTACAGCGCGCCTCCTCAGCTCCCCCCATCCCCCCGCCCCCCCCCCCCCCCCGCCACCCCGAGCTATCTAGTTTTTTGTTTGTTTGTTCTTGTATGTTTTTGATGTCCAAGTTCTTCGGACGGTTGGCGTTGAATTCTAACAAAGTTTCAGAAACACACGCGGCCACCGTCAGTGAAGTGGTTAAGACATACAAGACTTCCAGTAGTGAGTCTGCGATGTTTGGAGAGAGTCATTTCTAGCAAGGAAGGGATCAAACGTGTATTTAATTTTCGTATGTGTAATTAAAAGTCTAATTTACGTTTTGCATCAGTTTTTCTCTTTTGCATAAACATGCAAATAAAATAAAATGCGTGTCACGAAAAGCGAGCACGGCTTAACCCTTGTAGCCCCAAGGTCCCATTTCTCAAATGTTGGAGGTGTTGCCTAACGACTATGTACCAGCTGCAGGAGATGGCTTGACCATGATAATTGAAGGGTAGTGCCAGATTAGCTTGGCGCCTGAAGGCGTCAAGCTAATCTGGCAACACCCTGCAATTATCATGGTCCAGCCATCTCCTGCTGTAGGGATCCGGGGCTAAAAGACGAGTTTAGCTAAGTAACAAAATGACTTCAGTGAGATGCGTTCACGGGCAGCGCTAGACTAGCTTGGCGCCCTCTCGTCGCCAAGCTGATGTAGCATTACCCTTGAACTATCATAATAGATTCATCTCCTGCATGGGCGTCTGAAAAAAAAAAGGGAAAGTGCGAGATGCGAACGCATTGCCAAGTTTGCCAACGCAATAACCCTTTTTTTTTTTAAACGTCCACTTAAGTGTGCCAAAGAAATGGCGCGAGTTACACTTCCGCTGAAGTATGCCAAAGGAACTGACATGAGTTACGCTTCCACTTACCCTGCAGGCTTATTGCACGGTCAACGTGAAGTTCTTGTGGCTGGCAGGTAGAAGTGTCGTCGGGAACATACTGTGAGACAGTTACTCCTGGAGGATATTCCAGCACTTAGATCTAAATCTTTCATGGCCCTCCCATGCTCGTATCGGCCCACGTCTGCAACAGAAGATGGAAAAATACACGTAGAATCAGCCTTGTAAAAAAGAAAAAGAAATGGCATCAACACCTTCACTGTCGGCGTTGCTCCATGAACCTGTTTAACCCCACGAACATTTTGGACGTGTCACCGAACGACTGTGTTTATATACCAGTTGCAGGAGATGTATTGGCCATGATAATTCAAGGGTAGTGCCAGATTAGCTTGGCGCCTTCAGGCGCCAAGCTAATCTGGCACCACCCTTGATTATCATATCCGTCTTTCTCATCAGTGCAGTCAGGTTTACGTGATATCGATTATTTTTAATACACATAGACACATAATTTCTATCTGCTGCCGTTGACGGGGTTAAAACAAACAGTGCAGAGAGTTAAAATGGAAAGAACCCGAACGAGTTTAACCCTTTGGCTGTCGGTAGCGCTTTATATCGAGATCGTGTCTACACTTTGGCTGTCGCTAACCTTTCCTGTAGGTATTCCTTCAGGAATCACATCGACAAACAGCGCGACCGACAGTCAAAGGGTTAACATATTGACGCTTCTTAACTACTTCACAGCCAAAAAGAAGGAATCAGCAATGTATGCTGTTCTGTGATTTTGGACCTGAAGGAATCGTCCGTAATGTCCAAACATTATGCACCAGAGGAAACTACCAATTAGATAAAAGCACTGTCATGGGAGAGAATTGTGCATTATCGACCAATTGTCATAGATCTACTTTGGTCAAAGCGCACACTTGAAAAAGGATAGGAAAGAGGGGTGCACTAAGTAAGTGACTGGAAGCAATGCGTATGGAAGCCCCTCCCTCCCCCCACCCCCCAGCCCCTGAATGGGGACGTATCACATATCCACTGGATTTCCAGCCAGTTGGTGCATAGAAATTTAGATCTAGGTCCCCAAAAGAGGGGGGGGGGGGTCCAGATATTTAGCTGGTGTCGACTTTCTTGGTAGTTTCTTCTAAATTACAAGCACTGACACCCAATTATTTTGTTGTCGTTTATTATGAAAACATTGATTGAAACATTTTTTGGGTTCAATCTGGCTGTTTGAAAGGGATTGTTAAAGGGTGTCCTTCAGTTTGTATCGAGCTGAAAGAATTTCAGCGCGTCCACTGTCGGCGACGACACAGCTGACCCTTAAGTGCGCAGAATAACACAAGTTCACTGTCCACTGTGGATTCGTCTGCTTTTAATATAATGTACAATTCGTGTTCGACCAACCAGCAATAGTCCTCGTCTTAACTATAAGTGCCGGCATGCACACTGTGTTATTGAAATGATTGTTAAATCAGCGGCGAAGATCCATTTTGGTCTGGGTATAATCAAGGAGCCCCAGCCGTCAAAGGAAGATAGATGAAAAAGTGGTTTCAGCAAGAGGTATGAATCCTCATTTGTCCCCGCTGTCGCGGGGGCCCATGAGGATCTATACCCCTTGCAGTTGGGTGGTGTTCAGCCTTCGGCAGTGAAGGATTCAGATAAAAACGCATCCAACATACTTGCAAAAGGATAAGTTTACACTCAAGGGCAGTGCTTGATTTGCCAAGCGCCTATCCGGGCGCCAAGAAAAGGAAGCACGACTCTTGAGCTACCGAAGTAACCCTGTATCAAACACTTGACACTGAAAGTGCGATGTGCGATGTACAAATTACTAGTCATGTGAAAGTAGGCAAGTTATACGTTTTACTTTTTCTTTCTAGCACATGCTTGCAGATCGATTTAGCGATTTCTCTTGAAAAACGTTGCACCTGGTCTACACTGTTGGTGACTGTCATTTGCTGGGGTGATGGGGGAGGAGGGGGGGGGGGGGAGTAGGGGTGGAGGGGGAGGGCAAGAAAGGAGTGCTAATTTGAAGAGAAAAAAGTCGGTTGCCACTAAAACACAGAGGCGCAATCCTGAATGGACGCGCAAATACAAAGGCGATGAGAAATTTAATTTCGCGCCATTGAAGCCCTTCTTGAAGCGAAACGACACAGAAAACGACCTGAGCAGCTTCCCCAAATCTCTTTTATTTCTGAGGTCCCCTGAATCCCCTACTGTCTACCTCACTGGTAGGGAATGCACAAAAAGAAGGATGATTATTGATAGCAAGATGCACAGATTTTCACGAACCGCAGCTTTAAAAAAAAAAAAAAAAAAAGGAGAAATGAGTCATATTTGAACGGCTTTGCAGCCCGCGCGGCCTCATAGTAATCAGGCCAAAAGAGATGACCTTGGCAAAAAAAAAAAAAAAAAGTCTTACAATGGCATTGCTAATGAATGCGACAAGATAAATCCTCATGAGCCCCAGCAGGATCAGCTAAAGAATTTTTTCCAGTGAAGCTCTGAAACAAAACTCATCCTGATGAGGGATTTTTTGATCTAATACGAAACAAAGCCGGTTTGATGATTAAAAAAAAAGAAAGAAAAATATCTGATACGAAACACTAATTCCAGTTTAAGCGCTCCGTGGCACGAATGAACGGAGAGCAAGGCTTTAAACGCGGGCGGAGCGGATGTTAAAATCTTTACAGTCGTAGAGGGATTTTGGGTTCGCGTGAGTGCCTCCCCATTCCCGTCTCCTCTGTATTTCCGTTACGTCTCAACGTGGTCGCCATTTTATTGCGCTGGATTTCCGGCGTGCGTGCGCATCGTCTATGAGCATGTGGGCGCACTTTAATATATGAGGAGAAACAGTTCATGAGCTTACATGACAGAAACCTCCTGGTCAGCCCCACAGGGTGAGTTTTTCTCTATCTGGGCATGTGTTCTGTCTACCGAGTCATTCACCTGTATTGCCTTTTAAAACTCCCTACTGCGCACTGCTGTTGCCTGATTGGATGTGGTTGCAAATGTCTTAGCTTATTGGCCCATGTGTAGGTTATAATGTATTGACGGCTGCGACACACATTCAATGTCTGTTATTTTTTTTTTCCAGCAGTGCAGCACGTCCTGAGAAGCCTTGATGCGGCGGACGTAAGCAATGACATCATGTAGGATGACGCGTGATTTTGTAAGAGTTAGTCGCATATGGCGTCACGTTTGCCGCGCGTTGGTTAATGGTTTACAAAGGTCGCACCAAAACGGGCCACGGGGCAACTTAATCAGGCTTTGGACAGTCGCGATTCAATTGTTAACCTTTCCACTGCCGAGAGAAACTGAACACGATCCATTATGCAAGAAGCCTAGATCTTCATGAGCCCCCGCAACTGCGCGAGCTCATGAAGACTGATCTATGCCTCTTGTTGACGCTACTTTGTTGCTATGTTTCTTGGACGGCGTTGAATTAACACAAGTTCAGACCAAACGGCGACTGCCAAGCCTGCAAAATGGAGAGAAGAACTCAACGAAGAAAGAAGCACGCTTAGAAAGACAGTTACAACAGAATGTGTTGAATTAATCGAGATTTCAGGAACACAGTCTTGGACTACTGGCAGTACTCTCAAGCCAGGGATCTAAAAACAGAAGGGACACAAATAGGGGGGGGGGGGGGAAAGGGGGGGGGGGGTTGATAAAGTATTTTAAATTGTTTTTTTGCCTGTCCAGGAAAACGTTTTATTCTTTTTTTCACGTACAGCGCGGTGCGCGCTCTGTAGAAGTCCTTACTTAGTCCTACTTACTTACTTACGCCTGTCACCCCTACCCGGGTATAGGCCGTCGACGAGAGACCTCCAGCAACTCCTGTCCTGTGCTTCTCCTTCGATTCTACTCCAGGTGGTTCCCAGTCTCTTGGTGTCTTCTTGGAGGTCTCGACGCCAGGAGTTTATCGGCCTACCTCTTTTCCTCTTTCCCTGGGGGTTCCATGACAATGCCTGCCTAGTGATACTGGAAGCTGGCTTTCTCAGACTGTGACCGATCCATCCCCATCTTCTTCGCCCAATTTCATTCTCTGCTGTTATCTGCTTTGTTCTCTCCCAGAGTCTGACGTTGCTGATCTTCTCTGGCCAGTGGATTTTCAAAATTCTTCTAAGGCAACTGTTCATGAAGGTCTGTACTCTGTAGAAGTCCTTGATGCTGTCGAAACCAACGGACTTTTTTTTTCTTCAGGCAGTCTACAAAGGAAATGTTCCTCGAAAAAAATAGCAGTGATTACATTTATATATTCTATTGCAACTAAAGTCCCGTGTTCAACTCCAGACGTAGATGTAAATGACTACTCACACCACAGTCTTCATGCGCCAGTATCTCGGTTAATCTCAACTCTTTTTTTTGGGTTTGCTCTGAAATCTGTGTTCACTGAGAGACCAAAAGCCACATCTGTCCAAAGAACATGGACACAAAGTGGTCTCTGCAAGAGGCATAGATCCTCATGAGCCCCCGCGTTGGCGGGGGCTCATGAGGATCTATGCCACTTGCAGTAAGATCGCGTTCAATTTTTTTTCTCGGGGGTTAAGGACTCGCGTACTGTCAGGAATACCGATCGTCTGCCAAGTAACCCAATCACCCCCTCTCTACTGCAAGAGGTACAGATTCTCATGAGTCCCTGCAGGATGCGGGGGCTCATATAAATATATGCCTCTTACTGACAAAGATAGGCACCAATTGGGTCCTCGGACCGAGTAAACCTGTCTGGGTTAAGTCAAAGACTGCCGGGGCCCGCGTGCATTACCCATTCGTCAGCAACGATAGACGCGCGCCTTGTTTTAGTCAAGGGCCTCGTTGCCAGAGACAAATTCGTCGGCTGTCACAGTGTCCGGTTGAACACCTACGGATCTCCTCAGCTTGAGGAACACAGATGTTAACCTGTATAGTACTTATTATCAATCATTTTGACTCTAAGCCGTAAGGTCAAAACTCACAGACAGACACACCATTATGTCGGCGAAAAATATGTCGTTTCTAGTACTACATGTCGTAGTATTTGCCTGGGTCAATTAGAATAATTATACATACTTTTCGCTGACATAATGGATCTACGAAAACTGGAACATTAAGCTTAAATCGACTTGCTAAAGACAGTAAAGGGTTAAAACACTGACGAGCAAAAGCAATGCAACGTTTTCGGAATCATCGGAAACACTAATGACTTTCCAATGATTCCGAAAATGTCGCATCTGTCTCCGATGATTCAAAAAAATGTCGCCATTTTTTTCTTGCTGTTCAGTGTACTTCGCAATATTTAGTTGAAAACAATATGTCTACATAATACAATATGTCTATACAATACAATACAATACAATACAATACAATACAATACAATACAATACAATACAATGCAATGCAATACAATGCAATACAATTCAATACCTTGCAATACAATACTATACAATACAATAATACGATAATGCTGCATGAAAGGGATAACATTAACCGATTCAGCCGTGACGCACTACAGCAGGAGATGGGTCGACCATGATAATTCAAGGGTGGTGCCAGATTAGCTTGGCGCCTGTCGGCGCCAAGCTATTCTGGCACTGCCCTTGAATTATCATGGTCGATCCATCTCATGCAACAGGTGCATAGTCGTTAGCTGACACCCCCAAAATTTGGGAAATACGTGCGTCGGGCTGAATGGGTTAATTATGAAGTTTAAATGTCGTACAATGGAAGACTTTCCTGTTCTTGTTCGCCTTAGAACGTAGAACAAAAAAAACCCCAAACAAACCTGTAACTCATTCCAGACATGCGGCATACGGATACGCGGCTTTAGCCGCGTATCCGTGTGCCGTACGACTGAAATGAGTTTAAAAAAAAATAAACAAGTGCACTCAGACAGCCAAATTACATGGAGGCAAAGTTGCACTTTAATTCAAGACATATCACATTTTGAGGTTATTATTTCTTTTCTTGCTGGTCAGTGTACTTCGCAATATCTAGTATTTCCCAAATTTTCTAGGCGTCATCTAACGACTATGCACCTGTTGCAGGCGATGGATCAACCATGATAATTCAAGGGTAGTGCCAGATTAGCTTGGCGCCGACGCCGAATTATCATGGTCGACCCATCTGCTGCTGTAATGCGTCAGGTCTGAATGGGTTAACATCAATTACAGTGCGTCAATTCATGAACTTCAAAAACCGAAAGCCGAGTAAAAAAACTGGAGCGGAAATGAAGCCAACGCATCTCGTGAAATCCAATGAGAAGTCGGTTGCTGCAAAAGTCAAACTCATTTGAGGACGAAATCAGATTTTTTTTTTTAGTTCTTATTTCCCATTCTGTCTCGAACGAAATCAGGATTTTTTTTTTGCGCTTGTGTGTTCTTCACGAATTCGGCAAGCTGCTTTCTGGACACTTCGTAAAACCTGGTAAGGTTAACATGTGTGCTGTTCTGTGATTTTTTACCTTACGGCCTTCCAAAATCACAGATTAGTACACACAGAGTAGAAAGGACAAAAAAAAAAAAAAAAGCGCCTTGAGATAACCTTAGTCGCTTGTTGGGAGTTAAACCCTAATAAATTTCTAACTAACTGAACTAAAAAAAAAAAGAAAGAAAAAAAGCCAAATACATAGTAAAAGAACGATGTGCGCATAAGCTGCGGGAGACTGGTCGACATTCACACTCAACCATGATAGCTCAAGTATAGTATCAAGGCAACAGTCAGATATTCAGGAAATGCAATGTGCAGTTAGGCTTCAGAGAATGGGGTTACAGCGTCCGGTAATAATGTCTTCTGGCCGACGTCGGTCTTAACCCATTCACTGCGGATAAAAAAGGAACACCACCCAACTGCAAGAGGTATAGATCCTCAAGACCCCCCCACCCCTCCCCCCGCAACTGCGGGGCCTCATGAGGATCTATGCCTCTTTCTGAAACCACTGCGTATCTACGTTCGTTTGGCAGCTAGGTATCTTTGAAAAATGAAATCCCACCCAGCTGCAAGAGGCATAGATCCTCATGAGCCCCCGCAGTCGCGGGGGCTCATGAGGATCTACGCCTCTTTGCTGAAACCACTTTGTACCCACGTTCCTGCGACGGCTGGTGAGCTTCGGCGTTGAATTTACCATTTCACAAACACAGTCTGCGCCCACTGGCAGTGAAGGGGTTAAATATGGCGAGATCCGGTAACAGGCAGAACCATTACCCTGGCAACGACAAGCACAGATGCTCATGCGCTGTTGAGGCCAATGTGGGTGTATGTCCTTTGCAGATAAGAGGACCAGGCATGATTATCAAACTACGTTTCATACGCCGTTTCGCACTTCTCAAAGCTACTCATCAGGCGGCTAAACAAACCCCAAATTAGGCTGGCTGGATAACCGAGATCTTGCAATTAAGGTGCGGGGCGGCCAAGAGACAGGAAGCGTCCAATGACGAATCTGTTTACTACCTGACAATGGCCACGAGCAAGAGACATTTTCGTCCTATCAACCAGGGTCAAATTCGGCCATCATCATCATCATCATCATCAGTCCCTTGCCCGAACTGGGCGTTGGGGGGACTGAAAGGCAGCAGCAACAGTGCTCTCCACTGAGTTCTATTTTGGGCGGTGGCAAGCAAGTCTGGCATCTCGAGTTCGGTCCATTCTTTTATGTTTGCGACCCAACTCTTTCTCTGACGACCTCGCCGACGACTTCCTCGAGAGTGCCTTGGAGATAGTCTTGGACAAGGTGTTGTGTCGGTCACGTGGCCAAACCAAGCAAGCTTGCGCCGTTTCACGGTTGCCAGAAGGGGTTCATGTGAGCCCACCAGGGAAGTGACGATGCTCCGTACATATTCGTTGGTCTTGTGCTCGCGGTACGAGATGTGGAGCAACTTCCTCAGGCACTTGTTCTCAAAGGCCTGGATTTTCTTTTAGAGTTCGCACAGAGTCACCGTCTTACCGTTGCTAATACCCTCCATCCACACAAGAAGTCATATTCGGCCAGCCACAAGAAAAATAAATAAATAAATAAATAAATAAAATAAAAGATTTTTTTAAAAATCGGAAAGCAACGAACAAATAAAATGAAGTGAAATAAAATGAAATCAAATCAAATCAAATCATACCAGTCAGTAACAACAACAAAATATAATAATTTAAACAAAAAATGAAATAAAATAAAATAAAAAGATAGCTTTATCATATAAAAAGACCATAATACTTTTGATTACCACTATTATTACTGGGGAAAAAACGTAGTGCATGACCGACAACAAACCAAACAACCTTACAAATTAAACCTCCCCGGCATCTTTATCCAGAACAATAAAAAACCAAAAAAAAAAAAAAAACAAAGTCGGAAGCGTGTCGCATCCTGTTCCACGCATTTAACCCTTATCATTCGGAATACACCAGTGTGTGAAATAAGTTTGACTAAAATAGTTCAAGGGTAGTGCCAGAATAGCTTGGCACCTCTAGGCGCCAAGCTATTCTGGCACCGCCCTTGAACTAAAGCCATTGGTCTATATCCTTATCTGTATGTACTATAATGTAGCTCGCATAACTATGGCAGTGTACAAATATGAAGCTTTTAGCCTCAGCATGATATGGGTTAAGTATGATTATGAAAATTAGAACGGAATAGAATAATGCAACGTCAGTCCAGATAAAATCGTTCTGTGAAGAAGCCACCAAAGTACGGAAAACAATTGTCCTCCCAATGCGCAAAAAGATTGATTGATTGATTGTACATTGCTTAACGTCCCGACAGCAACAAGGCTTTCTCAGGACGTGCCTGCACTGCTTGTGAAAAAAAAACTAAACAGAACATTGAATGTATGTCGCCAGCCGGTCAAATACATTAAATAAACCTAACACATGGGGCCTAAATAAAGCTAAGACCATTTAGCAACACACATCCAATATCAAGAGCTACAGGCAGTGCAGACAGTAGGGAGAGTTTTAAAAAGGCAAATACAGGAGAATGGACCTCGGGTAGACAGAAACACATGCCCCAGAATAGAGAGAAAAACTCACCCTGTGGGGCTGACCAGGGTGACCCTGGGAACTAAAAAGTACCTAACCCCACCCAAGTCCCCCAGGGCAGACCCGGGTGGGGGAAATGCGCAAAAAGGCCATCGGGTCGATGTCAGCCGCCGTCGGCCCGCGCACGTCTGTGCCGCGCGGGTCAACGGTGGCCGACGTCGGCCCGATAACCTTTTCCGCATTGGGCTGCGTTGTGAGTTTTGGACGCTGCAGACCAGACCTGACAGGAGAGGGTATAGCCCCGACCTGCCTTGCCGGGCGCAGACAGGGTTTTCATGTAATCATGGTAAATTTAATGTCGAAGATTCCTGACGTCAAAGGAAAATTGATACAAAGTGGTTTCAGCAAGAAGCATAGATCCTCATGAGCCCCCGCAATTGCGGGGGCTCATGAGGATCTATGCCTCTTGCAGTTGGGTAGCGCTCTCGTCTTGCTCCGGCAGTACAGGGGTTAAAGAGTCACCACGCTGAAGGCCGGTTACACGCTTTATGATAAAAAACATGTACCGATCTGTGATTTGAGTCTTAACCCTTATCATTCGGAATACACCAGTGTGGGAAATAAGTTGACTAAAATAGTTCAAGGGTGGTGCCAGAATAGCTTGGCGCCTCTAGGCGCCAAGCTATTCTGGCACCACCCTTGAACTAAAGCCATTGGTCTATATCCTTATCTGCAAGTACTATAATGTAGCTTGCATAATAATATGGCAGTGTCAGTACAGATTTGAAGCTTTTATCCTCAGTATGATATGGGTTAAGGCCCGGGGGGGGGGGGGGGGGCATTAAGTCCACTACCACAGACAAAATCACAACACACACACACACACACACACACACACACACACACACACACACACACACACACACACACACACACACACACACACACACACACACACAGCTAAATCTATTTTCAGCATCTTAATTTCTTCCAGCGAAACGTTTTAAGACGTAAATAAATTCCTTGCCTTTCATCTTGTTTCACGGGTCATGACATGCGAAGATTTCAGAGCGTTCTGGGATGCATCTGTTAACCCCTTCCAGTGGAGACAGATAGTGAATAGGATCCAGCTGCAAGAGGCATACATCCTCATGAGCCCCCGCATTCGCGGGGGCTCATGAGGATCTATGCCTCTTGCTGACATTATTTTGTATCCAGATTTCTCCGGGCGGCTGCGGCTATTCGCCGAGAAAACTGAAAAATAACACGATCCAACTGCAAGAAATATAAATCCTCCTGAGGCCCCGCAGTCGCAGGGGGCGCATGAGGATCTATGCCTCTTGCCGACGCCACTTTGTAACCATGTTCCCTTGGGGCCAGTTGCATGAGCGAGCTTAGTCCTGCACCAGCCACTAAGCAAGGTGCGCCGCTACTCATGCAACTGTCCCCTGAACTGTTGGGGCTGTCTGGCGCTTGACTAAGCAAAGATTTCAAAAAGGCAACCCTGCGTCAACTGGCAATGAGGAGGGAGGGGGGTGCCGGGGGGGGGTAAAACTGATGCTTCAAGCGACAGCCATGGCAAATAATGCATACCTTGAACAAGATAGTTTAAGTGTGGTGCCTGACTAGCTTTGCGACGCAGACTGAGCTGTCGTGGTAGATCCTGCCATATGAAAAATTACAAAATACCTCCAAAGTGTGAACAATTTCGGTTTTCGCATCGAAAACTTAAAGGAGCTTGACGACATATCTGACATATGTCGCGACGGGCGGAAGTCACAAAAGTTACTTCCCTTTTGAGACACAACAGACGTAAGGGGAGATTAACCAGTGGCGTGTTTATGTGTTCTTGTCTTGTTTTAATCTGTGACATCCTTACTGGGCGTGGAAGAGTCAACAAACTCGATAGATTTAGTCATTGAAATAAAATTGAGATAATTTAGAGAGTTTAAGGTTGATCTATGAATGGCTATACTGTCGAGCAAGAGAAAGTGGACAGTGTTCGAGTGACTGATGCGTCGAATGATGTGGCGTTTCCTTTGCTCGCCAGTATAATTTAAAGGATAAGAGTCATTTATTATCCATGAAAAACAGCGGAAATATATGTGGCATATTTATTCCCCGTTTTACACTACTGTTAATACCCGATGTTGTGGGATGATGTGAATCAACACAAGCAACGCGTGCTGCATTGGGATTGGCAGCCTTAACCCCTTCACTGCCGAGAAAATGTGAACGTGATCAAACTGCAAGAGCCACAGATCCTCATGAGCCCCCGCGACTGCGGGGGCTCATGAGGATCTACGCCTCTTGCTGAGAATAATTTGTGTCCATGTTCTTTGGACAGTCGTGGCTTTCAGTCCTTCAGTGAACACAAATTTCAGAAACATAAAAATGTACGTACAGTGGCACGCAAGGGGTTAATTTCCCGATGTTGCGTATTAACACAAAATAGGCTGCATTGGCATTTACAAGCCTTGTGCAGCGTATCCAGGTGCATCACGTCTCGAATGAGTTAAGGGTGAAGAGCAAAGCGATGGCGTCTTGTGCGGGAGATTGTTGGTTGGTTACTTCGGGGTTTAACGTCCACGGCACCGAAGTGATAATGCACGGCCCTGACGGGCGGGTTATAGGGGACAGGGAAATCTTTTGCCTATGGAGTACGACCTGAACACTGATCAATTCAGGCGTACTGCAACTGTGCCACTGTGATTTACCAGGACCTTTCAACGGACATGCTATTGAACAAGCCCGTTTTTTTTCCCCTGGATTGTGAGTCCAGCTACCGGGTGCCGGGACGGGGACTCGAACCCACGACCCGGCGATTCCCTTCGCTCGCTTGCTCCGACGCTTAACCGCCTGAGCTATTTCGGACTCTGCGTGCTGGAGAAATCGAGGACGACTATTTCATACCCACGCCAGACTCCAATGTTTGTCTTTCGTCTCCTTAACCAGGTGGATATTTACATTACAGATGGTTGTGATGTTACCTAAGTGCACGTACTCGCTGTAATCGGTCGGTGTGTTCTAGCCAGTCAAATGTATTTATTTGTTTTATGTTCACAATTGTTTTTTTTTACAACTTGTTTACAAAAATTCCGCGCGATGCAAACAAATTTGCCATCTTGGGAAAATAAAGGTATTCGTATTACAGAGTGCAATGCTGAAAAATGTGGTCACCACAAAACAGCAAGAAGTATAGATCCTCATGAGCCCCCGCAGTTGCGGGGGCTCATGAGGATCTATGCCTCTTGCTGACTCGCCTTTGAATCCATGTTCCCGGGACGTCTAGGGTTCTTATGATCTTGAATCAACGAAGACTGCAGAAACATATTCGGCGTCAGGCAGCACTGACGGGTTACAATTTTTTTTAAATAGACGGAGTGATATGGAAGAAAGAACACAACAGAGGGTGGGGGGTGGGTGGGGGTGGGGCGGTGGGGGATGGGGGAGGGGGTGGGGTGGGGTGGGGGTACGAGAGGTTTGGTGCGGAGGGGAGGAGACGGAAAATTACATGTACAAAAAAAGGTACGACTGGTTCATTCATATAGGAAAATATGACACCCCCCCCCCCCTCCAAAAAAAAAAAGTGTCATTTTTTAAAAAGAATTATCACTGCACGAAACTTTTTTTTTCTTTACACCTTCCGGCTATTTAATTTCATGCAAGAGACACAGATCTTCATTGAGGATTTCACGCCTATCGCTTTGATACAATTTATAGCTTTCTTCCTCCGTTGGAGTGAAATATTTAGGTTTTAGTGCGCAATACCTTCTGGATTTCCCACGCATGAAAAATCTCCATCCGGTCTGCGGGGCATTTTCTAGAACCATCCAAAAATCGAACAAATAAATTATGATAAATGAAAAAAAAAAAAATGCTGTCCCCCGTTCCGTCCATTTGCACCGGACGCTATGTTTGGCGGCCTGAGAGTTTGGACCTTAATAAGGTCTCGCGTAGGACACGTTCTGTGATTTTGGATCTTACGGTTCTGAACCAGCGCAAAATTTGCCAGCCCCCTTTTCATAGGACGACCTACTAAAGCGAGGCAGCCATTTTTGGACGCTAGAGTCAACAGGCTTGAAAAGGAGGTTTAGGATTGTGGATTAACCCCTTCAGCCCCGACGCGCTGCAGCAGGAGACGGATCGACCAGTGATAATTCAAGGGCAGTGCCAGATTAGCTTGGCGCCTGACAGGCGCCAAGCTAATCTGGCACTACCCTTGGATTAGTCATGGTCGACCCATCTCCTGCAAATGGTACAGCGTCGTCAGGTGAGACCTCAACTTTTTTGAAAATACGGCCACGGGGTTAAATGGATTAACTCTTTGTAACCCCCAAGACCGAAATCCCCAAATTTCGCCGTTGTCCTCTGAAGACTCATTGCAGTGCAGGACACAGATCGACCATGATAGTTCAAGGGCGGTGCCAGAATAGCTTGGCGCCCATAGGCGCCAAGCTACTCCGGCATCACCCTTGAACTATCATGGTCGATCCTTATCTTGCTGTGGTGTGTCTGGGGTAGAATGTGTTAACAGACCTGCATACGTGTCGCGGTACATGCATTGGGCCATGATATGAGTTGGAGTGCAGTGCATTATCAGTCTGCTTAATTTCTCTCAAGCGCCAGGTTAACCCTTTGGGTGTCGACAAGCGGCTTTTTGTCGCGAAGATTCCTGCAGGAATCACCGCGACAAAAACCGCCTCTGACAGTGAAAGGGTTAATCAGGCACGACCACTGCGCTGCCTTTGTCCGACTCACCTCCCGTATTCTGCGCTGGAAGTGGAGAGAACTGAAGAAGTAATGAATACACAGTCATACATGTTCAAAACACTCTGGGATTCGAGCGGCCGCTTGTGTCCTCAGCTTGAGCATCATAGATGTAAATGTGTGCTGGTCTATAAGCAGGGGTGGATTGGAGGATGGGGGGGGGGGGGCCGGGGTACCTACCTACCCACCCCACCCCCCCCCCCACCCCCGACCCAAAATTATTTAAAATGCTATAACAAAGTCCATTTCTAGGGTGCTTGTACCCCCCCTCCCCCCTCCCCGTTGTTTGAGATTTTGGCGTATGGTGAGAGTCCTGACACAAATGCGCCTTCTCTCTTTCTCTCCAACACCTCCCCCCCCCCCCCTCCCCCCGTCCGACTGCCTTTCGATTTTTCGGCCCTGGAAGCAAGGTATAGCGTCGGGGAGGCCTTTATATCAGGTTGAAGGCCCCCCCCTCCTCACTCGGTAACTGATGCGCCCCTGGTAAGTCCACAATTATAGAGCAGCGCATGTATCACACGCAGTAACAGAAAATAATGACAGATGCATTTTCCCCCCCTGTATATTATTTTTGGGTCCACTTTTGTTTGTCCATCTTTAAAAAATACCATGAAGAACGGATGAAGGTAACGTCCAGCACACAGACGGTTCTAATAGGCGTATAAAAATCCCTCCTCCCCTAAAGGAAATAAAGAAAAAAGAAGAACAAAAAAAAAAAAAAGAAGATGAAGTCGTGGAACACAGAATGTTATCCAATAAACATTGTAGCCTACAGGCCGTTCCTTACAACATTTGCCCTTTTCACAGAAGTTGAGTGTTAACTCATTGAGCCCGACGGCCGTATTTCCCAAATTTTGGAGGTGTCATCCAATGACTATGCACCAGTTGCAGGAGATGGGTCGACCATGATAATTCAAGGGTAGTGCCAGATTAGCTTGGCGCCTGTCAGGCGCCAAGCTAATCTGGCACTGCCCTTGAATTATCATCCATACGTCGACCCATCTCCTGCTGTACGGCGTCGACGTCTGGGCCTGTGAGTCGGGGTTAGCATGTACATCATCATCATCGCCTGGGCCCAACCGCGGGTATATTTTGATTCTGAAATCTGTATTTCCAAAACGACCAAAAAAGCCGCATCTGCCCGAAGAACTTGGAATCAAAGTGGTGTCAGCAAGAGGCATAGATCCACATGAGCCCCCGCAGTGGCGGGGGCTCATGCGGATCTATGCCTCTTGCAGTTAGATCGCGTTCACTTGTTTTCGGCAGTGTAGGAGTGACAAACTGAAAAGAAACGTCCACAGCGAAGTGATTCACAAATTGACGCCTGCTTCGCAAGAGGCTTACCGAGGGATTCACGTCTGTCATACGCTGACAAGCAAAAGAAATGCGACCTTTTTTTTTTTTTTTATTGAATCACCGGAAACACTTTAGTGCTTCCGGTGATTCAAAAACAAAAAAATGTCGCATTTTCTTTGCTCGTCAGTGTAGATGGAAGGGAGTGCTGCAGCTGGGCGAGAAGAAATATTGTGGGACTCCCACTCGCACGTAAGCTGATACAATCATGGGCATTTTCTTCTGGTGAAAAGCAAAAGACGAAATGGAAATGCGCACACACGTCGGCAATTACTTGAATTACACGAGATGAGGAGAAAATGGCGGTTATTACGTCAACTGTTGAAGGTCAAATTCATTTTTTCTTTTAGCGCATTGTTGTTGTTGTTGGTTTTTTTTCTTGAAGGAGAAAATCCTCCTAACAATAAGAGCTTAAATCCTGCAATAATGATACTTTATCCTCCCACGAAGGGCAATTTGGGCTGCTTTATTCCGGGGAAGGAGAGCCAACGCAGTACAGCTTTACCTGACGTACCTTGGAGTTAAAAATAAATTAAGAAAACTATTGACTGTATCCAGTTTAGCCCTTTGCGTGTCGTAGAGCTTTTCGTCGACGTGATTATTGTAAACCCTTTGGCTGTCGACAGCCCTTTTTGTCGACAAATCAAGAGCTGCCGACAGCCAAAGGGTTAACTCTCGTTAACCTCTTTACCCTGCCACTGTACGTCGGTATATTGCATTTCTGAAATCTGTGTTGATTGAACGGCCAAAAGCCAAAACCGTCCAAGGGACATAGCTACAAATTAGTCTCAGCAAGAATCATAGATCCGCATGAGCCTCCGCGACTGCGAGGGCTCATGATGATCTACGTCAGTCTCTTGCAGTCGGATTGTGTTCAGTATTTCGCGGCAGTGAAGGGGTTAATAATTAGTTTCGCGAGATGAATGGGGACATGGACTAGTTCAAGGATAGTGCGAGATTAACTAGCGGCTTGGTGCTTGCCCAAGTGCCGAGCATATCCTGCTCTATACGTTTGGACTGTCGAGGCAATTAAACATCCCACAACGCGGCCCGTTTGGGAATGAGCCAACTGCATATCGACATTATACACCTGAACATCATCAAATCAGGGAGATGGCCCGACCATGCGCATTAGATACGTCCAGCGGTGAGGTTTCTTTGTACGAGAAAATCTATTAGGACAGGCGCCCGGACGCCTGTCCTAATAGATTTTCTCGTACAAAGAAACCTCACCGGCGGTACAACAACACTCCGGCCCAAAACTGTCGACAGGGATAGTTGCTAAGCGTGCTCTATCGCGAATTAATTCCCCAACGCTTTCCCCTTTTTATCATCTCATCACTAGCCGGTTGCAATCAGCCACATAAACACTCAGATATGGTTGCCGTCTTCCAAAGAACAAGTGTTTAGTGCCCTGGGATAGGATGCATGTCTGCTTTTACAAAGAAAAAGCCAGGCATGTCTGATTTTGACAGGTCTATCTGGGCTCCCCAGTGTGCGCAGCATTTTGTTTTGTGTGCGTCCTATATCTAGGAGGCCGTAAGGTCCAAAATCACAGACCACCACACATATTTCACTGAGCCGATCTAAACAGACAGAAAAAGACACGCTTACGAAAAGACAGTCACACAGAGCAGCACGCTAATTTATTCAACATGAAAATAAATTCCCAAGAAAGAAAACAGAGACGCTTAGAAAGGACAAGTTGCCCTTTCTAAGTTTAGTTTTCTTGCTCGGGCATTTCTTTTTCTTCATTGAAAAAAGAAAAGAAAAGGACTATGCTGTCAGACGTTTTACGTACACCTCTCATCAGACTTCGAAGTGCCGCGCTGGGCTTTGCGTGGGCTCGCTTCTAGTGTCGTCAGAGCAGAAAGGCTGACTGCTGTACAAAGTCCAGCAGCAAAGGCAGTAAGCGAATGCTCCTCTGGCCGCCGTCAGCCATGGGGCATTTTGCTCACCGGAAATGTACTGAGCAAAGTTGAGCATCTTCGCAGGGTATTAACCCCTACAGCCCTGACGCACTACAGCGGGAGATGCCGCATGGTCGGCCATGATGATTCAAGGGTAATGCCAGATTAGCTTGGCGCCTGTCAGCGCCAAGCTAATCTGGCACTACCCTTGAATTATCATAGTCGATCCATCTCCTGCAACTGGTGCACAGTCATTAGATGACGCCTCCAAAATTGGGGAAATACGGCCGTTGGACTGAATGAGTTAAGATTGTCTCAGACATCACCAACCAACCGACGCAATCAGTTTCCAGTATATGACATGTTCTTATGGATATTCAGTGATGATAACGCAAACTTTACCGCTGTGCTCCTTAGGCATACAGTGCTTTGAGAGTCCGAAATAGCTCAGGCGGTTAAGCATCGGAGCAAAAGAGCGAAGGGAATCGCCGGGTCGTGGGTTCGAATCCCCGTCCCGCCCCGGTAGCTGGACTCGCAATCCAGGGGGAAAAGACGGGCTTGTTCAATATCATGTCCGTTGATAGGTCCTGGTAAATCAAAGTGGCACAGTTGCAGTGCGCCTAAGTTGATCAGTGTTCAGGTCGTACTCCATAGGTAATAGATTGCCCTGTCCCCCATAACCCGCCCGTCAGGGCCGTCCATTATCACTTCGGTGCCGCGGACGTTAAACCCGAACTAACCAACCAATCAACCCAGTGCTTCGACTGCGATTTTAACCCTTTGCATGTCGGTAGCGGATTTTGTCGCGATGATTCCTACAGGAANGCATGTCGGTAGCGGATTTTGTCGCGATGATTCCTACAGGAATCATCGCGACAAAATCCGCTACCGACACGCAAAGGGTTAAGGCACGAAAACGGTCAAAATTAATACAATACAATACAATACAACTTTATTGTCTGTTCGAGTCCAGGCACGACAGAAATTTGCCTTTCGGCTCGTCATGAAACAACAATATAAGACATTAATAAACGCTGCAAAAGCATATCATGAAAAATTATCATTGCAGCAATCTATCACAAGCAATCTGTCACAAGATGGGAGGTAATGTTAATTAGATCATACTTATCGCGGCGTTATAAACGAGAGTTCAAAATCGAGACAGCAGTGGGAATAAAAGACTTCTTAAAAACATTCCTTTTGGCAAGTGGCATGTTGAAACGTCTGCCTGATGGTAGCATTTGAAACTGATCAGAGAGTGGGTGACTAGGATCATTGACAATGCTAGCACTGAGCTATCCTTCGGACAGCTCTATGGTACATATCATCTACTGGGTACTGTCCTAGGCCAATGATCTTCTCAGCTGTTCTGACGATACGTGACAGTCTGCCCCTGTTTTTCATACTGAGATTGCCATACCAAGCAGTGATGTTAAACGTCAGTATGCTTTCGATCAGGCTTCTATAAACGGATTCTAAAACCCTGGAACTGACATCAAAACTTCTCAGTTTCCTAAGAAGGTACAGACGCTGGTTTGCTTTTTTCACAATCAGATCAGTGTTTCCAGTGAAGGACAGCCCACTATCCACGACTGTGCCAAGGTACTTAAATTCAGTGACCACCTCCACAGGTTGATTATTAATTGAGACAGGTACAAAAATATCATCAACTTTCCTGTCATCAATGACGAGTTCCTTGGTTTTCTGTACATTCATTTCCAGAAAACTATCTTTGCACCATGACTCTAATACTGCTATCTGTGCAAAGTACTCGGCCAGACTGTCTTCTTTTTGGAGTAGGCGTACAAGGGCCATGTCGTCTGAGAACGTTAAGAGACGAGAAGTGGCAGTGTGACAACGCATATGGTCTGTGTATATAGAAAACAATGTCGGAGAGAGGACACAACCTTGAGGGCAGCCTGAATTCATGAACTGAACACAGCGAACGGTCGAAATCATATTTCGCCCTTACCGATGATACCGGTAGTTGCGCCTGTTTTTCCCCTGAGCTGCATCGTCAGTAGCAGCGAATGGGTTAACGCAAGAAGATGGCACAGAAGATGAAAATAAATGGGCCACAATAGTCTAAGGGTAGTGCCAGATTAGCCTGGCACGTGAGAAGATGCCTTAGAACAATCATGATCGCCTGTCCGTCACCCACGGTAGGCACAGTGCTTAGGGAAGTTCTAAGCGTCACGATGACGCGAAAATCGCAATTACGTGTGAATGAGACGAGAAAACGTGAACAGGACCCAACTGCTCATGAGGATCTATACCTCTTGCTGAAACCCCGTTGTTTCCATCTTCCTTGGGCACTGACAATCTTTGGCGTTGAATTCGACAGTGGTTCCTAAAAACAGAATATGCGCCCGCTGGCGGGTGAAAGGATTAACTCCTTCGAGACGAGCCGCATATAAACACGCGGGTTATTGCCGCGTATCCGCACGCAGCAAGCCTCGAAAGAGTTAACGGAGGCCGTAACATTAAGTAACAAAAACCTATATTACGAAGATGAAAGGTGTGCTATGTGCATCTTCGCAAAGCTAATTTTGCTATCAACACCATGCCGTGCAAAGATGCGCAGTAAATGATGCACCTGATGGTCGTAATTGGAGAACGCTGCCTTGAACTGTACAGCCGCAGTTAACTCATTCAGCCCGATGGCCGTATTTCCCCAAAAGATTTCGAGACGTCATCATTTTAATGACTATGCGCCAGTTGCAGGAGATAGATCGACCATGATAATTCAAGGGCAGTGCCAGATTAGCTTGGCGCCGTCAGGCGCCAAGCTAATCTGGCACTACCCTTCAATTATCATGGTCGACCCATCTCTTGCTGCAGTGCGTCAGGGCTGGATGGGTTAACGCAGTAATCGTATTTTTTGGCGAGTTAACCCTTTCATTTCCGGTGGACACATTGTGTTTTGGAAATCGACGCAAACCTTCAGATCCGCCGCCGTCAAGGGACAGTGGACGCGCAGTGGTTTCAGCAAGAGGCATAGATTCTCATGAGCCCCCCGCGACTGCGGGGGCTGATGAGGATCTATACCTCTTGCAGTTGGGTGTTGTTCGTATTTTCGGAAGTGAACGGATTAAGAGCGGCCTAGCACATGGATATTTTGCAGCAAAAAAAAAAAAAAAAAAAAAAAAAGAAAAGAAAAGCGATACATGAAACTAACTTAATAACTTGTCTAGACCCACAGTTTGTAGGAGGCAATTTCCGAAGCGGAGAGGATAATTGGCACGTGGACATTATTTATTTAGTTGGGTTTAACGCCGAGCAGGCAACTACGGCCATAGCACAGCGGTCGTGGACTTGCGCACACATTCCGTATCATATGTATGCTAAGATAATGCAAAACGCGAGCTTGACGAAACCGACCTACGCACGATGACCCGGAAGTCAAAGCGGATCTTTTTTCCTCAAATATTTACTGGTGAATAAAGCTATTATAACTATATGAGTTGACTTTAGGATTAGTTTTTGAAATAAATATATTTATTAAAAACAGAACATTCTCTATAAATGTCATTCTTCTCCCCAATACTTTTTAACTGTAGTATTGACATTTTGTTCATTTGTTAAAAAACATCACGGGAAAACCTCTAGCATTCTGGCCAATCGTTGAGCATGATGCAGTTCGGTCACGCGGATTCTGGTTGCGCAGACCTACAGACTATGCAAACTGAAGGGTCTGCGATGGAGATTAGTGCGAACACTGGCAACGAAAGACATAGATTGGCATGCGACTTGCCGCAGCAGACCTCATGAGAAACTTTGTCCCTTGTAGGTGGCACGTACAGACCTTGACACTGGCTGCTCTGTCCCTTGTAGTTGTAGGTGGCACGTACAGGCCTTGACACTGGCTGCTCTGACCATCGCTAATTAGCCAGCCTCCAGCAAAGCAAAGAGGCATAACTCAGGCTGTACCCGACTGCAGAAACTTTATTATCTTTTACGCCCTAGAAAAGAGCTAGACACATTGGTTGTCTCCTTCGATTCGCTACCGCAGACAAGCGGTTGCGAATCGAAGGAGACAACTAATGTTGGAGCTATTTAAAAAGAGACATAACTCAGGTTGTGCCCGACTGCAGACCTTTATTATCTTTTACTCCCTAGAAAGAGAGTTATATACACCCTGGTTGTGTCCGTCGATTCGTTATCGCTGACAACCAGTGTGAGAGCTATATAACGTTTACAAGATTCTGTCTCTCTGCTACAAATCCCTGAACAACTGCACTCCCGCCTATCTCTCCAACTTACTTCACCCCTACACTCCTCCCCGCTCCCTCCGCTCCGCCTCCGACCCTCCCCGCCTCCACGTCCCCCGCACCAAACTCAGCACTTTCGGCCCCCGCTCCTTCTCAGTATACGGACCATCCACCTGGAACACTCTCCCACTCTCTCTCCGTCAGAAACACTCGCTCTCCTCCTTCCAGTCCGCCCTCAAAACTCACCTCTTTCAACAGTTCTAGCACTATACCACCACACTCCCCACCCTAAGCAGACTGTCGTAATGTATTTCACTATTTGTGGTACGTGAGTCGTTGTCTAAAGCGTGCGCATGCGTGCGCGAGTTGTGAGTGCGCGCTTAGAGTTATAATTATTATAAGATAAGCGCATTATAAATACCGTAATTATTATTATTATTATAACGTGTCATTGGCCCCAGACGGATCCAGAATGACCCTTCCTTTTCCAGGTGATGAATGCGAGTCCCTGAATGCTGAACTCTTGAAAAATGTCAGAGCTAAAGTGATTTATTGTCCCGAAACGCGTGTGCTGGTCTGTGACTTTGGACCTTACGGATTTCAGCCGTAAGGTCCAAAATCACAGACCAGCACATCCATCTCTCAGTTTCTACTGTAAGGTCCGGCATCAGAGAGTAATCGCACGTGTTTGTCTCTTCATTGCTGGTGGTAGGGACCGGTTCTGTTGAGTGTGTTTTTCCTTGAAGGGGAACTTGAGAATCAGTGGCTATATTTAGTTTGGGGGTCGGCATCATCTCTGACCCTGAATGGGAAACGCCAGCTTGAAGTCTGCGCATGATGAACAAAGGATTTCCAAAATCCTCACACTCTCCTGATCATCAAACGAACGAACGACCTACTGCCTGAAACGTATCAACGAACCAAACAGACCAAACAACAACAACAACAAAAATCAACCCGTTAACTCATTCAGCCCGGCGCACGTATTTCTAAAATTTGGAGGCGTCATCTAACGACAATGCACCTGTTGCAGGAGATGGATCGATCATGATAATTCAAGGGCAGTGCCTGTCGGCGCCAAGCTAGTCTGGCACTGCCCTTGAATTATCATGGTCGATCCATCTCCTGCTCAGTCGTGCGTCAGGGCTGAATGAGTTAAACGTTTACGCCTTAACGTTTTTTGTTCAACACGAAGGTGATTTCAAAAACGGGGCACCGGAATAGGGTCTGAACAAATTTTGACCCCAGCTGGATTCGAGCCCGGGACCTTTCGGACGAGAGTCGAAAGCTCTACTACCGAGCTCCACAGCTCCCTAAACAGACAAACAAGCAAGCAAACAAAACAAAACAAAATACTATAAAACAAACAAGAACACTCCTACCCCCTAAATTAAAAAAAAAAAACCCACAAAAATAAACCTACAAACAAACGAAAAAAAAACCCAAACAAACCCAAACAACCACCACCACAACAACAACAACACCATTTTTGTTACATTTTTTATTTTCTGGGGAATTGGTTTGCTCGCTGATCAGCAGAGTGAAGATTTAGGAATGCTAATACGTGTAATACATTTTCATTTTTCTCCAACTGAAGCTGGCGTTTCTTCTGCAAGGTCACATTTTCTTCACGTCACGGGCCCCTATTTACCTGCAACCTCCCCGACACTGACAGAGGAAGCGGGTGCAGGTTTATGGCCGGTCGGTGTGGAAGTGCCTTTAAATGTTCGGTGCACGTGTGCCCACCTGCCAAGACTCACCAGGCGGGCCTTCCGCGCTTGTCGTCTGTGCTTGGTGTTATTGTTTCTGTCTGGGACAATTTGTTTTTGAAGTTTTCATCCTTTTCTCTTTCGATTCGAGAGAACATTACTCACGGGCACAGAGGAAGTATTTGCAAATACAGTGAACATTTGCCGTGTATTGTGTAAACAAGGGGAGTGGGGGTGGGGGTGGGGGGAGGGGTGGGGTGGTGTCTCGATAGTATTGATAGTCGTACGTATGAATAGTGTTAATATCATTACTTATTAGTTCAGGGTTTAACGTCCACGGCACTCCGTGCCGTGGACGTTAAACCCCGAACTAATCAGTAATGATAGTAAGACTATTCATACGTACGACTATCGATATATAGCCTGCGTGGAACATGGATTTAACCTCGTTATTGCCGAAAAAAAAAGTAACCACGCCATCCAACTGCCTCTGGCATAGATCCTCAACTGCTGGGGAACGTAAGGATCTACGTCTCTTGCGATGCTTGGTCGTTCACTGAACACAGATTTCGGCGACAGAATGTGCGTCCTTTGGCAAGAGAAGAAGCAAACAATATATTTCCTTTACAGGTTACGAAAATGAAAATCGCCATCATAGATAACCGGTACAGTGAACACACATTTCGGCGACAGAATGTGCGTCCTTTGGCAGGGAAAAAGAAAACAATATATGATATTTTCTTAACAGGTTGCGAAAATGAAAATCGCCATCATATTTAACCCGTACAGTCCGGACAAAATCTGAACACCACCCAACTGCAAGAGGTCTAGATCCTCGTGAGCCCCCGCATTCGCGGGGGCTCATGAGGATCTAGACCTCTTCCTGACACCCCTTTGAATTTATGTTCCTGGGGAAGCTGGGACGGACATTGAATTTATGTTCCTGGGAAGCTGGGACGGCCATTTTGGTGTCGAATTAACAAGCACTGGAGATACACAATCTGCGTCAACGGGCACTGAATGGGTTAATCCTTGAAAGCTATAGTCACGTGGCGTCTTTTTCGCAGATCGGTATCGTCAGCAGCAGTTACGGTGTTAATTAACCTACGCGCACTCAGCCGGGCAGGCAAGCTGCTCTGGCAGTAAAATGCTGCATCCTTTACGGCAGCTAATTTACTCAGTCTTCAATTTCTTCGCAGTAACAAACATGAAGAACAGACCATAAAGCCTATCAGAAGCGCCACAGGCGTAGAATGGGCTGTTATTTCAGACATTTGCGGTAAGCAGATTCATTTACTTTATGTATTTGTGCGCTGTTGCCATCTACATTAATTCTGCCTGTGAAGGCAGAAAGAAAGTAAAACCATGGTTCCAAACACCCCAAAAAGTGACTTTGTTATAACATTTTAAATAATTTTGGGTCGAGGTTGGGGGAGGGGGAAGGGTGGCTCCGGAACTATCCCTGTAAACTCACACCCCCTTCCCCCCTCCATTAGATCCGCCCTTGGTAAGGAAAATAATTCTTTACTGACCAGTTTCCCTATATGTACGCTAATCACGGACCAGCCAGCATACATATTTTCGACAAAAGCCGAACAAATGGCCGCGCTCCTGATCCTCCTCTTCCAATTATACCTAATAATGTAAGAGATAGCACTGAGCAGATAACAAGATCCCGTAGGGGACCTCAAGACTGTAGGACACCTCAAGCAAGTCTTTCACTTGTAGTTCCATTGGTCTTTTATCTGTCTGCGTTGTTTACGTGCAATGCCATAAAGCTCTGTACATTGCATTGGTTCACGTCATCTTGTAGCGTATATTTACGTACACGTCACACCAAGTGTGCCGTGGCATATGGTTCTTTTATCGGGACCTTGCATCTGTTTAAGCTGTCTTATACATGTAGGCCGGTACTCATACACTTCACACTAAATGTACCGTGGTTTAGGATTTTGGCATCTAGACTTTGCAATGGTTCACGCGATCCTGTTCCGCATGTATATGTACACTTCACGCCAAATGTGCCATGGTATATGGTATTAAATGTGCCGTGGTATATGGTATTAAATGTGCCGTGGTATATGGTATTAAATGTGCCGTGGTATATGGTATTAAATGTGCCGTGGTATATGGTTCTTTAGCCCTTTTCATTCTGATACGTCCATTGCTTGAAATAAATTTGACTGATAGTCCAAGGGTGGTGCCAGCACAGCTTGGCGCCTGAGGCGCCAAGCTATGCTGGTACCACCCTTGAACTGAAACAGTTGATCTATCTCCTAATCAGTAACGCATTCTTTGTAGGACAATAAGAAAACTTTACGAAATCAGCCTCAGGATGAAATAGGTTGAGCTGGACCATGCAGCGGTTCTCGTGGTCTTATAGCGTAGGTTTCTATCACTCCTGTCTCCTCGCACGTCATTCCTGTTTCTGTGCACGTCACACTAAATCGTCAACAAGCACAAGAGATCTTGTTTAGAGAGGGCCTGTCTGAGGCAGCAAAAAATGTGACTGATCTGCCCATTTAATGTGAAACTTTCAAGGTCAGATTGCCAAGAACTATTTGACAAGACCTGTCTCAGGTAGCAAAAAATGTGACGAATTTGCCTATTAAATGGGCAAATTCGTCACATTTTTTGGGCGGCCTCAGATTGGTCCTGTCTAAACACTGCCTTGCCGTCTGGCCTTGAAAGTTTGAAAGCAATACACACACAGCCACACACACCGACAAAAACTGAGTGACAAATATAAACACAACACCCGTTAACATCTTTATTGCCAAATAAATAAAATAAAATAAAATAAAATAAATAAAATAAAATACAATAAAAAATAAATACAAATAAATAAACAAAACAATTAAATAAATAAAACTAATTACAAATAAATACAAATATAAAACAACCAAAAAAACCAACAACAATAAAACCCCACAAAAACCCAACCAACATCACAACCCCGAAACTAAGAACAGCAACCCCGCTTCCAACCCCACCCCACAACCTCCCTCCCCCCCCCCCCCCTTCCAAAAAAGAAAACAAACAAAAACCCAAAATAAAACAAAACAATCAAACAAAAGCAAAAACAAGGACCCCAAAAACAAAACAACAACCCAAAAACAAGATGGGATGAACCATAACCCACAAAGTCCCTTCTATATGAGAGCTGTCCTCGCTGTAAATGGTTTCTCTACCTTTTGTCTTTGAACTGATTCTGATGTTGAAATATCTCCTATTGAAAAATCTCGCAGATGTGCCAATGCGTCAGTGAGTTCTATAAAGGGCGCAGGACATACGCGTCATTCATTTGTCAAACATCATTTGTCATGACGTAAGTTTTAGCTTTTATGTAATTTTATATTTTACGGGATATGAGTTTCACTTTTGCTTCATAGGCTTGAGAAAATGTAGACAAAACTAGAACTTCACGGCACAATTTCAGTCTTGCTGTAATTTGTGTGAAAGCAGGTTGACTTTACCTAGCTACATGATGTCACGGGTCACCTGCTTGCTCTTCTGAAAGCGCGTCGATGTGTGTGTGCGTGCGTGCGTGCGCGCACCGGCGGTCCAAACATCTCCAAGAAGCATAGATCCTTTTGCGCCTGGAGGGCGCATGAGGATCTATTCCTCCTGGAAATGGAAGTGTGTGTGTGTGTGTGTGTGTGTGTGTGTGTAGACGAAAGAGCTGAAACGGGTGACTGTCTTTACCATCCTTATGGAAACTGGGTATGTGTATAATTCTGGGTTCCCAAGTCAGACACCCACTTTTTCTGAGGGTTGTTTCTGCATTGTCTTGCGGTAAAGATTCATAAAAAGTAAAAAAATCTGTTTTTCTCATTTTGGCGTTAACACATGCACTTTTGTGTTTAACAGACACGCCGGTAGTGTGTTTGAAAACTTGTCCCTCCCAGCAATGTGTGTGTGTGTTGGCACACAGAACCCTGAAAATGAGCGTGTATGTATTACATCACCCTTCTCAGCTAGCTATAAATAACTTCATAGCTGATATGGGTCAGGGGGGATATTTTGTTGTTTCAGGGAGTAAATTGTTTGTTTCTACAGAATTAGGTTTGTTATTTGAGGGTGTTGTTGTTTTTGTTAAAAAAAAGTGTTGAGTTGTAATGTACTTCCGGGGTGATGTGGAGAAAGGTCATGTCTAGTGACAGATTTGAGATTCATGTATACGTTCACCAGGGACTTAGCCTATACGTTTTCTACGTTTGTTTCCATGTCAGATGAAGAATATTTGATCTGAAACGTCGTTCTTTGTTTCTATTTTAAAGGGTTTTCCGCCACTATCTTCTGTTTCAGTTTGACTTAGCCTATAATTATATTCGTGCGCCGGTTGCTAAGAAGTGAAGTGATTGTATGAGTGCGCATTGTAAGAGAGGACGTTTAGACTTTGGGTGAGGCTGCTGTTGTCTTTTGTCCTGCCCGACCTTTTGGTTGAACCTGTTGCTTTATTTTGTAGGTTTGTCGATGTTATCAATGCCGCATCTCCTTTTGGATTGTATGCACAAATTGATTGAATGGAAATGACGTCACAGAGTCAGCGTCGTTTCATGCGTCGTCTGCTAGTCCAGTCAGTCGTTTAGTGCAGTTAAAAGAGTGCAGGCTTGGATGGGCCATTTTCGGATGTAATAGTAAAGTATTATTTGTGTGAATGCTGTCCGTTTGAAGGAAGGTTGATTGATTGTACATTGCTTAACGTCCCGACAGCAACAAGATTTTCTCAGGACGTGCCTGCACTGCTAGTGACAAAAACTCAACAGAATATTGAATGTATGTCGCCAGCCGGTCCAATACGTTAAATAAAACCTACGACATGGGGCCTAAATAAAGCTAAGACCATTTAGCAACACACATCGAATATCAAGAGCCACAGGCAGCGCAGACAGTAGGGAGAGTTTTAAAAAGGAAAATGCAGGTGAATGGACCAAGGGTAGACAGAAACACATGCCCCCGGAATATAGAGAAAAACCCACCCTGTGGGGCTGACCAGGGTGCCCCTGGGAACTAAAAAGTCCCCCAGGGCAGACCCGGTTGGGGGTGTTTGAAGGAAGGACTGGAAAGTCGAGTGTTGAGGGCAGACCGGTTGGGGGTGTTTCAGGGAAGGACTGGAAAGTCGAGTGTTGAGCGAAGCCCGAGAGAAGGCGAGGATGGGAAAAATATCCAGCACTATACGTTGGAATAGATGCATATCAGTTACGACATGCTTGTAAATTAAAACACTTTTAACCCCACCCGGGTCTGCCCTGGGGGACTCGGGTGGGGTTAACTACTTTTTATTTCCCAGGGGCACCCTGGTCAGCCCCACAGGGTGGGTTTTTCTCTCTGATTCTGGGGCATGTGTCTCTGTCGGCCCTTTGTCCATTCACCTGTATTTGCCTTTTTAAAACTCTCCCTACTGTCTGCACTGCCTGTAGCTCTTGATATTGGATGTGTGTTGCTAAATGGTCTTAGCTTTATGTAGGCCCCATGTGTTAGGTTTATTTAATGTATTTGACCGGCTGGCGACATACATTCAATGTTCTGTTTAGTTGTTGTTTTTTCACAAGCAGTGCAGGCACGTCCTGAGAAAGCCTTGTTGCTGTCGGGACGTTAAGTAATGTACAATAAAACACTTTTAACATTAAGAAAAGTTGAGTTAAAAGAGGTTTTAAAACAGTTTTCATAAAAACTTTTGCCCGACACGCTTCTAAAAACAACATTTTCTTAGTTTTAAACCTTGTACCGCGCCATAAACGCCGCGATTGCTTTTCAGTCTTAGCTGTCCTATAGTGTGGAATGTGGGACTTTGCCAACTGGATCCATCTGGTGCACTCCAAATGAGTATTTGTGAGTGGTTTGACGTGCAACTCGGTGTGCGCCTATGAAATGACCTACTGATTCCACTGATAATGAAAATCTTTCATTCATAAGAGCGCATTGAGCAGCTCTATAAACCAAAAGTGATGACCCCCCTCTCCCCCCCCCCCCACACACACACACACACTTCTCCCCCCCCCCAACTCCCTTACAACCCCACTCAAACAATCATAATAGTAAAATCAACCAAAGGTATCTTTAGTGAGGTATTTTCACTGTAATCCCAGTTTTGTGTGAGAGCACCCACTTTTTTGGGTAAAAACCCATTTTTTTTCCATCCAGTGGCTCTGTTTCTAGAAAATGTCTATTTTATTTTAAGTTGTAGAGCTTAGTTATAAGGTGAGTTCTAAACATTGGCATCAACTCCAGAGCCCTAGAATAAATAGAAATATGGGAACCCATTTTCACATAAAATGGTAGGTAACCCAGTCTGAGGGTTTTGTGTTCATGTGTGTGTGTGTGTGTGTGTGTGTGTGTGTGTGTGTGTGTGTGAGAGAGAGAGAGAGAGAGAGAGAGAGAGAGAGAGAGAGAGAGAGAGAGAGAGAGAGAGAGAGAGAGAGAGAGAGAATTACGTCATATTTAGAGTATTATGTCACTGTCTGCGTGGTGACGGAGTTGCCTCTTTTCCTTCACCGCCTACTTGTATGTCTGATTTTCTCTAGAAGTGTTGCGATTGTGGCTGTGTTGTTCTGTGGGAGCGTGCTTACATTGGTCGTGGGAAACGACCCGATATTTATTTGAGCTATCATGTACCACGTACTTTTTTTTAGTAAGATTCGCGATCGTTCGCACAGAGAGCGGAACTGATTGACTTTTGATACACAGACTGAATCCTGAAGAATACTCTAGAAACCGCTCGAATAATCACCGTGTTTTCTGTGCGCGTGAACTGAGTTAGTAGCCAGTATGTGTTACGAAAAGTCATGAAACTTCCGGAGAATTCGTGCAAGGTCGTGAACTGTGTAGCGTATTCTTGTGTAACGTCATTACACGCCGGGATTTCCCCAAATTGGGGTTGAAATTAGCAGTCGAATTTTGTAGACTATTGTAGTCTATTCTAGAAAGCTCTTTTTCATCAATATTTATGAGTTTCGGTTACGTGTTCTGTTCTGATTGGTTGTGTTGTATGAATTTGCTAGATTATTCTGGAAAGCTATTATACTATAAAGATTGTGCTGGGAAGCGCGTTTGTACATTGTCTTACATTGTCGGTTGTAAGGACACACAGTTTATCGTAGGTACTTGGCCCGTACAGAGTGTACATTGTGAGAGACGCAGCGTAACGGTGGTGTACGTTGTATGAGAAAAGCAGTGTGTCAAAAGTGTTCAATGCCTTGTATTGGAGAAGAGATAGTGTACCACTGTGAGTGCTTTTGTGAATGCATTGTGTGGAGATCGCATCACTGCAATAAAATATTGTTGGAACTGTTACTCCAGTGTGGTCTACAACCTTGTGCCACGTGTGACGAGAGTTGCAGCTGAGTGAAGTTTCTTTAAAAGAACCTTACGTGCGTGCGTCTGGTGTGAAACTCAACACGTAACAAGAAGTAAAGTTTTTTTTAGTGTTTTAATTCTTTTCTGAAAAGAATTAATTTTTACTAAAGAAGTTGAAAGGATACAAAGCTGGCTAACGAACTCATCCAATGTCTTTCTCCAAACTAGCTATATGCAAAAGTTCAAGTAAAAATGACCAAAATTACGGACTCTAATTTGGGTCAACCGACTTCCTATAAACGGTTGTTTATAGCTTCAAAGACATTTAATTACAATATGCTCGGATTCTCTCTTAGCCACCCACTTAAGAAGATATTTCGCCAAGTTTCAAGCTTGTTTGTTCAGAAATGTCGGAGATTCTCTTGTTTACATACATACGCTTCGCGCCAAATGTGCGTTCAGCAGCGAGGTTAGCGTAACTAGACATGACGTAATTATTATCTTGTTACTTCAATTGTTAGATGTTTAGCCTGCCCGCCTTTGACATCATGGACTTGCTATTAAATTCTCCCCACCGCGACCCCTCCTAAAAAGTCCCTGCTATAAATAGAAGGGACTTAACTCATTCTACCCCAAGACCAAAATCCCCAAATTTTGCCGTTGTCCTCTGAAGACTGCATTGCAGTGCAGGACACAGATCGACCATGATAGTTCAAGGGTGAGGCCAAAATAGCTTGGCGCCCTTAGGCGCCAAGCTATTCTGTCATCACCCTTGAACTATCATGGTCGATCCATATCTTGCTGTGGTGTGTCTGGGGTAGAATGAGTTAACAAACAAACAAACCCCTAACAACAAAGCAAACTAACAAAGAAACAAAAAAATCCGAATAAAACAAAACAAAACAACAACAAACAAACAAACAAACAAAAAGGAAAAAAACTAACACTAAACAACAACAAACAAACAAACCAAAAACAAACAAACAAAAAAAAAAAACAACAACCAAAAAACAAATAAAAACAAACACCAACATACAAAAAGCAAACACAAACAAACAAACAAACTAACAAACACACGGATATACCGTGGAGGACACAACAGACACACAATATCATCAGCTCCCAAGACTAAAGCAAAAAAGGGGGGAGGGGGGAGGTAGAGTGTGTGTGTGTGTGTGTGTGTGTGTGTGTGTGTGTGTGTGTGTGTGTGTGTGCGGGGGGAGGTGGGGGAACATCAGCATCATCAACATCACTTTAATCAACAAAGCTGTTGGTGGTCTTGTAACCTTGCTGTACCAACGCTACACGCATTCGCGACACTTAACTAAGCGTGAAGTTTGCCTTCTTTGGCATAAGATACCCCTTACTTCTACGATGTAAATCTTTATGATGTTCGTTTTATGCCTCACCAATTGCCTGCTAAAATTACCGCTGTAACGTGTGCGCCGATTAAACGAGCGTACAAACTTTCATCGGAATCAGACAAACCACTTACGCGGCACATCGGATAAGCAAGTGCCTTCCACGGTACGCAAAGCCGGGACATCGGGCCGACGTCAGCAGTTGTGGGCCCGCGCATCCTTGTGCGAGGGCCCACGGCAGCCGATATCGGCCCGATTGCCTTTTGTGCATTGGGTTCCTCCTCGCATCAAAGGAGGCCATTGAAGTAGATGGGGCTATCACCACTGTCTCATCAGTCAAACTATATTTAAACAGCCTGAGCCAGACACTGCTTTGGTTTGTCGTCCAGTTCTTTCCATCTGCAAGAGGCATAGATTCTCACGAGCCCCTGCTGTCGCAGGGGCTCACGAGAATCTATACCTCTTGCTTACAAAGACCGGCTGTAGCTGTTCTGCACAGTCAGAGTGTCGTTTGGGTTGCCGCGCGTATGACTACGTTCTAAGGCCGGGTTTTGCACCCAGAAAATGTGACCTACTGATGAAAAGAGGTATGATGTAGACCTTTCTTTTGCTCCCAGAGCCAGACAGTCGCAAGTTTCATTCGCCTGTTAACCCCTTGACTGTGAACTGACGAGAAAATTCGGCGGAAAGGACGCTTACTTGCAGTAACCGCTTAACGGCTACTGACGATACCGTTCGGCGGAAAAGGAGCTTACGCGGTATCATCAGTGGCAGTCAAGGGGTAAACCCATTCCGCCCTGACGCACTACAGCAGGACTGAGATGGGTCGACCATGATAATTCAAGGGTAGTGCCAGATTATCTTCATTGGCAGTCAAGGGGTTAACCCATTCCGCCCTGATGCACTACAGCAGGACTGAGATGGGTCGACCATGATAATTCAAGGGTAGTGCCAGATTATCTTCAGTGGCAGTCAAGGGATTAACCCATTCCGCCCTGACGCACTACAGCAGGAGATGGGTCGACCATGATAATTCAAGGGTAGTGCCAGATTAGCTTGGCGCCGACAGGCGCCAAGCTAATCTGGCACTACCCTTGAATTATTATGGTCGATCGGCCATCTCCTGCAACAAGTGCATAGTCGTTAGATGACGCCTCCAAAATTTGGGAAATACGTGCGTCGGGCTGAATGAGTTAAACACTGATTTTATTCCTAAAGAGATGGGTCTACAATGATAGCGCCAGATAGGGCAGTGTCTGATTAGCTTGACGCATCTCCAGGAGGCAGGGCCGCAAGCCAAGTAGTACCTTTGAGCTGTACACGCAGTCGATCGGTTTCCTTGATGGCGCCGAGTTTGAAAAAATAATAATCAGAGTGAAACCGCACCCTAAAGGAAACATCAAAGACAAATTGAATACAAGAAGACTTTTAACTTTTATCAATATCAAGATAGATTAGGTGTATTCGGTGCACGCGGCTGGCATCACAACTGAGTCGAAAGTTCATTGACCAAAATGAAAAAAAACACGTTCAGATGGATTAAGCTGTATGTAGATGTGTTGTGCGTGTGCGTGTGCGTGCCTGTGTGCGTGCGTACCTGCGCGCGTGAGTGCAATGTCCGATGTTTTTTTGGTCCGCCTTGGTCCGATAGATTTGTGCGTATCTGGGTGTATACTTGTGATTCTGTGTGTATGTGTGTGTGTGTGTGTGTGTGTGTGTGTGTGTGTGTGTGTGCGTGAGTGTGTGTATGTGTGCGTGAGTGTGTGTGCGTGCTTTCGTACGTGCGTAAATGCAAGATGTTTTTGGTCCGCCTTGGTCAGGCGGAATCTTGTGTATTTAGGCATACACTGGCGGTTGTGTGTGTGGTTGTGTGTATGCGTGTGTGCGTGCGTACGTCAGTGCAATGCCCGATGTATTTGGTCCGCCTTGGTCAGATTCTTGTGTAGTTAGGCGTTTACTGGTGCTTGTGTGCGTACGTGCGTGCGTGTGCGTGCGCGCGTGCGTTCAGTGCAGTCGCGCGTGCGTGCGTGCAGCATCCGATTTTCTCCTCCTTCTTGTTGATTTATTGAGCAAGAACAACGTTCTCAACCTTGAGAGCTGCAATAATTCTGCCCTTTGAGGGCAAAAAGAAAGGAAATCTATTTCTGAGAAGAAGAAAACCGAGAGTTTCATTGTATGGCGAAAAGGACTCATACTGCCTTTTGAATTTACTCATTCGAGACTCGCCGACTCCGGATACGCGGCATAAGCTGCGTATCCGCAGCCGGTACGTCTTGAATGAGTTAATTTACAGAGCAGATAAATATAGCTTATTACAATGACAATCTCATTTTTCACAAAGAAAAAAGAAGACTTTTCGCCTCTTGCTTCAACACTATCGTCCCCAAGGACATAATTTCCAAATCTGAGAAATTTCCTGCCAAGACTACATTACAGCTAATGGGACAACTAAATGAATAACTACCATGATAGTTCAAGGGTGGTGCCAGAACAGCTTGGCGCCTCTAGGCGCCAAGCTGTTCTGGCACCAACCTTGAACTATCATGGTCGACCGATACTATCTTGTTGTAGTGTGTCAGGGTTGAACGGATTAATACTGCAGATTTACAGACTGCAGTACAGTTTGGGATGCAAATCTACCATGACAGTTCAACTGAGGGTAAATCCAGAATAGCTTGGCGCATAGAGGAGGAGACAAGCTATTTTGCCACAACCGTCCTTAAGCATGGTCAGTCTGTTGCAGGCCGTAAAATCAAAATACCAAAACACGAACATTGGGGGAGTGGCGGGGAGGGGGTGGGGGGGTGAAGGGGGGGGGGGGTTGAGGGAAAATGAGAGAGACAAATGACAATGATCTTTTATTTGACAACGGTAAACGTTTTGGTAGTAACAACCATTTTTCGAACTTGCCGTTGCTGATCTACTGATTAATAACTATCACACTAATTATTTTCTACTACTTTACATGAACAGGAAAAAAGAAACAGAGAGAGAGAGAGAGAGAGAGAGAGAGAGAGAGAGAGAGAGAGAGAGAGAGAGAGAGAGAGAGAGAGAGAGAGAGAGAGAGAGAGAGAGAGATGATGATGATGAAACGTTTTATTCAGGATAAAAAGTTTTAGGCCTATCTTCTAAACTGTCCTGCTACTCTACACATATAAAAATACATAAGACGATACAGCAAAAGATAAAATATATATAAGTATCCCCCCCCCCACCATCAGAAAGAAAAAAAAATACAAAAAGAATTAAAACAACATATGTACGTGTATGAACCTGTATGTACGTGTATGTAGAGATTGATTGTACATTGCTTAACGTCCCGACAGCAACAAGGCTTTCTCAGGACGTGCCTGCACTGCTTGTGAAAAAAAAAAAAAACAACTAACAGAACATTGAATGTATGTCGCCAGCCGGTCAAATACATTAAATAAACCTAACACATGGGGCCTAAATAAAGCTAAGACCATTTAGCAACACACATCCAATATCGAGAGCTACAGGCAGTGCAGACAGTAAGAGAGTTTTAAAAAGGCAAATACAGGTGAATGGACCTCGGGTATACAGAAACACATGCCCCAGAATAGAGAGAAAAACTCACCCTGTGGGGCTGACCAGGGTGACCCTGGGAACTAAAAAGTACCTAACCCCACCCAAGTCCCCCAGGGCAGACCCGGGTGGGGGTGTATGTAGAGAGAGAGATGATGATGATGATGAAACGTTTTTATTCAGGATAAAAAGTTTTAGGCATAGCAATGCCTATCTTCCAAACTGTCCTGCTACTCTACACATATAAAAATACATCGGACGATACATCAAAAGATAAAACATATGTAAGTAAAAAGACCCATCCCCCTCCCCCCCCTCCCCCCCCACCACCACCACTCAGAGGGGAAAAAAAAGAAATTAAAATATATATATATATATATATATATATATATATATATATATATATATATATATATATATATATATATATATATATATATATATATATATATATATATATATATATATATATATATATATATATATATATATATATATATATATATATAATTATATACACAGGTATGAACCTGACATGTTAATGCAGACAGTCGAACTATTACATAATCTGTAGCAACAGTAGAAGAGTATTAGGTAATAGGAAACTTGTCACTAACTATACGAATAGAGAGAGAGAGAGAGAGAGAGAGAGAGAGAGAGAGAGAGAGAGAGAGAGAGAGAGAGAGAGAGAGAGAGAGAGAGAGAGAGAGAGGAACTCCGGACCATAAACGTGACTGCCAAACATACATACGCAAATAAATGCCTAGTGAGGGACAATGCAATACAGCTGCTAACAGGTTACTGACTGTGTTGCAACTGTCCTTGAGCATGTTCTTTCTGTGTTGGGATTGAAGGCGGCAAGACAACTGTATCCCCAAACCACAACCCGTCAGATTGAAGTTAACCTGTGCTATGATCATACTCAGGCTAAAAGCTTCAAATTTGCACACTGCCATATGCAGGCTACATTATAGTGCTTACAGATAAGGATACAGACCAATGGCTTTAGTTCAAGGGTGGTGCCAGAATAGCTTGGCGCCTAGAGGCGCCAAGCTATTCTGGCACTACCCTTGAAGTATTTTAGTCAAACTTATTTCACACACTGTTGGTGTATTCCGAATGATAAGGGGAGTCGGAGCGTCACATTGGGCTTGCCCTAGCGTGATCAGGCTAGACCACGCGTGCTGGTCTGTGATTTTGGAGCTTACGGCTAAAAGCCGTAAGCTCCAAAATCACAGACCAGCACACCCATACTTGAGAGAGAATGTTGTTTAGGGTGTTCACCCAAATCCCGTACCCCAGCAGAACACACTTGCGCATTTCAGTCGACTATGACTGAGCGCTAAATAATAATACTAATAATACCGTTAAAATTAAAAGAAAAGGGGAGGCTGCCAGTGCTAATATTTTAGGAAGGTTATAAAGTAAAGTAGGTTATAGCACTGTCAGGGGAGAAAAATGTGCATGATCGACCAGTGATCATAGATCTACTGTGGTCAAAGCACAAAAAAAAAAAAAAAAAAAAAAGATAGGAAAGAGAGGGGGCGCTAAGAAAGTGACTGAAAGCAATGCATATGGAAGCCCCCCCCCCCCCCCCGAAAAGGGGCGTATCACATATCCACTGTTCCAGCCACTCAGTGCATGGAAATTTAAATCTAGGTCCCCCAAGGGGGATCCAGATATTTAGCCGGTGTGGACAGCTGTTTCGGTCTTGGCGACCTCTTCAGCACACCATCGGCAATACTGGAGGAGGCAGGAATTTATGCCTACCTGCAATGACAACCACATTTTACTGTGGTGTCTGCAGGGGCATACATTCCATGCCACCACCTAGAGTTAAATTTCCATGCACCCTAAAAGAGAACCTACCAAAAGGGGGGAAGGGGTTGCAGTCGATATTGTAGTAATAAATGAAATAATATTACTACAATATCGACTGCAACCCCTTCCCCCCTTTTGGTAGGTTCTCTTTTAGGGTGCATGGAAATTTAACTCTAGGTGGTGGCATGGAATGTATGCCCCTGCAGACACCACAGTAAAATGTGGTTGTCATTGCAGGCAGGCAGAATTTCCTGCCTCCCTCCAGTATTGCCGATGGTGTGCTGAAGAGGTCGCCAAGACCGAAAGAGCTGTCCACACCGGCTAAATATCTGGACCCCCCTTGAGGGACCTCGATTTATATTTCCATGCACTGAGTGGCTGGAACAGTGGATATGTGATACGCCCCTTTTCGGGGGGGCTTCCATATGCATTGCTTTCAGTCACTTTCTTAGCGCCCCCTCTCTTTCCTATCTTTTTTTTTTTTTTGCTTTGACCACAGTAGATCTATGATCACTGGTCGATCATGCACATTTCTCTCCCCTGACAGTGCTATAACCTACTTTACTTTGTAACCTAATAATACCGTTATTATATAGGCGCTTTTTCTCAAATTTTGGGCGAATCGACTCAAAGCGCCGCGAACTGAAACCCAACACGCACACTCACGTAACAGACACGGATTTACGCCATTTAAGACAAACACAGTACAAGACAGACGAAGGGCCAGTTCAGCTACTGAAGTTACAGAGATTTGTGATCGCTTGTATTTGAAATTTATAAAGTGGCCTGAAACCGGTACCAAAGTGTGTGTGTGTGTGGGGTGGGGGGTGGGGGGGGGGTGGAAGAAGCGGAGTACCCGGAGAAAGAACCCCCGACGCTAAAATTGGTCTGACGGCTACAGGTTCTGCCGCAGGGAAAACCCGCTAATGACTAATTACTACTGGAGGCTCGAGGGACTGGTACATACCGTGACACCGACTGATCACAAAAGTTCCTCGGCCCGACGTCGATCACTGTCGTGTATTAACCCTTTGGCCTCGGTGTCGGTAGCGATTTTCGTCGCGATGATTCCTGCAGGACCAAAAAACGCTACCGACAGTCCCAGTTGGTTAATCAATGTTGAACACTAGTATTACTGTGCTGGCGCTAGGGACTAAATAAGAAAAACCCAGTGCGTTTAAGTCCTCGGGCCGTGCAACGCTGTGACTACGCGGAACTCGCAAATGAACAATTGTTACTTGCGCGCTCTAGGCGGACGACTGACGCGAGGACGCAAAGTGTGACATTCCAGTGGGCGACGTCAAACGCAGCTGGCCGGAGCAAGTATGTGCTCGGGCCGGCCACCCCGCAGTGCGTTCAGACAACACCATCCCAAAGACCTTTTGCGGTATGAGACTGAAATAGTCACATGTAGGGGCCTAGTTAGATCAGATGCATTCTCGGCAAGACTTATAGCAGGCGAGTTACCCTTTGGCTGTTGGTACTGAGTCGCTTTTTGTCGCCGATGATTCCTGCACGATGTCACTGAGAGTGTTGCTATTCCTGCAGGGATCATCGCGACAAAAACCGCTACCGACAGCCAAAGGGTTAATTATTGTCAGAAACGGGTGATAGCAACTGCAGGAGGTGGCCTTGACCGTAAGGGCAAGTCAATCTCAACGAATTTCTAATCAGAAGGTACTCGGGCGCTTGTTCGGCTGTGTAGGTGCGTTGTCAGTAATTCAGGAATTTAACTTATTCAGCCCGACGCACGTATTTCCCAAATTTTGGAGGCGTCATCTAACGACTATGCACCGCAATGTTGCAGGAGATGGATCGACTGATAATTCAAGGGTAGTGCCAGATTAGCTTGGCGCCGAAAGGCGCCAAGCTAATCTGGCACTACCCTTGAATTATCATGGTCGACCCATCTCCCGCTGTAGTGCGTCAGGGCTGAATGGGTTAAGCCTTCAGGTGATAAGGTCCACAGTGACAGACCAGCACACAGCCGGTGTCAGTGAGAGACAAGTAACGCTCAGATGATTAACAATCATGCGATTCGTCACCTCAGTGACCTTGGTTTGTGAGTATGCACGGCTGAAGCCGCAAGTGAACTCATCGCAGAACAGCGCAGCTTTTATTCTGATAAGTAGTGGCACCTTCCCTAGTAGCAAAACGTCTTGTGACTTCACGGGCCTACGACGGCCAAAGTGGGCCCGCGCACAGCCGTGCGCGCGCCCACTGCGGCCGTCGTGGGTCGGCCGAGGACCCTTGCTTACTGGGCTATGAGTTAGGTTTCGTCTGCGACGAGCGACTCAGTCCCAAGGTCATGGCCGCACATTATTAGCTTGGACAACACTAGAGCATAGACAACACTAGACAACACTAGAGCATAGACAACACTAGAGTCTGAAATAGTTCAGGCGGTTAAACGTCGGAGCAGGAGAGCGAAGGGAATCGCCGGGTCGTGGGTTCGAATCCCGTCCCGGCCCCGGTAGCTGGACTCACAATCCAGGGGAAAAAAAGCGGATTTGTTCAACAGCATGTCCGTTGAAAGGTCCTGGTAAATCAAAGTGGCACAGTTGGAGTGCGCCTGAGTTGATCAGTGTTCAGGTCGTACTCCATAGACAATAGATTTCCTTGTCCCATATTATAACCCGCCCGTCAGGGCCGTCCATGATCACCTCGGCATTCGCAGCTCAGCAGCAGAGGAGAGAGGACGGTCACCGCTCTCTCCAACAAAGCAAGCAAGTCAAGCCAAGCCAAGCCTCGCCTCGCCTCAGTCGTCACTAGTCAGTGGCTCACACTACGCCCGAAGCTCAATACCACAGCGCGACAGATGGCGTCAAGGAAAAAACAGCCGCCCGCCCTTGTTAGGGCGAACAGATGGAAGACTAACAAAGAGCAAATAGAGGAATACACCGCCAGCCTCCCTCAGGCGCCGCAACAGCCACCAAAAACCCCAAAGGAGACGAGGAGCTACAAGCCTCCTTTGTCCCCGCCGAATCGCCGCCAAGAATACGCCATGTGGGATCCCTCGCCCCCACAGCCAACTGCGCTGTCAACACAGACGGATGCACTCGAAGAAATGTTAAAAAGAGGACTTCCATCACCGCAATACGTCAGGCAGTTCCTCCTAGGCCAAACAGACCTGCCTAGCCCGCAACAACCCCAGCAAATGGAAGAAGAATATGTGGAAGTTGAAGAAGAAGAGACATCCCCGGACAGCCCCCGGTCACCGCCCCCCCCCCCCCCCCCCCCAAGATGAAGGACCCAAGGAATCGTCTGAGCCAGCGTCGGAGCCGGACTTCCCACCCTCCCCGCCGCCGGTCACCCTCCCCGAATCAATCACTCGGGAACGGCCGGCATCGTCTGTGGAGGAGGGGACCCGGCTCTGAAGTATAGACTTCGACGACCTGGTGCTGCTGCTCCAGGACGCGGTGCCTGCCATCAGAGCGGTCAAAGGGGACGACTATCACAGAGCTCTGATCGCCGCCCGATGGTTGGTCCACACCGGGGCCATCAATGATCTTCTCTCCCCAACGCTAGAAAATATGGCCAGTCAAGCCACCAGCACCTGCAAAGATGGAGAATGCCAGGTAGCGCTCGACTGTAAAACAACGGGGACAACAGCTGCCCCAACGACAGCAGCGAAGAAAATAGGTACCACCACCACCACAACCAAAAACAAGGGTTGCGGTAACACCGCTCCGCCTACGCAAGAGACGGGCACCGACGCAACCCAAGGTCCCAACCAAACAGACGAAGAGTACCTCAACGGACCCAGCGCCGCATGAAACCGACACCACTCCACGCCAACCAGCCAACAGACCAGACAGCGACACACGCCCACCAGCCAACAGACCAGCCAGCGACACACGCCCACCAGCCAACGAACCAGCCACCGGCCGACGGCAGCGCAACAGACCACCGAAGCGCTTCCGGAACCCAAGACCACCACTACTCTCCACGCCGCCACCTCACCTCCGCCTGCCACCCCAGCATCGCCACCCACCCCGCCCATTCCAACGACCGACCCCCAAGCCGAGGCTCCACTGGCCACCAACACCACCACCCCAACTCCCCAGGCCATACCACAACCAGCGACGGTTTCTCCGGCTGCCACTACCCCCGCCACCATTCATTCAAGAACTGCTCGAGTGGTTGGCGTTCCAACACCCCCCAGCCTGGCACTGAAGCAACGGCCCCCCGGCCACACCACCCGCCTCCTCCACCATCAACCACCCGGCCCAGGCAATAACATCAGCCGCTGAGCGACGGAGCGACAGAGAGACGACCTCCCCCCCTCCCCTGGCCCACCCCCCCCTGGACGAAATCAGCGAGAGCTGGAAGTCCCTATCCCTTTCCAAAATCATCATGATCACCTCGGTGCTGTGCAAGTTAAACCCGACCTAACCAACCATAGACAACACTACAAACATCTCCCCAGGGGACTGAAGCGGGGGTTGGGGGCTCATGAGGATC
The DNA here is from genome assembly GCA_036245525.1 of Semisulcospira habei. NCBI lineage: Eukaryota > Metazoa > Mollusca > Gastropoda > Semisulcospiridae > Semisulcospira > Semisulcospira habei. Next base: position 13,022,393 of record BTPG01000006.1, read on the forward strand.
TCCCCAGGGGAAGCAGGGGTTGGGGGCTCATGAGGATCTCCCTAGGGGAAGCAGGTGGTGGGGTCTCATGAGGATCTCCCCAGGAGAGGCAGGGGGTGGGGGCTTATGAGGATCTCCCTAGGGAAAGCAGGTGGGGGGGGGGGCTCCAGGGGAAGCGGGGTTTGGGGGCTCATAAGGATCTCCCCAGGGGAAGCGCGGTTTGGAGGCTCATGAGGATCTATGCATCTTTAAGATGTTTGGAGTGTTTTTTTTTTTCACAGGGGTATTTTTGAAGCAATTTTAATAAATCGTGTTGTACTCGTCCTTTCTGAACGTGCTTCTTTCTTAGATGGATTTTTTTTCCTTCAGCATTTTACACGCTCGGTGTCCAAATAATTATGTTTCACCTCTTTAGCTCCAAGTGTGTGGAAGTCGCTGCTAGTTGAATTGCGGAATCTTTGCCCACATTATCCCAGTCCAAAGTTCAGTTAAAGACTTTTCTTTTTAGTCAGGCTTTTAACATGTAACACGGTGTTTTCTCCTAGCGAACTGCTAACTGCCTTTTATTCTGATTCAGGATCTATTGTGACAGGGAAGTGGGTGTAAGGCGCTGGGAAGGGAGGAGGTGGGTTAAAGTAGTGTATAATTATGCGTGTGTCTGAGAGAGAGTGTGCTGGTGTGCATGCGCAGTGTGTCCAGTGTTTTCCTCGAGAACAGCGCTATACAAGAGTTATGTATTATTATATGTCGTCTGGATTTGATCTACAGTACCGGGGAAATAAACTTTCTCTCTCAGTATACACTACTGGCCTTTCCTTGAAAAGTTAATGTCAGTGATTGTTCAAGAACGCATTTCAGTGCTTATGTAGCAGAGCGCCATATGCCTCTGGCCCCATGTAGCTATTTTTAGTCCACGTCTTAGGTTCCCCGTTCAGCCGCTAGCCGTGACGGCACCACTTGTGTGGCGCAGCGAGTCTTCTGTTGTAGTAATGGTTTTGTAACTTGTGTCTTTTGCTTATTTTTGAAGCCTCATAGCTTCCGTTCTAGTAAACGTAGAAGGCTGTTTCAACAGTCATTAGATTCAGCACAGTTCCTGCTTTTAGAATATCTATTTGGTTTTGTACGATCTGTAACCTGTCTTAGTTAGATTTACGTTTTTCATGCTTTTTCACGTTTCACTTGGCTTGTGTGACAGTCATTAAAAAATCATATTAAATTTAGTTTAGCGTTAAGCTTTTCCTAATTTAGTTCACTGAAAAGCCCTTTAAATTCTCTTTCGGAAATGCTAAGATTTATTAGTATTGAATGTATAGTTCGCTAGTTATCAAAGTTTATTCAGGTTGGAACTAGCACAGTTTTCGCTCTTTTCTTTGTCTGGCCGAATCGTTTCGGCTCCGTGAGAGAGCTGCTCTCTAAGCGGCCCGCGCTATGCCTATTTAAAGCCGAGCATCCGGCCGGCGTGTAGCAGACGACTATTTGCGTACTAGTATTAGTGCATATAGCTAGTAGCGTGCCGGCGTCACATCGAGTATTCAAGTTCACTGTGTTTCTGCGGGAAACTGGACTGCGGGTCGAATGCCCTGTAAGTAGTGATTATTTTGTGTACATATTCATTGTGTATTTTTGCTAAGTGATGATTTTCTTGATGTTTGATTCTTCATTATTGTCAGACCTCGCATTTTAGGAAGCCACTGAGTTTTGGATAATGTGTTTCCGCTGCGGTTTATAATATGTTGCGATTCACATTGTAACTTTGGGGTGGTTTCTCTTTTGTTCACATTTGTAACGTCAGTGCTCGAAGTTGGAGAATGTAGCTTTGGCTCGATCATTATTACTGTCTTGTGGGAACGATCGAGAGTTTGTGTAGGTTATCTAGTCTTTGAAGAGCCTTTCCGCGTTAGACGGTACCATGACCGGTCGTGGCGTGGCGATAGCGTCACCGCCATGATCGAGTGCATTTAGATTTGAATTTTAAGTCATTACAGTGTGATTGTGGGGATCACCGCAGTTTGTAGCGCCGGTATTACTTGCGTCAGAACTTGAATCCAATTCCGATTTAAGGAGAACATAGTTATTCGAGGTTGACAATCTTGAGGTATCAGCATCGCTTTGTTAAATTCATGTTAGTTACTTTTGTATCCATTCTTATGTTGGGCTCCCTTGCCATTTTGACTCTATGCTCTGTCTTCTCTCTCCTTTGTCTATCGCTTTGCTAGTACTCCCTACCTGTGCTACTCATTGACGTCACTACTATCCGCCATGTTTGTTTATGCATTGCCATGCATTTGTTACTTGCCATTTACCCATGAGATTACGTAGTTACTCATTGATTTTGCTTATTCCTATGTTTGCGTTGGTCATGCATCAGCGTGTAAACATGTTTTACCAAAGATGCAGGTGCGCGCCCCTATGATCCCCGATCATACGGGAACGCTTCTGCAACCATAATCACACCGTACTCAGCCGCGAACCCCTAGGATCCTCGATCCTACGGGAACGTGGCTGATAATACGGGTAATAGTTACTAGTTGTAATTCATCGGTTATGATTTGGTGGTATTTCAATTTTGCTAACGCAGTTGCGCGCCCCTAGGATTCTGAATCCTACGGGAACGTGGCAGCATATTTGTTGCATGCAGGTGCCCACCTCTAGGATCTCTATGCCTATTGGAGTGCATCTGTCATGCTACCGCTAGTGCAGTCATTAGTTATATATTTGTTTGTGGCCATATTTACGGTAGCGTACCTCTATGATTCCAAATCATAGTGGCTCGCTTCTGTAAGACTATATTGAGTTTATTCCCCTAATTTGTGTATTTTAGTATTTAGTCTTTGAGTAGAGATTTAGTGGTTTTATTTGTACAGCTTTGGAATAGTTCGTTTGATTGATTATTGGTTTGCTATTGATGCATGACATTTTCCGTTCCTTAGATTTTATATTATTTAACATTGTTTGCTTATATCCTTTTATTTTTATTTTTCAGGTATTGCTTTTTTGTTGGTCATGAAATAAAAGAATGAGAACCATGGACAAGAGTTAGCTCCCTTTTGTCAAATACACCCACACCACCTGCACATCATTACATCCCCTCGGCTCGGTCACACTTACACCCTCCAGGGCATTGTGATATAGTTTGTGTTTTTCTGTTTGTCCACAGAATTGGCTTCTCTAACCATCATTCATGACATATGACATATTTTCCATTTTTTCTCTTTCCACCCACAGACGAACCCCCCCCCCCCCCCCCCCCATAAATCTAATCATTTCTTTTTATGACGATTCAAGACTTCTTACACTGGAAAATCATGCAGACTCAAATGGTTCAAGCAAGAAGCATAGATCCTCATGAGCCATGATGATCTGTGTTTCCTGCAGACGACTTCTTTTCATGCGGAAACAATTTCTTTGACCTTCGGATGTTTTCACGTCTTATCTCGAGTCTGACGCAAAAGCATAAAACAGAAGATGTACTATCAAACAAGGAGACGTTTTCATCTTCAGACCAGCCTTGCACAAACATTCCCAAGACAGTCCAATTTTTTTTGGGAGGGCCAACTGCAAAATGCATAGATTCTCATGAGAATCTAGGCCTCTTGCTTGCGCAAATTTAGATCTGCTCCTCTGCCATTTTCAGATGAGGTCCACCCCTTCAGACGGTGTGATAATAACGTGAGTCAAGCCTGCGAAGGCTGTATGTCAATACTTCAACGAGCTCCCTTAACCTTGCCACTTCCAGAGTCAAATTGATTCATAGTATAAAGCACGCCGCCAAAGAACTCGGGAGACGGACTGGCTGTGGTAGGAGTTAGGAAGTAGTGATCAGCTCCAGTAGCAAAAGGTCATCGGGCTCACAGCGGGCCCGCGCACGGCCGTGCGCGGGCCTACTGCGGCCGCCGTGAGCCCGAGTACCGATGTTCACGCCTTGTGTTTTTCCCTGGCTGGCCTGGCGATTTGGTGCTCTGTTAGGAAGGAGATAAAAGAATGTATCTTTGTATTTTCCCCCTTGACTACCAAGAGAAAAAAAAAAAACCCTGACCTGATCCAACTCCATAGACATAGATCTTCATGACTGCGGGGGCTCATGAGGATTTATGCGTCTTGCTCATACCAGTGTGTAGCCATGCTCTTTGGACGGCTGGAAAGCTCTTTGACGTTGAATTATCAAGGACTTAAGAAACACAATCTGTGATCACTGAAAGTAAGGGGTTACTGTCTCGAGTGAGTCTGCTTAGCATGCGCACTTGCTTTGATAGTTCAATAGTAGTGCCTGAACTGGCTGATATTTTGGATAAAACGATTGACTCTTTGTGTCTGACGCCCTTGCAATCACAAAGACTACATCAAAACTGTGCAGACAGATTCCAATCGTTTGCTGTCCACTATTCGCAAGCTAGGACGTTAGCCGGTTCGACTGAAATAGCCACCAAAACAGTTATGCATGCAAAACGTAGCTCAAAGATACACAGGCACTACACATTCGCTATCACAGTAGATCCATCTTTCGCGGCTGTTGGCTTTTGATTTCAAAGATTTGATCAGAATGGCCACAGGCTGGAGTTACATACACGTTTTTCACGTGTGTCAATGTACACTATTTACTGATTTCTTCTTGTCACTACAGTGGCTAGAATAAATAATTTTATATTGTACATTGAGAAAGAGTGTAAATATACATATCTCTAACCCTGCCTGTGAGAGTGAATAGCTAGGACTAACAACATAGCATATTATTGCCTGCTTGTCCATCACTAATAACAAATGGACATCACACGAAACAACGAGTTAAACCCAACTGCAAGAGGCATAGATCCTCATGAGTCCCCGCCAACGCGGGGGCTCATGAGGATCTATGCTTCTTGTAGTCGTACTGCCTTTATTTCCCTGTGCTCATGAGCCTCTATGTTTTTGTCAAAATAAGTAAGCGGTATGCTTCCCTGTTTGTGAAGATCTCTTCTTCTGTCCGGACATGCACCGTACATTGTGTATACACGTCAGTCAAGGCGCAGGGCGAGGAAATGTATGGAGTTATGTGCCCCCACAGGATGTGGTTGGTTAGTTCTTGGGGTTTAAAGCCGAGCAGTCGACTATCTCCCCCTCCCCACTCCCCCTCCCCCTCCGTCCCCCCCCCCCCCCCCAACCCGACAGACATGGGATGATCGGTGCCAAAATCATCAGTTCCATATAACTCAGGTAGTAGGAATCTACCTGAATAATACAGCTGGTCGACTTTGCAACGATCATCACATGATGCTGCACTGTCTATTTGCCCTCGCCGCCGGATCAGAGCGTGAGTTCCGTTATTGCGACTAGGAACCGGTCAAGGGCACACTCAACACGTGCATTTTCTCGCCCTGTGATTGAGATGGCTGTCGGCCAGACGCATGAACTTCTGACCCGGCCGACAATAGCTCAGTTTTAGACAAATGGCACCAACAAAGCGAACACCGCACAATTGCTATTAATATTTCACGCCCTCGCCGCAAGCATCTAGATAAAGAGGATGGCATACTGCGTTAACCCCGCTTTGACTGCCGAGGAAAAGTCAACGTGCTCCATCTGCAAGAGGCATAGATCCTCATGAGCCCCCGCAATTGCGGGGGCTCATGAGGATCTATGCCTCTTGTTGACAATACTTTTTAAAATCCATGTTCCTTGCCGACGGCTGAAGTTCAGTCTTTGGTGTTAACATGACTCGAATTAGATTTCTGTAGCACAGTCTTTGGTGTTAACATGACTGGAATAAGACTTCTGTAGCACAGTCTTTGGTGTTAACATGACTGGAATAAGATTTCT
>BTPG01000006.1:13028184-13033184 GCA_036245525.1 Semisulcospira habei
GTAGCACAGTCTGCGTCCGTTGGCAGGAAAGTGGTTAACGCTACTCACTTTTCATCTTATGCCCCTGACAACACTGTTGTAACGCTTGCACGGTTTCCAAAAGACCCTAGTCATACTGACCCATTAACTACTAATGACGACACCGCTCAGGAAAAACAAAAACAAAAACAAAAAAGCGTTCCAACTACTCTTTTTTCTTTCCGCCGATCGGTCTCCCTAGTAGCATATAACACCTTCACCCTTGTCATTCGGTCTTGTGTGAAACGAGTTTGACTAAAATAGTTCAAGGGTAGTGCCAGAATAGCTTGGCGCCTCTAGGCCTCTAGGCGCCAAGCTACTCTGGCACCACCCTTGAACGAAAAGCCATTGGTCTATATCCTAATCTGTAAGTACTATAATGTAGCTTGCATTAAGGCAGTGTACAAATTTGAAGCTTTTAACCTCAGTATGATACGGGTTAACTGACAAGAAAAGTGAGCGCTCTCTAACCGCAAGAGGCATAGATCCTCATGAGCCCTGGCGACTGCGGGGGCTCATGAGGATCTACGCCTCTTGCTGCGATCACCCGGTGTCCACATTCTTTGGACAGTTGTGGATTTTGGTCGTTCAGCGAATGCAGATTTCCGAAACAAAATGTGCGTACGTTGGCAGTGGAAGGGTGAAAGCGCGCCTATTATTATACAGTCGACGTCGCTTATAACGAATGTCGCATTATAACCAAAGTCGGATATAGCGACACATTTTCAGAGGACCCGTCGGCAGTGTTCATAAGTACGGATAAGCGATAACAGATCGCCAAGGGACCACATTTTTCTTGCTATATTCAAAGTTCGGTATAAGCGGCGTAATTTACATAGAAAAAGGGCTGTATGGATTTCCGAAAAAGCGTTGTTATATCCAACTTTTCGATATACCCGACCTTGTTATAAGCGGAGTAGATCGTGAATTACTTCTCTGATTACAAACGTACGATACAAGAAGGAGAAGGAAGGTTGGATCTCCCTGGCGATTTGTTATGGCCAAAGTTTGTTGCAGCGCCAATTTGATACGGGAAAACTCATCATGGGAAAACAGAACCACTTTTCTTCTACGCTGACAAGATATCTGGCGACAGAATTGTGTACTGCCCAATGCGCAAAAGCTCATCGGGCCGCCGTCGGCCCGACGGCCTTTGCCCATTAGGTTGTTTGTCAATTTAGAAAAAAAAAATCAAATTATATGTTATCTGTCTTTTTTAAGCGTGTTCCTTTCTCCGTTGGGTTCATCTCTGCATTTTACACGCGTGGCAGTCCAATCTTTGGTGTAGAGTTTGAACTTTAAATGATTTCAATACTTTCTTTCCCGCCGCAAATACACTAGAGCCACTGCGGCAACTAAAAAATGTGGGCTTTCGCAATGATGAGTATAGTCCCCTTCGGAAAAAAAAAAGAGCTGGGGCAATACAGAGGTAAGATTTTCCTGATAAATGACATAATATGTTCAGCATGCTTTAAGGGATTGTATTGTCAATAATCTCCTATAGATGGCAAAGATTAGCAGGTCTGCGGTTGAGTTTCTTTCTCGGCGCTAGTTGGGCACTGCACTTAAACTATCATTGGTGAGCGATCTAATGGGAGTTTCATACATGTGGCTGTCATCAGAAAACATCCATAAAATAAATGTCGTTTATCTGTAGATGGGGAAAAAAACGTGATATAATATATCTAGTCATCGGAGCGTAAAAACAGCCATATATGGAACGAAATGGTCTGTGACGGTCACAGCTGCTTGCGAGTGGATCAGCCATTAACGCATTATGAGTTGTCCTTTACACGCCATATTACGGTTCAGATCGGCCTTGATAGTTCAAGGGTGGTGCAGGAATAGCTTGGCGCCTACAGGCGCCAAGCTATTCCTGCACCACCCTTGAACCATTATAGGCGTTTAATACACTGCTATAAATAATACACTGATACCGGACATGCTTGATGTAACCATATATGGACATGTGTCCATTTGGTAAATTTGCGCCTGGGTATATTTATTGCTTTTATGTGAAGGGCTTTATTGAGCGTAGGCTTGCGGACGGCTAGTGATGTAAAACATCGACCACGCAGGCATGGCATGACCTCCGGCCTCTCCCGAACGGCCAGAGCAACTTTTGCCAATACCACCTTCCTACGCCACTTGACAGAATATCTGATCAGACAGAGTGAAAGAAAAAAAAAAAAAAAAAAAAAAAGCTATTTTTTGCACCGAAGCTTAGGGTGCGAAAATGGTTGGGGTCTAACAACATCACAATGAAAATATCGCGTTTCACAACAAAAAAACAAACAACAACAACAACAACAAAAAACAACTTTTGCCTCTGCAGGGTAGAATAGTCGGGGGCTCATGAGGATCTATACCTCTTGCAGTGCGGGGGTGGGGTGGGGTGGGGGGGGGGGGGGGGGGCGGGGCGGGGGGGGGGGGGTGTTCAAATTGTCTCGGCCCTGAACGGAGTTAAACATAAATATCAAGCTGTTAAAGCTATGTCGTGAACAGATTATTTCCGCCCGAAAGTCTGCTGCATCAGACATAAAATGATGCAGAGATCACATGCTTGTTAGCCAAACTTTATACAACGAAATTACAGCTGTTATCTCATTCAGCCCGACGCACGTATTTCCCACATTGTGGAGGCGTCCTCTAACGCCTATGCACCAGTTGCAGGAGATGGGTCGACCATGATAATTCAAGGGCAGTGCCAGATTAGCTTGGAGCCGACAGGCGCCAAGCCTAATCTGGCACTAACCTTGAATTATCATGGTCGACCCATCTCCTGCTGTAGTGCGCAATGGTTGAGTGAGTTAAACATAAATATCAAGCTGTTAAAGCTATGTCGTGAACGGATTATTTCTGCTTGATCGTCTGCGTCATTCATAAAATGATGCAGAGGTCACCTGCTCGTTAGCCAAAGCTTATACAACAGAATTACAACTGTTATAAAAGAAATCGTCTGGGGGAAAACAACAACAACAACAACAGCAACAACAACGCGAATGTGCGTCACTATGATAAAAATATAAATTTTCTAAATTACTGCCTCCCACATGTGAAACAAAATCGTCCCAGTGACGTGTTTTGCTCGAAAACACCAAGTTGACTGACCTTCCAGAATTATATACACTAACTCGTTTCATCCCGGCCCCCCAAGGCGAGAAATCGTTGGACCATGATAGTTCAAGGGTATCATGATCCATCCATCTCCCGTTGCTGGCTAGCAGTCATCTGAGGTTACCTTCTAAAATTGTACGCTCGGCCGTAGGGAGAAAATTGTTTTAACAAGGGAATCACGCTATCCCGCAAAAACACGCAAACAAAACAATTAGCTACCCGTATCCTTTCTGTAACCCTTTCACTTCCAGTGGCCACAAGTAAACGATCGAGAAGAACCCAAACGGAGAAAGAAACACGCTTAGAAAAAGACAGTTACAACACAGTTCATTGTTATTGTTTTAAAAACAGACGAACAGACAAGTCTAAAATTCAGTCTACTCACAAACCAGATAGGTGAGGTAGCGCTGGAATTGTCAGTACTCAAACAGGGGATCACAGCGTGGACAGAACAGTTAGATCCCTGCCCCGCTATCAGCACCAATCGCCAGCCCAGAGAATACGCAGGTATAGAATAAGACAATCATTTCCACTCAGTCGCAACTTATCTTGTCAGCGAAGAAGGAAAGCGAGAACTGAAGAGTCACCATCGGCAACAGACAGTGTAATAAATTATCATCGCTTTGCGTGAATAGATCTAAAAACACACGGAAAACTCCGGATGTAATAAATCGCCAGGGGACACCATTTTTATTGTCCTTTTATCCGAAGTTTGTTGTAAGCGAAGTAATTTACGTTGAAAGAGTGCTGTCGGGGCCGCGTCAAGAAAAAGTGTTGCTTTAACTTCTATCCGACTATTTTTTTTTATATATCCCACCTTGTTATAAGCAAAGTAGACTGGAATATGGTGTCAGCAAGAGACATAGAACCTCATGTGCCCCCGCGACAGCGGGGGCTCATGAGGTTCTATGCCTCTTGCAGTTGGGTGGCGATCACTCGGCTCCGACAGAGAATAGGCTACATTTTGGTACTCCTAATTAATTTATTACTTCTACAAACATTAGTAAATTAGCAGAAAAAATTATCGTAAACCCTAATAATAATTCGTTTACGCTTTATTAGTCCAATTAAAAGCTGATATAACAGGACAGCAAAATGGATTATCTGGGTTTTTTTTTTAGTGTCTAAGCAAACAGCAAAAAATCAATGCGAAATGTCTTAAGCTTTACGACGCATATTTCCGGCAAAATACCAGTGAACGAAAGGACATTCACTTGGTGTCGTACAAGTTTAATTATAGGTAGTTCGTGCTTTTCTAGATATCACTGAAATGTGACAAAGGGGCCAGAGAAGGGGCCGTGTGAAGCACTTCTTTTGAGCTATCAGAGTCGATCAGAGTCACAGATTAAGTCTGTGTACAGACAACCACAACGGCCCCTAGACAGTTACCATCAGCTGTCCAGACAAGAGCAGGTGACCATCTTCCGTCTGAGGACCGGGCACAACCGACTCCATTTCCACCTGCACAGACGCTTCCACCTCGTGCCATCTCCTCTGTGCCCTTGTGGAGAAGCAGAGCAGACCACAGAGCACATCCTCCAGGACTGTGGGAACCACCAGCTGCTGAGGGAGGAGATATGACAGAAGCCCGCCACTCTACAAGAGAAACTGTACGGGTCTGTGGAGATGCTACAAAAGACACAGACTTCATTTTGAGAGCCAAACTCCAAGTGTGACGGCGTTCGAGAAGAAGAAGATCAGAGTCGATCCGTTTCCAGCAGGTCATGATGGAGGGGACAAAGACGCTCCACGATTTTCATTCAAATTTAACAAATAACATGGGCTTCTCTACGGATATGACAGGACGCGTGTGAGGTCCATCCTCTCAGCAGGGAGTCGATGGAAAGAATGTGTTAGCCTGCTGT
>BTPG01000006.1:13038184-13058391 GCA_036245525.1 Semisulcospira habei
TGACATCGCCAAACCGCAGCTCTGAAGAGAACATCAGACCTATTTTTAACTCTCTGTTTCTCTCTCTCTTCTTTAACTCATTCAGCCCCGACACACCACAGCAAGACGTGGATCGAGCATGATAGTTCAAGGGTGGTGGCCAGAATAGCTTGGCGCCTGTAGGCGCCAAGCTATCTGGCACCACCCTTGAACTATCATGCTCGATCTGACTCTAGAATTGTAATACAGTCCTTCAGCGGGCAACTTTAAAACTGGGGCCGGGATTTCGGTCCTGGTGTAGAATGTGTTAACGCCGGCAGGTGTGTCGTTTGAAATAGCATCGGTGGTGTTTGAGTGTGTTAACCAACACCTCTGCTGTTATAAAATAAAGTTTCATTCAGATTCGTTGATTTTTTTTCTCTCTCTCTACCTCAGTCTCTCTCTCTCTCTCGTGTGGCCGACATCCTGCCGTGTCTCACGTAGGCCCAACTCTATCCGACACCCTGACTTCGAAGAAAGCGCCTGTCTGTCTTTGTAACCGCTCTCAATTTGAGGCACAACTGAAGCCGTTTCAACAACTCCAAGAGGCATAGATCCTCGTGAGCCCCTGCGAATGCAGGGGCTCACGAACATCTATGCCTTTTGCAGACGACACTTCGTGGATGCGGAACTTCGGAGAAACGCCGGTCCGTGTTTTTAATCGCCGGTCTCGGTGAGCGTGGGGCACAAATGGTCCAGCCTGACCATAGCAATAACATAGATTCTCGCGAGTCCCTGCTGATGCTGGGGCTCACGAGAATCTATGCTTATCGCAGATGGAAGCTTCTGGACTAGGGGGATGCAGAAAGCGCCGGTCTGTCTTTTTAAGCACTCAGATTGGCGCGAAATCAGAGATACCGGTGTTTCCATCTCCGCGCATAAACGTGTCATTGTGGAACCCGGCCACACTGGAGATTTTGGGGGTAAGTCTACAGGGCCTTGGCGTGCAGTTATATAATTATAGCAGAAAAAAGTACTGCTGTAAAGAATATTTGTGGGCCTTACGTGTCCGCAACTCATCACGAAAGCCAGAGCACATGAATCTGAAGTTGATTTTCTGTTTTAAGCTTCTTTTTTAAACCCATTCACTGCGGGAAATGGACGCTGATTACGTTTCTTAATTTAACGTGAAAGAGCCCAAGGAACATAGACGGGTACTGTGTGACATCAGCAAGAGGTATTCATGGGCCCACGCAATTGCGAGGGGTCATGGCGATCTAAGCATGTATTAGTCGGATCGTGTTCAGTTCTTTTTCTTCTCAGCAGTGTCGGGGTTAACTGTATCGGACAACAGTTTTCTTGACCAGTGCAAAACTGCTGATGCGTCTAATCGTGTCAGTACTGATGATACTCATTAACACTTTAACTCCATAGACCTTTAAAGCCCGTTTAACACCCTGACACAATACAACTGGCAAGATGTGGATCAAACCGTGATAGTTCGAGGATAGTGTCAGACTAGTTTCACCCTGCTATGACTGGCTGACTGACTGAGCAAACGAACGAACGAACGATCGAAAGAAAAAAACGAACCACCGAACGACAGAAAGCATGAACAAAAATAACGAACGAACGAACGAAACTATTAACTCATTCAGCCCGACGGCCGTATTTCCCATATTTTGGAAGCCGTCATCTAATGACTATGCACCAGTTGCACGAGATGGATCGACCATGATAATTCAAGGGTAGTGCCAGATTAGCTTGGCGCCGAATTATCATGGTCGACCCCCATCTCCTGCTGTAGTGCGTCAGGCCTGAATGGGTTATTAGTGACGTGAATGCATGTTCTGTCTTTTATCATTATTGTGCGTACAGAAAAAGCGCGCGCACACTCACTTTAGAACACTCAGCGTCGTAAATACCCTCTCCACAGCCGTTCATAACTACACTTTGCTCTCCCGAATACCACTTCAGGTGTACAGTCTAGGTATGTCTGCTTGATAAAGAACCACACAAACACACTTAGCCGCGTGAATAGATTTATAATAGCTGACATGACTCGCTCGACACTTTCTGCATCCGGAGTATTGCCGGCCAGCAAGAGGCATGGATCCTCATGAGCCCCCGCGAATGCGGGGGCTCATGAGGATCTATGCCTCTTGCAGTTGGGTCGTGTTCAACATCTTTCGTCAGTGAACGGGATATAGGGTAGCCAACTTCTCGTTTTCTTTGCGACTGTTCAAAGATTCAGTTTTTTTTTTTGGTTCTGAAAACATGATCCCGATGAAATTAATTTAACTAGACAACATCAGATTGGTGGCCTAATCGTATAATTTAAACCACAGCATGGCGACACACGAGACATTTGTCGATATAAATAGAACTCTAGGAAAAACTGGAAAAAAATAAAGTTGTCGTTTAGGAATAAAAAAAGAAGAAGCTGATATGTTTGCACAACTGTTTTGAATCTAAATGCAAGTAAACAACACTTCTCTTTTTTCCGCAAAAATAATAATAATAATAATAATAATAATAATAATAATAATAATAATAATAATAATACAGCGCTTTTCAATATCGTCCTTCCCCACTCACACAGGCTCGGAACGCTTTATAAATGATTATAAACACACACAATATACTACAAATCACATCACAACAACAACAAAAACAGTTCAGGCATACTAACCACAGTCTGTCACACAACGAACACATTCTGTTTACAGTAACACCATCCAAAAATCACATGGAGGGAAGCAAACGAAAATTAACACTGATATGCCAAATTAAAAAGATACGTTTTCAGGCTGGTTTTGAAGACTGAAAGTGTCGGGGATTGACGGACATGGGCAGGCAGGGACTGAGTTCCACACACGAGGGACCTGGTACTGAAAAGAACGAGCAGTTTCTGTCTTGAAATTAATTCTAGGTTGGACCAGTAATTTCTGGGAACAAGAACCGAATGGCAGCTCTTTGCCTAAGCATGATGACTTCACCTGCTGCGCGATTGATTGCTATGAAACATTATCGGCGGTGAGATCGGTCCAGCCAAGGTTCTCTTACAATGCGCTCCATGGCTTATTTTTAGCGCTGAATGCGTCGTTACAAGTCGCTACTTGACGTGCACACCGACATAAACGCTTAACTCTATCAACCCCACGCCCGTATTTCCCAAATTTTGGAGGCGTCATCTTACGAATATGCACCTGTTGCAGGAGATGGATCGACCATGATAATTCAAGGGTAGGGCCAGATTAGCTTGGCGCCGACAGGCGCCAAGCTAATCTGGCCCTACCCTTGAATTATCACGGTCGATCTATCGATCTCCTGCGAATTAGGTGACATCTCCAAGATTTTGGAAATGGGGAGGGGGTGGGGTTAATGGGTTCAGCGACCACGATCGTCCAGTCACGCTTAACCCTTTCAACGCCTAACGCGTTTCTCAAATCTTTGCTGACACAACGACCCAAAGCCGCGACTGTATAAGGGGGACATGCATTCAAATTAGTTTCAGCAAGTGACGTGGATCCTCATGAGCCCCCGCCAATGCGGGGGCTTATGAGGATCTATGTCTCTTGCAGTTGGGTCGCGCTCACTTTTCCAAGGCAGTGAAGGGGTTACGTTGCACTGGAAATGATTTACTAACCCGCCGCACCGACCTGTGCCGAACGGCACCGCAGTTCCGGAATCACCACTGACGTGCCGCTTATGAAGGCACTTTGATGCGCGTGCAGATCGCGCGCTTGTCGCGTGCTGGGAGGCCCCCGCCGTCTGCCTCGTTTGTCTGTCTCGAACATCCCACCATGGATTGATCTGGAACTACCAAGGACCGCCTCCGTGTGGACAACATTCAACTGTCTTGCAAGTCGATGCAGGGCTCTCAAAGAACTACTGCTGTTTTGACGTGGGGTGGGGGTGGGGGTGGGGGGTGGGGGTGTGGAGTGGGGGTGGGGGGATGGGGGTGGGGGAGGTGGGGTGGGGGTGGGGGTGGATGTTGGGGTGTGATGGGGTGCGGGTGTTGGGTGTTGCCGTGTTTGCTTTATTATTTATGGATGCATTTTGCAATGACCTGGTTCACACCGAGGACGCGCATGGGATGTCCCAGTAGTACTAACAATAGCTGAAGACGATATGTGGTGTTAAAAATGTTAACCCATTCAGCCCTCACGCACTACAGCAGGAGAGGGGTCGACCATGATAATTCAAGGGTAGTGCCTTATTAGCTTGCCAAGGCGCCAAGCTAAAACGTCTGGCACTGCCCTTGAATTATCATGGTCGATCCATCTCCTGCAACTGGTGCATAGTGACGCCTCCAAAATTTGTGAAATACGGCCGTCGGGCTGAATGAGTTAAGCTGAGTATGATGGGGACAAAACGGCACCTTGCTGAAACTTGTTTTGCTGTTTTCTAAAAAATCGTAATTTAGGGTTGGGGTACATACTGCGGAAGCAAATTTCTCTAAATCATGCTGTCTGATTAGTCTCAAATTTTACACGTGACTGGAAAATTAGATTAGTTGCAACATGTCAGCGCTGATTTTTGAATTTTGAAGCAGTTTGGCGAGCGTACTCAAAAACCAGAACATTCATATACAAATATTTTTTCTTCAAAACCAGATAAGATATTCAAAATCAGCACTGACATTCCATAATGATGATATCAATTGATATTTTGACCAAATTTGGCTTTTCAGAAATATGAACGGTAGCTGAAATTTGCTTCCTTAGCAACCAGGTGTAACGACTACTTCGTGTTCGTTGCCATGGAAACGGTTAGAATACCTGACAAAATGAGCACGTCGGAGCGTTCAGGAGAGACATATACTGATTCTAATGATATAGAATAAAGTAAAGCATATGTCCATACAACAACAACAACAACAACAAAAAACAAAAAAAAAAACAAAAAAAAAATTGCGCTGAAGTGTCCTAGCTCTTCTTAAAGTAATCCAGACCCAAAAGGTGACTGCCAAGCGTGTAATATGCAAAGAAGTACCCAACGGAGAAAGAAACACGCTTAGAAAAGACGGGTACAACACAATTTATTAATATTTCGGGTAAATACCCTTTGTCAAAATAGACAAACAAACAAACAGAGAGATTAGCCGCTACTTATCATCATTGCCAGAAGAAATGTGGCAACATTCCTTCTGCCAATGATGATAAGTAGCGGCTAATCTCTCTGTTTGTTTGTTTATTTTGACAAAGGGTATTTACCCGAAATATTAATAAATTGTGTTGTACCCGTCTTTTCTAAACGTGTTTCTTTCTCCGTTGGGTACTTCTTCGTCTTAAAGTAACATTACGCGTAAAACTGAAGACAAATTTCAGCCTCATTCAAGGGTAGTGCCAGATTAGCTTGGCGCCTGTCGGCGCCAAGCTAATCTGGCACTACCCTTGAATTATCATGGTATTTGTGTTTGTCATTCCTTGTCGACACACCTAATGAGCTTCTATGGCAGTTTGGACATGCAGCAAAAGCGACACGCATAAAAGCACTTACTTATTCTGCGCAGCCGTTAGCGTGTCAATCTATTTTTAGCTGTTTATCGTACTGATGGCGTTATATTTATAGAACGGAGTGGAGTCATTGCCAGGTTACTTGATATAAAGACGACGTGTGTTGAACTGGATTGCCCTGTGTCTAAATGAACCATAACTAGACCTGTGTGTAGCGTTTCGAAACCATCTGTTACAGAGGTGTATCTTTGAACA
Organism: Semisulcospira habei; assembly: GCA_036245525.1. Classification (NCBI taxonomy): domain Eukaryota; kingdom Metazoa; phylum Mollusca; class Gastropoda; family Semisulcospiridae; genus Semisulcospira; species Semisulcospira habei. The sequence continues at coordinate 13,043,860 of BTPG01000006.1, forward strand.
GTTACGGCGGTAGTGGGCCTTCAAGGCTGTCAGGAAACCTACAACTGACAAGTAACATACATTTTCTTGGTAGCTACATCGTCTTACTGATTTGAATGTCGCCATTACTGTCGATATTTCCTATTCGCTTCATTACTACATGTGCGATCTTCTACATTACAAAAAGAGAGCGCATGCCCGTTCCTCTGTCACTAACGGACGCTGCTTAACTCATTCGAGACGTGCCGCCGCCGGATACGCGAATGAGTTATCAGGGGACAACGGGCTGCGGCGGACTCTCCCTAGCAAGGGGACCACGGGCTGCCGCGGACAGCCAGCATCTTACCACAAGCATAGAGAACACTCCAAACATTTCTGAGAGGCACAGGTTGTCATGAGCCAAGGGAGCTCATGAGGACCTATGCCTCTTGGGAGATGGTTGGAGTGTTGTCTATGCTTGTGGTAGATGCTGTCTATCCGCCGCGATATCCCTCTCGTTCGTTGTTGGGAGTCGTTCGTTCTAGACGCACCCTTACCAATATCGGACTATCCACAACAGGGGTCCACGGATTGCGGCGCACGAGTTTTTTGGGCTCTCCCTAACAAAGGACTACCCAGAAAGCAAAGGTCCTCCGGCCCACTGCGGCCGTCGTGGGCCCGAAGACATTTTGCTACTTGGGTACGGGTTGCAGCGCTCGGACTCTCCCTAACAGGCAGCTATGGGTTCCGGCGCACGAGTTATTAGTTGCGTAAGGGTTAGCGCGCTTTCTGGTTTCGAATTTTATTCAAAGGCCAAGCCAGATCAAAGTGATTGATTTTCCGCCTCTCATGTGACTCTAAATAAAGAACAGAAAAGGAGCCCTACAGAGAAACTTGTAAAACGAACCAGCCACTTTGTCACAGCTGTAAGACTCTGCATACAAGTATAATGCCAGGTAATCTCCGTATCATTTTACCAAGAGATGTGACTAGAATGTGTATACTGACGAGCAAAAGAAATGCGATATTTTTGGAATTATCGGAAACAACTTAGTGTTTCCGATGATTCCCCAAAATGTCGCATTTTTGTTGTTGCTCGTGAGTGTATTTCACGTGTTAACTTCGTCATCAGACGTCGGATACCAAACGAGTCAATATCGTGATGAACTCGATCTACAAAGTAAGGTAATCCACCTTGTGGGATGCCGTTACACAGACTTAACTTCCCTTGCTGGCTCCTCCGTCTCTGTCGCAGAAAGGTCATGGAGGCGACCTTTGGCTCTCAGGGAGATAACTTTTGTCAAACGAAACAAAGGCATCCGACGGATTCGACGAAAACAGTAGATGATAAGCCCCGGATGAATTACATAATGCGATATCGCACGTGATATCCTGGCTCACAGTTCACTGCTGGTCTTGGCTCATTCAGTCCGACGGCCGCCGCATTGGCCAAATTTTGAAGGCGTCATCTAGTGTCTATGCACTAGTTGCAGGAGATGGATCGACCACGATTATTCAAGGGTAGTGCCAGATTAGCTTGGCGCCGACAGGCGCCAAGCTAATCTGGCACTACCCTTGAATTATCATGGTCGACCGATCTCCTGCTGTAGTGCGTCAGGGCTGAATGGGCGAAAAGACGCGCAGCTTTTTTTTGTGTTTTACTTTTAATTTTGTTCTATTTCCGGTTTAACGAAAATAGTCTATGTATTTTTTTTTTTTTTTAGCCCGTTCATTGCCGAGAATGCGTGAACGTTATCCAGCTGCAAGTGACATAGATACTCACGGGCCCCCGCGACTACAAAGGGCTCAGGAAGATCTCTGTCTCTTGCTAAGATCAATTTGTATCCTGGTTGTTTGGAAGGGTCTGGCCGCTTCTGGTCGTTGGATGAGCAAAAGGTTCCTGAATCCAAATAATGCGTCCAGTGGCATGGAAGGGGTTAAGACTCTGAATACAGTGTGCTTCTCGCTGATGCAAGTATAGTTAAACGCAAAGAAGTACCCAAGGGAGAAAGAAACACGCTTAGAAAAGACGGGTACAACACAATTTATTAATATTTCGGGTAAATACCCTTTGTCAAAATAGACAAACAAACAGAGAGATTAGCTGCTACTTATCTTCATTGGCAAAAGCAATGTGGCAACTGAAGGATAAACGATATATATATATATATATATATATATATATATATATATATATATATATATATATATATATATATATATATATATATATATATATATATATATATATATGTGTGTGTGTGTGTGTGTGTGTGTATATATATAAAGAATGTGGCAACTGAAGGATAAAGGATATAGTTAAACGGCATGACAAGGGTTTGTTGAAGGCCCACCACCGCTCCAACTGTTCAAATATACACGTTTGTAACGTAACGCTACACACGTCTAGTCATGTGGTTCATTTGGCCACAGGGGAACCCAGTTCAGCGCACGTCGTCTTTATATCAAGTAACCTGACAATGGCTCTACTCCGTTCTATGAATACAACGGTATCAGTACAAGAAACAGCTAAAAATAGATCGACACGCTAAAGGGTGCACGAATAAATACGTGCGATTACGCTCGTGTCCTTGCTGCATGTCCAAACTGACGTTAAAGGCCCCGCTACACATGCCCGGTTTTGAGGCCGATTCCCGATCAGTTTTCGAATCGGTAGGTGATCGGACCGGACTAAAAAACGTATGCACTGCCACACATTTCCCGACTTGTTTAGCCGACCGGTTTGAACCGAAGATCAAAGTCGTACCTGTTCTGCAAAATGGCTGCTAGTTTTGACAGTGATGATGATGTGCTTGCATTATCAGGAGTTTTGCATCATATTCGGGAAGAGGCGTGCGAAACATCAGCGGCAACGGCGGTGGTACTGATCACAACAGGCGTGTTCGGCCATTTGCAAACCGTGCTGAAACGACATGCTTTGCGAGACGCGCTCTGATTGGTTGAAGCTTACGATCGGGACCGATTCGGATCGGGAAAATAGAGCAGGTTCTAGACACCCGATTCCCAGCCGATTGGGACCGGATCGGATAATTGACGTCAATCCGATCGCAAACGGATCGGAATCGGCTTCAAAATCGGGGCACAACCGGCCCGTGTAGCGGGGCCTTAAGGGTAATTATGTGTCTCAACAAGGCATAATGAACACAAATGGTGCTGAAATGTGCCATCAGATTTACGCGTAATGGCACTTTAATTAGGGTTTGTTAATTAGTTATTTGGTTTTAAAGGCCGAGCAGGCGACCACGGCCATCTCACGGCGGCGTGCCCTGGGTACCATTAGCGTTGACAGCAGAAGATCCGGAAATCTCTGTCAATTCAACGCCTAAGATCCCAAGTCGTCAAAGGAACCTAGATCCACAATGATGTCGGCAAGAGGCATAGATCCTCATGAGCCCCCGCAATTGCGGGGGCTCATGAGGATCTATGTCTCTTGCATTTGCATCTGCATCGCGTTCGTTTTTCTCACCAGTGAACTGGTTAACCCATTCAGCCCTGACGCACTACAGCAGGAGATGGATCGACCATGATAATTCAAGGGTAGTGCCTGTCGACGCCAAAGCTAATCTGGTACTACCCTTGAATTATCATGGCCGATCCATCCCCTGCAACAGGTGCATAGTCGTTAGATGACGCCTCCAAAAGTTGGGAAATGCGTGCGTCGGGTTGAATGAGTTAAGCTGGAACCAAATGTTAATGCCCCTTCCCCTCAAAACCAGGAGAACTTATTTTGACTAGGCTGCGAAAGTACAAGCGGTGAACGTCTTAGCTTATCTAATGTACCGCGCCCAATATCGTTAGTCAAAATACACGCGCCGAGAGGTAGTTGAAAGAGCTTTGCTCATGTCAGTTTTCTGACCGGCTGTGTCCTCCGAGGTTCCTTCGGAGTTCAAACCGATTAGCCCTTATCATTCGGAATACACCAGTGTGTGAAATAAGTTTAACTAAAATAGTTCAAGGGTAGTGCCAGAATAGCTTGGCGCCTTTAGGCGCCAAGCTATTCTGGCACCACCCTTGAACTAAAACCATTGGTCTATATTCTTATCTGTAAGTACTATAATGTAGCTTGCATGTGGAGGTGTACAAATTTGACGCTTTTAGCCTCAGGTTGATATGGGTTAAAAGCGCAACAACTGTTGCTTTGTTGTGGGATGGTGAGTGGTTGGGGCGGGGAAGAGGTGGGAGAAGGGGGTGGGAGAGAGGGGGAGGGGGAGGGAGAGGGGGAGGTGGGGAAGAGGGGTTGATTAATTAAACCGTTCCAGAGCCAAACGACTCTAAAGTTTACCCCTTCGATGCCGACCCCCCCAAAAAAAAAACTGAAACGGGACCAAAACCAATTGCAAGAGACGTAGAACCTCACGAACCCCCCCCCCCCCCCCCCTCTGCAACTGCGAGGGCTCATGAGTATCTATGCCTCTTGATGACTCCTCCTTGTATCTACGTTCCTTGGAAGGCTGGGACTATTTGGCGTTGAATTAACCCATTCAGCCCTGACGCCCTACAGCAGGAGATGGGTCGACCATGATAATTCAAGGGCAGTGCCAGATTAGCTTGGCGCCTGTCGGCGCCAAGCTAATCTGGCACCATGATAATTCAAGGGCAGTGCCAGATTAGCTTGGCGCCTGTCGGCGCCAAGCTAATCTGGCACTGCCCTTGAATTATCATGGTCGATCCATCTCCTGCAAGTGCTACATAGTCATTAGATGACACCTCCAAAATTGGGGGAAGTACGTCTCGCCGGGCTGAATGAGTTAACACAGATTTCAAAAACACTGTCTGCGACCTCAGTCTAGCACTGACGGGCTAAAAATCGTCTTCAGTACTAAAATCTGTCACAGATGGGTCGACCTTGACAGCTGAAAGGTAAAACCTAATCATGACTGATCACTTTGGCGGCACCAGGAGAGACTTCAAGCTGACAAGGCAATACCGCTAACCTAACTGGGTTTGTGTATCTCACCCCATTGACATAAAATCGTGCATGTTAGAAGTGTCCGGCATACGTGTTAGACTCCGAAATAGCTCAGGCGGTTAAGCGTCGGAGCAGGAGAGCGAAGGTAATCGCCGGGTCGTGGGTTCGAATACCCGTCCCGGCCCCGGTAGCTGGACTCGCAGTCCAAGGGGAAAAGACGGGCTTGTTCCATAACATGTCCTTAGAAAGGTCATGGTAAATCAGAGTGGCACAGTTGGAGTGCGCCTGAGTTAATCAGTGTTCAGGTCGTACTCCATTGGTAATAGATTTCCCTGTTCCCCATAACCCGCCCGTCAGGGCCGTCCGTTATCACTTCGGTGCCGTGGACGTTAAACCCGAACTAACCAACGGCATACGTGTACACGTCACAAAAACGGTATCGAAAATGACAGTTCTGGCCTCTCCACGTAGTACTCAACGGAGAAAGAAACACGCTTAGAAAAGACAGGTACAACACAATTTATTAATTTTTCGGGTAAATATCCTTTGTCAAAATAGACAAACAAACAGAGAGATCAGCCGCTACTTCACTTCATTCGCAGAAGAAATGTGGCAACTGAAGGAGATGACGTAAATTAAAAGAAAAGGAAGAACAAAAGTGCGGGAAAAGTAAAAATGACGTCAACGAAAAAATCACAAGAGAGAGACTCGGAGAGAAACTGAACACTTCAGTTGACACATTCCTTCTGCGAATGAAGATAAGTAGCGGCTGATCTCTCTGTTTGTTTGTCTATTTTGACAAAGGGTATTTACCCGAAATTTTAATAAATTGTGTTGTACCCGTCTTTTCTAAGCGTGTGTCTTTCTCCGTTGGGTACTTCTTTGCATTTTACACGCTTGGCAGTCACCTTCTTGGTCTGGATTTCTCCACGTCGTGTCAAGCTCATTCGGACGGTGCTATCCTTGCGCTATCCCCGTAAGCATAAGTCCCGCGGGCCGACGTCAGACTTAGCTGGCCTGCGCACGGCCGTGCGCGGGCCAGCTAAGACTAACGTCGGCCTGAGGACCTTTTGCACACCGCTACTATCATGGTCGAAGATTTTCCACAGCGGTCGTGAAGAGTTTGTGAGTTTTTCTTCCACAATTGGCACTGGTGATTCAAAAACGCCATAAGTCCCTGACTTCTCTTTTCCTGGGCCGAGTCAGTTCCTCTTTACCTGGTGAGTTTCCATCAAAAACTTGGAACCACCCGACTCTCCAGAGATAATGAAGCCTTGTTGTTGAAATGCACCGAATGGTAGAATGAACATGAACGCGTGGTTAATGTCTAGACAGTATGTCCATCCGTACAAATTGACTCACTAAGGCTGAAGTGGTCACTATAGTATCCTTCTTCTTACTCATAACCCCATGTACACTATCCAGTGCTTAACTGTACACCGTGTACACTGTCCGGCCGATGTTAAACTGTTCATGACTTTTCAAGTCTCGCTTTCTACGGGAATGGCGCTCAATGCGCCGTAAAGCACACATCAGTTGATAGTCGTGTGTTACCTATGAAATTATTCTCATTGAACTCTTCGATAATCTTCCAATTCATACATTGCCGAACCATTTGCCCGCAGCCTGAGATTCTTTTCAGTACTGATGCGAATGTCACGCCCAAGTGGCATATCGCTCGAGACTTACAAAGTCTTGGAAAGTGTACGACACGGGGTAGACTGAGTGACCGAAAATGTACCCTACAGTGACCACTTCAGCCTTACTCTTAGTGATGAAGGATATGTGAACAGTTCACTGCAAATATACTAAGTACACTAACACAGCCGAGTGAGTCGGCAGCGATACCATCTTCAATCAGATAAACAGGCCTTGGCAAGTCCAGAAAAAGCACGCGAGTGCAAAAAACCTTTAACCCTTTAACTGCCGGGGCAAGGCGAACGCTACACCGCTGCAAGAGACATAAACCCTCATGAGCCCCCGCAGTCGCGGGGGCTCATGAGGGTTTATGTCTCTTGTTAGTCCTGTGTTTCTTTGTGCCCATGTCTGGTACCATTTACATCTGTGTTCTTCACGCGCATGTCGGTCAGTGGATGTCGGTGTCGGTCAGTGCATGTCGCGCATGTCGGTCAGTGGATGTCGGTGTCGGTCAGTGCATGTCGCGCATGTCGGTCAGTGGATGTCGGTGTCGGTCAGTGCATGTCGCGCATGTCGGTGGTTTCAGACGCGGAATCCGCGGCCACTAGCAGCGAAAGGGTGAAGCCGTTCAGCCCTGAAGTACAACGAACGACAAAATGTGTGTCGACCATGATAGTTCAAGGGCGGTGCCAGCAGGATGGTGTCGGCAATGATAGTTCAAGGGCGGTGCCAGCAGGATGGTGTTGGCAATGATAGTTCAAGGGCGGTGCCAGCAGGATGGTGTCGGCAATGATAGTTCAAGGGCGGTGCCAGCAGGATGGTGTCGGCAATGATAGTTCAAGGGCGGTGCCAGCAGGATGGTGTTGGCAATGATAGTTCAAGGGCGGTGCCAGCAGGATGGTGTCGGCAATGATAGTTCAAGGGCGGTGCCAGCAGGATGGTGTTGGCAATGATAGTTCAAGGGCGGTGCCAGCAGGATGGTGTCGGCAATGATAGTTCAAGGGCGGTGCCAGCAGGATGGTGTCGGCAATGATAGTTCAAGGGCGGTGCCAGCAGGATGGTGTTGGCAATGATAGTTCAAGGGCGGTGCCAGCAGGATGGTGTCGGCAATGATAGTTCAAGGGCGGTGCCAGCAGGATGGTGTCGGCAATGATAGTTCAAGGGCGGTGCCGATAATGATAGTTCAAGGGTGGTGCCAGCATAGCTTGGCGCCAAGCCTATGCTGGCACCACCCTTGAACTACCATGGACGCTTCAATCTCCAGAAACTGTTTTGAACTCTTTCCGACGACAATGCTACAGTTTGGGAATTTGTACACTCATCATGTCTGAGTTTTAAGGCTTCTGTTCGTTCGCGTTTCACGTGCAAAGGCGTGGGACGACAGCGATAACCCAGTTTCTTTGTCCTGTCTGTCTGGCTTTTTGTTGTAAATTGACAGGTTTTGTTCTCTGTCGTCTGACAAACGACCTCTACAGTGCAAGGTTAATGTATTCGCTGTACGTATTCGTGAGCGGATGTTACGTTCACGCGAAACATGAGTTATTGGCATAAATATAGATTATTCTAGTCACGGCAGTACTAATAAAACGTGACAGGATATTCAAATTACCCAGATCACTGTCAGCCTCATTAACCCATATCATACTGAGGCTGCAAGCTTACAGTTTGTACACTGCCATATGCAAGCTACATTATAGTACCTACAGATAAGGATACAGACCAATGGCTTTAGTACAAGGGTGGTGCCAGATTAGCATGGCGCCTAGAGGCGCCAAGCTATTTTGGCAATACCCTTGAACTATTTTAGTCAAACTTATTTCACACACTAGTATATTCCGAATGATATGGGTTAGACTTTCCAAGTGGAGAGGTACTATTTTCGTTCTACCACCGGAAATACTTAATCTAAATTAATCTACGATTTCTATCAGTTTATTAGTTAAGTGAGGTCAAAATGGGATCTGTGCGCTCGGAAGGGCCCATACGCCCTCAACCTGATCAGTCAGAGTCTTTTTACCGGAATTCCTGTCGATATCGTGCCATGTTTACTATAGATCTGTCATGTCTTTGCGTGTTGGCGTTGTTGTTGTTTGCCTCCGAAGAACAGCAAGGTCGGACGTGAGGGGGTAGGGGGGGGGGGCAGGGTTCCGCCCCAGAGCCCCGTCCAAAAATCCTTTAAAATGATATGACCAAGTCGCATTTCGGCGAGTTTAGACACCCCCCCCCCGCCCCCGCCCTGTCTTTCGATGAGTGGTTAAAGTCCCGACACACACGCTTGTTCTACACGGATACCCGCCCACCCTCCCTCCCCCACCCGCCTACTCTCCCTCCCCCACTCCCTATTTGACTCTTCGGCGACTGAAAAAGCTTGGCCTCAATTCGGGAGATCTTTTGAGTCAAGTTGAAGGTCCCCAACAAAACGCTGAACACCACCACCCCCGACCCACCCTTGAGGTAACTGATCCGCACCTGAGCGGAAAAGGTACATTGTTTCTGGTGTCATTACAGACGCGACCACAGGATAAGGATCCACTCACCCAATGCGCAAAAGGCTATCGGGTCGACATCGGCTTTACGGCCTTTGCGCACTGGGTAGATCAGTACGGCGCCGACTGGGGTCTGGGAATACTAAGTGCTGCACAGGAATTTCAGTGGCTGCACTGTGTCGCAATAAAGCAATCAATGTGTCCGTAGTCACGTCCCAGACGGTAGACAGCAGACGGAGATATACCAGAAACAGGCAAACTGAGTTCAGTTTTTCAATACCAATTGAAGGGTAGTGCCAGAATGACTTGGAAGGCGCCAAGCCATTCTGGCACTATCGTTGAGTTAGCATTGCCAATTGCAATCCTCAAACCACCATCTGTACAAGGCGCCGGGCATTCTGGCACAACCCTTGAGTTATCATTGCCAATCCACAAACCGTCATCTGTACAAGGCGCCGAGCCATTCTGGCACCACCCTTGAGTTATCTTTGCTAATCCACAAATCCACACACCACCATCTGTACATGGCGTCACGCCATTCTGGCACTACCCTCGAGTTATCGTTGCCAATCGATAAACCACCATCTGTAGAAGCCGCCAAGCCATTCTAAGTCACTACCCTTACACTATCATGGTCAATCCACAAACCAACATCGTTAAGCTGCGTAAAATAAAGAAGGGGATACTCCATTACAAAGCCAATTGGCCCTGAAAATGAAATGTAAGAAAATAATAAGCATGCAGGACAATGTCACCATCGGAGACAGATTTCGGTCGTGTGTTGATATATCCCAGATTGTCAACCTTTGGCTGTCGTGGGGTAGCGCTTTGTATCGAGGTAATTCCAGCAGGAATCACCTCGACAAAAAGCGCTACCGACAGACCAGCGGGTTTAAGACCCTGTCTTATATTCCTTAAGTCTGGGTGTTAGTCTTCTCCAAAGGACGAATTAAATCACATTTTATTAATGAGCCTGTCTGTCTGTCTGTGTCTGTCTCAGTCATAGGGGCCTGATGAGTGGTGCTTTGACTAAATGCAAATCTGCTGCGCCACCGGGTGCGCGCCACCGAATCCTCTAGATAAGATGAGATAGATGATAAGATAGAACTTAATTGCCATATGTAATAATACATTAGGAAATCGTTTCGGTGCTGCGCAACTTAAAAAGAAGAACATAAAACACATCAACATATAGTTAAACTGCTCACGTGCACACACATACACACACACACACACAAACATACACACACACACACACACACATACACACACACACGCACGCACGCGCACGCACGCACGCACGCACGCACGCACGCACGCACACACACACACACACACACACACACACACACACACACACACACACACACACACACACACACACATCTCATCTCATGGCTTGACTTTGCGAACGAAGATTCTATAGGGCTTGCCCACGTCGTCTGCAGGCATTTTCGTGACTGCGGAGGCCAATCCGGGACAGGCAGGTTCGACCGCAGTGGCTGCAGGGGAAGGTCTGGTCAGGGTTCTGAGTTACGACAACTCTGTTTTTTTTCTCCTGAGCCGCTTGTCCTTGAGGTTAGCTCTGCGAGAGTCCTCAAATGAGACGGCTGCCTTGTGAATGATGGAGCGCCAGGTGTCACGGTCCGCAGCAAGCGAAGACCACTGGCGGTGGTCGATTTGGCAGGCACTAAGTGACTTCTTGAGACCGTCTTTGTATCTCTTCTTTGGTGCCCCTCTGTCTCGGTGTCCAGTGGCGAGCTCGCCGAACAGAGTGATCTTGAGTGGGAGATGATCCTCCATCCTGGAGACGTGCCCCGCCCAGCAAAGCTGTGTCCGCAGCAGCAAAGCCTCGATGCTCAAAGTTTCCGCCTGTTCATACACACACACACACATTCACTCATATACACCCGCATGCCTTACTCTGCCGTGAGATGGCCTCAGTTGCCTGCTCGGCGTTAAACCCAAAAAACTAAACTAAACTAAGCATGCCTTACTAACTATTGTGGTCTAAACCTAAAGGCAATAAAGACGCTTTCACAGTGACACAAATCACAGAGGACATAAGTAATATAAAAACACGTCACTTGCATCATAGATGAAGTATTATGCTGACGGCTGGACAATACGGTATATACATTACATGTGTACAGTAAACAATGGGACGGATGGGTCAGCTTTGGCGTTTGTTTGTATCATTAAAAGTCTGGACAGCGGTTGGGTAAAATCTGTTTTTTAAACGACTCGTGCGTGTTTCGATCGCTATATGACGGCACCCTGATGGCAGTATCTCAAACAGCTCGTGGGCTGGGTGGGAATCATCTCGGAGGATGGATCTAGCCTGTTTTAGCATTCTTTCGTGGAAGAGGGACCCCAAAGCGGGCAAATCGATACCTATGATTTTCGATGCAGTTTTTACCACTCTGTTTAATTTTGATCGCGCTTTCTGTGTGGTGCTGCCAAACCAAACGGCCAGGGAGAAGGTCAAAATACTTTTAATAACTGCCCGGTAGAAGTTGGTCAAAATTTGTCTGCTGACGCCAAACGTTTTAAGACGTCTGAGAAAATACAGTCGTTGCTGTGATTTTTTTTTTACGCTAAATAGTCAACGTTTTTCTCCCATTTAAGATCATTTAAGATATGGGTGTCGAGAAACTTAAAACAATCGTCAATGTCCGAAGCTGCATCTCTTAACACGCCCCAGTCTGTAGCCTCAAAACAGCCGCGAAGTGTCTCCTCCGCAGCTCCGTCCATTTGCGCACAGTGCGCCTGACAGGCTTTTCACGCTTGATTTGTTGCTTGTAGGACGCGACTAGGTAGATCATGTTATGATCAGACTTGCCAAGAGGTGCGCGTGCGACTGAATGGAAAGCGTTTTTGTAGTTGAATAGCAGTGATCGAGAATATTGTCACCTCTCGTAGCGCATGTCATTTGCTGAACGTACTTTGGCAGTTCTTTCCGTAGGCTGGCTTTGTTGAAATCACCAGCGACAAGTGAAACGCTGTCTGGACTTGAGTTTTCATGCTCAGTAACAATGTCAGAAAGCTGACTAATGGCAGTGGCTGTGTTGGCTTGAGGAGGAATATACACAGCGGTAAGGATGACGAACAAAAACTCCGAGCAGGTAAAAAGGACGGCACTTTATTGTAAGAGTTTCTAGGTCAGGGAAACAAAACTGGGTCAGTACTTTCACGTCCGTGCACAACTCGTTATTCAGGATAAAGCTCACCTCGCCCCCTTTGCCCTTGCCGGATAATATAAGACAGCGATCAGACCTGAAGATAGTGAAACCTGTAGGTGCTACAGCAGAGTCAGGCATGGAGGTATCTAACCAAGTTTCAGAGAAACAAAACACACAACAGTCTCTGAATTCACGTTTCGTCTCCAGTGGGCATAGCTCAATTCAGAATACAAGGGAGGAAACGAAAGGCACGCAAAGCGGCGTAGCACGGTGATTCCAGAGCAGTTTTCAACCCTCCAGGCAACCATCCGCCTAACACCTCGACCTGAACAAACTCAGTAGATAATTATTTTGCCGCAAATCTATACCAACCTTGTCCGCTGAACAAAAACTGATAGTTTAGTATCGAGGCTTTTTGCACAGTCAAGCACCATTTAGCAGACGTCCATGTTTTGGATTTTACATGTGGCTGGAGATACGCCTCATGCTCATTTTTCATTGGTTTATTTAAATTAGCATATCCAATGAAATTAAAACAAGAGTGCATCTTACCGTCGACATGAACGTGCATGCAGCAATCGCTTTGGGTACGTATTTCCCCCAGCCCGAAAATCTCTACTTTAATGGAGTCTGGTTTAAACACTGGTCAGCTGTCACTATCTTTTCGAGTAATTCACTCCGACTTTAGAGTAAACACGCAAATAACTAATGGATGCACAGCAGTGCAGGGAGTTGCCTCTTTCACGGCACTCTACTAAAGGGTTTAACGTTGAACTCTAGATGTTGAGAAAGAGGTTCGGGATACTTCCGGCCACAGCTAGAATTTCGCGTGTGCCTTTTGTTTCCTCCCTTGTATTCTGAAATAAGCTAGTGGACGCGGTGGTGCGCACCCGGTGGCGCAGCGGATTTGCTTTTAGTCAAAGCACCACTCGTCAGGCCCCGATGGTCTCAGTCCAAACATCCGAACATCAATTCCATCACCAACAAATCTCAAGCAAAGCACTATCAGATATTTCGAAACCCTTTCAATGATAACTTTAAACTACCTTTATCAATACATTTAACCGCTGGTTGCTTTGCACTTTCTTAATGCCATTACTTATTTGCTCTATTGCTTGTATTATTGTTTAAATTTATTACCAAAGACAGACTGTGCGAGAGAGTCCCAAAGCCAAAATATCTATCCTTGTCAAAAATAGTTTATTCAGTTCAGTTTATTTTAGCTCTTTCTCTTCAGCAGTATGTATGACTGAAAGGAGTTCGATCACATTTTTTTTTTTTTTTTGGGGGGGGGGGGGGGGGCTAAGAGGTAGTGCTGGATTTGTCTTGTGCATGGAAATCAATAGCGAGGCATGCCCGAAATTTGTCAACCTGCTGATGGCAACATGAATTTCGCGAGGAAATTGGTCAAGCCTGGGTGACACCACGAGACTGATGGGCCAATCAAGTCCCTGCTAAATGGGGCATGGCCGTTCTTGAGCCGAACTCTCCATGAAGCCTTTTCTTGAGAAAGATAGACGAAAATGAGGCAGGCAAGAGGCATACATCCTCATGAGCCCCCGCAATTGCGGGGGCTCATGAGGATCTATGCCTCTTGCAAGGAGATGAAGTAGGGCTGTAAATTGCTAGACAACTGCTCGTCAAAAGGTACTTGGCATTATCCGCATTCATCTCAAGGGCAGATTTAAATAGGCCAGCAAGAGGCATAGAGCCTCATGAGCCCCCGCAAATGCTGAGGCTCATGAGGTTCTATGCCTCTTGAAATACGGGTGGAGTTTTCTGTTAATTGTTTCCGCCTCGTCAACAACTTTGGAAATGTCCCTCAAAGGTTTCTAGAGTACGAATATTTGAGTCCAACGTTTCAATCATTAACCTTATTTAGCATTGAAACATATACGATAGACTGATCGACCTTGAAAGTTCAACAGTGGTGCCAGAATTGCTTGGCGCATGGAGGCGCCAAGCTGTTCTGACACCACTCTTGAAGCATCAAATTCAACCTTTCCTTTGAAAGAGGCATGTGGACATTTTCGGTATTTCACAACTTCCTCCAAGCAGTTGTAATATTATGACGTCATAGAAAAGGTTAAATTTGTGTGTTTTTTGTTCAAAAGCGATGAAGTCTGCTCATGAGCAGCCAGTCAGTCTTAGTGGCAGGAATACAGTCTTCTTTCATGAAAATGCCGCAAAAGCCATATTCACTGTGTCCTAATCAAATTAGAAGTAAAACGTTCGTGTTATTTCTAACCCATCGTGAAGTCTTCACCTCATTAGTTTGGTTGTTCCTTAAAGTGCCCCTCCACCCCGATTTCAATATTTTAACAGTCGATAACATGAC
>BTPG01000006.1:13060069-13130069 GCA_036245525.1 Semisulcospira habei
ATGATGATGATGAACATGACCAAAACTGAGTTGAATGGCCTTATGTATGTGATCTTGAAAAACCGTTTTGTTGCCGGAATAACGCAAAACGTTCACCTACCACGCCTCTTTTACGGTAATTACGACCCGGAAACACCCGAAGCCGTGCTTGATGATGACCTCGTTGGGGGCCAAAAGGAATGCGCAAAGGGCGAGATGAACTCAAGGGAGAAAGAAACACGCTTAGAAAAAGCAGTTACACCACACATACGATTACCTGTAAATTAAATATAAATTAATTTATATTAATGTTTATCTCGGTTGGATTCTTCTCTGCATTTTACAAGGCGGCTTGGCAGTCACCTCTTTTGGTCTGGAATGCGCAAAGGGAGAACACTCGCAAGTACATTGCGAACAGGGAACGAAGCCTAAGGGTCCTGCCATATGGGAGGGGCTGTCTAGACAGGAGGCTCTCACGCATCCAGGACTTAGCAACAGCGGTAAATTCGCAACTCCGACCATTACTTGAATAACAAAATCATATTACTTCGTAATTATGGCTCGAAGCTGTGCAGTCCCAAATCACGGACAAGCACGCGAATAGTTCCTAGTTCTTGGACGCACACAAAAGAAAACAAACGGGGCAGAAGATGCACAAGAGATAGCGGAGATCGAAATCGATTGCCTGTTGATCCATATCCTCACTTAAATATAACGTCTAGAAAATGAGTAACCCCTTTACTGTTAATGATCACGAATTTCAGGTCTGAACGACTGTACACGGACTTAACTCGTTCTACCCCAAGACCGAAATCCCCAAATTTTGCCGTTGTTCTCTGAAGACTGCATTGCAGCGCAGGACACAGATCGACCATGATAGTTCAAGGGTGATGCCAGAATAGCTTGGCGCCCATAGGCGCCAAGCTATTCTGGCATCACCCTTGAACTATCATGGTCGATCCACATCTTGCTGTGGTGTGTCTGGGGTAGAATGGGTTGAGCCTGTTCGCTTGAGCAACAGAGACCCTCTCCGCCTCCACATCCCCCGCACCAAACTCAGCACTTTCGGCCCCCGCTCCTTCTCTGTATACGGTCCATCCACCTGGAACACTCTCCCACTCTCTCTCCGTCAGAAACACTCTCTCTCCTCCTTTCCGGTCCGCCCTCAAAACTCACCTCTTTCACCAGTTCTAGCACTATATCACCACACTCCCCACCCCAAGCTGACCGGCGTCGTAATGTTTTTTCACTATTTGTGGTACGTGAGTCGTTGTCTAAAGCGTGCGCATGCGTGCGCGAGTTGTGAGTGCGCGCTTAGAGTTATAATTATTATAAGATAAGCGCATTATAAATATCGTAATTATTTTATTTATTATTATTATTAGACGTCAATGGAACAAAAATAAGCATAAAAAACACACAGGACTAGCAAGAGACACAAAACCTCATGAGCCCCCCGCGACTGCGGGGGCTCATGAGGGCTTATGTCTCTTGCACTTCATTTTAGCGTTCGCCTTGCCCCGACAGCTAAGTGGTTAAATTGTTCGCCGTTTGTTCGATTTTATCATCAAGATTGTTGACTTTGACGTTTTTTATGCTAATGATATATTAACGAGCCAAAAATGCCTTAGAAGTTCGATGCATGATCTTATCTGTTGTGAGCGCGCAAAAAAATTGTTTGCTCAGTAAGGAGCTGTTATAGATTAATTCTGATTTCTCTGGGTGGAGAGACACCACAGCTCATTAAGGCTTTGATTTTATGTCGACAGAAATCCATAGTAAACAGTTTACCTGGTGATTTATGGTCAATCAGGCAGGCGTGCACGCACATGCAATGCACATGCCAAGAACACACAACCCTACCTGTATACCTAAACCCATGCTTACTCACGAAGAAAACCAATCACATGACAGTGACGAGATTTGTTAGAATTGACCTCTTCAATGCCAGTGGACGCAAATATATTTCTTTGAACGAGACAGGATGCTTCAAGAGGCTGAAGACCTATAGTGAATATGGCACGATATCGACAGGAATTCTGTACAGACATCTGATCGATGAGGTTGAGCGCGCATGGGCGTTTCCGAGCGCGGAGACTGATCACAGTGATTCTGTGATGCCTCACCCTTCGCTGGACGTTCCACGTTGATTGCTTCCAGTCACTTGCTTAGCGCACCCCTCTTTCCTATCCTTTTTTTTTAACCCATTCAGCCCCGACGCCCTACAGCAGGAGATGGGTCGACCATGATAATTCAAGGGTAGTGCCAGATTAGCTTGGCGCCTGTCGGCGCCAAGCTAATCTGGCGCCACCCTTGAATTATCATGGTCGATCCATCTTCTGCAACAGGTGCATAGTCGTTAGGTGACGCTTGCAGAATTTAGGAATTACGTGCCTCGGGCTGAATGAGTTAATGAGCCAACCAAACTAGATCTATGATCATTGGTCGACAGCGCAGAATTCTCTCCTCTGACAGCGCTTTCGCCTGCTTACTCGGCGGTAGTTTCTTCCTTATTTCTTTGAAAGCAAAGCAAATTCAACACCGCATAACACCGAATAATCCCATTAACACAAGGAACACAGATACGAGTAGGGTCAGCAAGAGGCAAAGAACCTTACGAGCCCCAGCAACTGCGGGGGCTCATGAGGTTCTTTGCCTCTTGCAGTTGTGGTGTTTAATGTTTTCCCGTTGAAAAGGGGTTAACAATTAAAATTATAACCACAAGCGGTCGACAGTGTATCACCTCTGAGCGGCCGCATCTCGCACCATCAACCTCTTTGCACACGCAGCCACCAGTCTTGCATTACAGTATGCAATCTAGAGTACCCATGTTACAGTATGCAATCTAGAGTACCCATGTTACAGTATGCAATCTAGAGTACCCATGTTACATTATGCAATCTAGAGTACCCATGTTACAGTATGCAATCTAGAGTACCCATGTTACAGTATGCTATCTATAGTACCCATGTTACAGTATGCAATCTAGAGTACCCATGTTACAGTATGCAATCTAGAGGACCCATTTTACAGTATGCAATCTAGAGTACCCATGTCACAGTATGCAATCTAGAGTACCCATGTTACAGTATGCAATCTAGAGTACCCATGTTACAGTATGCAATCTAGAGGACCCATGTTACAGTATGCAATCTAGAGTACCCATGTTACAGTATGCAATGTAGAGGACCCATGTTACATGATTGATTGATTGTACATTGCTTAACGTCCCGACAGCAACAAGGCTTTCTCAGGACGTGCCTGCACTGCTTGTGAAAAAAAAAAATAAACAGAACATTGAATGTATGTCGCCAGCCGGTCAAATACGTTAAATAAACCTAACACATGGGGCCTAAATAAAGCTAAGACCATTTAGCAACACACATCCAATATCAAGAGCTACAGGCAGTGCAGACAGTAGGGAGAGTTTTAAAAAGGCAAATACAGGTGCCGGAATGGACCTCGGGTAGACAGAAACACATGCCCCAGAATAGAGAGAAAAACCCACCCTGTGGGGCTGACCAGGGTGACCCTGGGAACTAAAAAATACCTAACCCCACCCAAGTCCCCCAGGGCAGACCCGGGTGGGGTGACCCATGTTACAGTATGCAATCTAGAGGACCCATGTTACAGTATGCAATCNATGCAATCTAGAGTACCCATGTTACAGTATGCAATCTAGAGTACCCATGCCTGAGTGCACAAAGGGTTAAAACCGTTAAGTTTTCTAAAGGAACTTTTCTACGAAATCAAAAGTAGTCTAAAAAAAAAAATTCATTAGACGATTTTCATGAGTCAGAAATAAGGCAAAAATTGCACGTCTCTCGACTCAAACAGTGGACGAAAAAGCCCTTACAAACATGCCATATCGCATGTTTGTCCGGGGCTTTATAAATCCAACGTTTTCGTCGAAACACGCGCAACTTTGACCTACTTCCGAACAACGTCTGTCTGTCGCATTTGTTAGTTTTTGCTGGGGCGGGCTTCAGCCAAAGATGCGACGGCCCGCAGACACGCAGCACTGGGTCATCTCAAGGCAACAGTCAATCTTTCAAATAGCTGCCAATGATGTTTTGTCCTTCTGCGCGTGGTGAACGACGCTGTTGTGTTGAATAAGTCTTGTATCACACCTTTGTTCCGGTGTCTGCATTGCCGCGCGTGCAGGTTACATGCACTTTTAGGAGAGAGTATACGTTCAAGCCAAACGACTCCCAAAAACAAACAAGAGTGAAATCAGAACGGATAAGAACGCTACAAACATCTCCAAGAGGCATAGATCCTCACGCGCCCGGAGGGCGCATGAGGATCTATGCCTCTTGGAGATGTTTGTAGCGTTGTCTATGTTTATGGCAGAAGCTGGTTACCCGCCATGATTTCGCTTTCGTTCATTGTTGAGTGTCGTGCGTTTCAAACGAAACCGCACTAGCTGGTATCTGTGTGGCGATGCCGATTACGTCAACGTGCAAAAAATCGAAACAATGGATTTCTTTCTCGCGCGCGGGTATGTGATACTGGACCTTATCGTCTAAGACCGCATGGACAGAAAATCACAGAACAGCAGATTAAATTAAGAGCACTTCAGTTTCGTGTATGCTCGCAATAAATTTTATCGGAAAATAGGAAACAAGAACAAGCACGACGTTGTGAGGTTCCTATTCAGACGCCTGTATTTAACAAGGAATCTGCAGAAAGCGGGTCGGTGCATGTGCACTCATGCCAAGTCAGTGCACATGAATGACAGTTTAGGGCGACCTATTCCAGCCAATATAGGGTAGAGGGTATAGGGTAAATAATAATAATAATAATAATAATAATAATAATAATAATAATAATAACGGTATTTATAATGCGCTTATCTTATAATAATTATAACTATAAACGCGCACTCAAAACTCACGCACGCATGTGCACGCTTTTAACAATGACTCACATACCACAAATACATTACGATAGTCAGCTGGCGGTGGGGTGTGTGATGGCGTTAGAGTGCTAGAACTGTAAATAGAGGGTAAAGGATAAATAGACGGTAAAGGTAAATAAGGCGTACAGCGTAAATATAGGGTAAAGGGTAGATAGTTTCGCGATATCTCCTTTATAACTGTTTAGCCCATTCAGCCCTGGCGCACTACAGCACGAAATGGGTCGACCATGATAATTCAAGGGCAGTGCCAGATTAGCTTGGCGCCTGTCGGCGCCAAGCTAATCTGGCACTGCCCTTGAATTATCATGGTCGATCCATCTCCTGCAACTAGCGCATAGTCATTAGATGACGCCTACAAAATTTGGGAAATACGTCCGTCGGGCTGAATGAGTTAATTATGTCACGCAACAATGCTGGGCAAAATGAAAAGAAGTTTAAATGGCGTAAAATAACGGCTTTTCAGACCTTCTTCTCCTTTGCACACAGGAGAGTTCAGTCTTTCGCTTACGCTCCAAAAGCAGTGAAAACCTTTAGTACATGTTTCTACGCACACGGATTGTAAAGAGAAGGGTAGAGAAGTCTTAGCTGAGGCAAGACAACATTGAGAACCCGTTGTATCGGCGAATTTCTGCAATCAAAGCCTGCCAGGGAGCGGATCACTTTAAATGCTCATTCCTTAACATTTGCAAGGTGGCTGCTTGCATGTAGGTTCTGTTACTACCATTGCGCATGAAACAAAATTTAAAAAAAAAATCCCTATGAAAAAATAGTGCTTACATCGACGCAAGGGGACCAGCACGTCCAGAAAGCGAAAGCCAAAAGCTTTCGTCGACAGCTCAGTGTACAAACGCTCATCGGACCGACTTTGGACGCTGTCGGCCCGAGCACAGCCTTGCGCAAGCCGGGAGGGTCCGACGTCGGTCCGATGACCTTTTGCGAAAGAAGTCCTTTCAACCACAGAGTGCTAGTAAGCCTGTTAGTCGATCAATGCAATCCTTTCACATAATTATATAATACAGCATGAAAAAATTCTGCTTTAAGCATGTCCCAAGTTTGGTCACGGGTAGCGCCTGATTAGCTTGGCGATATACAGGCGCCAAGCTAATCAGGCACGACCCGTGAGCTTTTGCTGTCGAGCTATCTATAACGCAGGTGGGGCTGGAAGGTACAGAGATCTGTGAACACGCGAAAATTGCTGCCGCAAGCATGCCGCTATCTTGTTATCAGCACACTTAAAAAAAAAAAAAAAAAAAAAAAGGCGAACAAAACTTGCGCAATAAACTTGTCATAACAATGACTTGCTGTGCATGGAAAACATTATATACTGGTCGCAAAAAGTAGGGGATATTAATATGCCGGATGGAAAAACACCCAACGCCATAGTGGGAGGCCGTTAGCTTGATGCGTTCTTACCCTTTTAATGCCGTGAAATATTTATCACCATTCAACTGCAAGAGTTATAGGTCCTCATGAGCCCCCGCAGTTGCGGGGGCTCATGAGGATCTATACCGCTTGCTGTCGTTTATTTGTACTCAGAATCCTGGAACGGTTGTGTGTGTGTGTGTGTGTGTGTGTGTGTGTGTGTGTGTGTGTGTGTGTGTGTGTGTGTGTGTGTGTGTGTGTGTGTGTGTGTGTGTGTGTGTGTGTGTTTTGTTTGAATAAACGAATTCAGAAACTCAAACTAAGTCCAGTGGCAGGAGATACCGACGTTTCAGCCTGAATTATTAAACAGTTTCACGATCAGCAAAATGACGAGTTACATGCCACCGGCCGATTAGCGATGCCATCGGCCTGCATTTTTCAGACTTCGGTTTTGCAGTGTGTGTCACGACGTCGGTAAGGTTACCATAAACATGACACAGGGGTCGTATGGTAAACGTCTCGTGCTGGATAATTTTGCGTAAATCTTTTTCGAATTTCCATGTTTTTGTCTTATGACAATCATGGTCATGTGTACTGTTCTCAAAACTGGCTGTCTTGCGGCAGAAGCGTAGGCAGCAGTTCACAGGCAACTGATCATGATCTTTAGCTGATAAGCAGCAAACTGGAAACGCCCACAACTCATGTTCATCTGTTACCGCACTAAAAAGTTACCCGAAGTCAAAACAGCGTGGGGACTTTTTTTGGGTCTAAAACAACAGAATCAGATAACACACATCATTTTTTTTAAGTGATTGTGGGAACAATTGCAAAATTAAAATAATGTACTAACAACATATTTGTAGACGTTTGTGAACCAATAATCTTACAAAGTTTAGGAAATTTCGAAATGCTAATCACGCAGGTCTTACTGTTATCTTAAATAAATTGCACAGACTTAACACCGCCTCATTTATTTTAGATTTTTTTTTACTTCAGCTCTGCAGGTCAAGGCCACTCAGAAATCAAATGAAATTAATTTCCTAACTCATCTCCTAGTGTGATCATTACAACCTCATTGATTACAAATTTTACAGTTTTCACAGCTGACTTTGGAACAGAAAGAGGCACAACAATTAGCTACTATAAGTTCGAGCGCACCATTTCAGACTGAAGCTGTGAGCGCTTTAACCCCTTCCCTGCCACTGCATGTACATTTTTGTCCTTGAAACCTTTATTCGTTCAACGACCAAACACACCACAACAATCCTAAAAAAAAAAAAAAAAGGCACACATTGGTCTCAGCAAGAGGCATAGATCCTCATGAGCCCCCGCAGTCGCGGGGGCTCATGAGGATCTATGCCTCTTGCAGTTGGACCGTGTTCATCTGTCCTCGTCAGTGAAGGGGTTAACCTGCCCCCGTAATTAACAAATCAACAGCGTGGCTGGCGGCTAAGCTCTTAATGGGCCTTCACGAGCGTCTCGCGTGTTGGCGTGATACTTAAATCGCGCGATAGCCAGCGTGACGGTAATTGGATTTGTTCTATTGGCTTTTTATTAATTTGGACACAAAGCTCCCAGGTTTGAGAAAAGTCAGTATTCTGACCGGACTAACCCTCACGGCTGTCGGTAGGGCGTTTTGTCGAGGTGATTCCTAAAGGGATCACCTTGATTCCTGAAGGGATCACCTTGATTCCTAAAGGGATCACCTTGATTCCTGAAGAAATCACCTTGACGAAAAGCACTGTCGTCAGCCAAAGGAAAAAACTGAATCCGTTAGATAAATTAAACGAAGGAAGGAAGAAACAAACGACGGAGGGACGAACAAACCAACAAACAAACTAACCAACAAGCTAACAATTAACAAAGACAAGCAAAACTCACTAATACACAGCCTTGTCCTCCACATTTTAAAAATAGCGGCGTTGCTTCCGTATGATGGTTATTTTATCGCATTTTTAAGTTACACATTTTGGGCAATGAAACTATTCTGGTCTGGGACGTTAACGTCCCCGAGTTAAGGCGGGCCCACGCGGGTCCAACCGGACCTGACATCGGCCAGGGGACTTTGTGTTCACTGTACTTAGCGCGGTAAACCCCAAGGCCGTCAGTATTTCCCAGATTTTGGAGATGTCAGCTACGTACCAGTTGCAGTAGATGACTCGATCATGATAATTCAAGGGTAGCGCCAGATTAGATTGGCACCGTCAGGCGCCAAGCTAATGTGGCACTACCATTGAATTATCATGGTCGATCCACCTCCTGCTGCAGTGCTTCGGTGCTAAATAGGTTAACACAGTTCAGTAGACCCAACTGACACAGCAATTTTGCCGGAACAGTTTTTCCACCCACGCATCTCACGCAACGCGGACAGTAATACGAGAGCTTTTTCGACAGATCTGAAACACGTGTACAAAATTTTAACCCTTTGACTGTTGCTAGCGCTTTTTGTCGAGGGGATCCCTTGCCGTCAGCCAGAAGGGTTAATCGAAGAACCGATCTCTTTTCGCCGAGAGCCAGAAAGATGTCTTTGTCCATTGTTGCATCCTCTTTGTCCATTGTTGCATTCTTTCTCTTCTAGAAGCGAGTGCGGACGTTCACCGATGTAGTTGCAGTTCAGCCTGGGTTGCATCTTTCAAACCAGAGCCGGTGGGTAGCGTTCGTGCTCTGACTGGTTAGACAATCAAAGTGGCTTTCCACTCAGAACCCCCCCCCCCCCCCCCCCCCGCCCCAAAGAAAAAAAAAAACCCAAAAAAACCAAAAAAAAACAAAACAAACCCAACAAAAAAACAACACAACAACAACGAAAAACAACAAACAAACAAACAACAACAAAGCACCACCACAACCACCACCACCACAGTTCCCTTCCTCCACCCCTGCGCTACCAGTGATCGACATTTGTGCTTCTGAAATTTTGATTAACCTATTTAGCCCCAAGTCCCTACAGCAGGAGATGGATTGACCACGATAATTCAAGGGTAGTGCCAGATTAGTTTGGCGACTGAAGGCGCCAAGCTAATCTGGCACTACCCTTGAATGATCATGGTCAATTCATCTCCTGCAACTGGTACATAGTCATTAGGCGACACCTCCAAAATTGGAGAAATGGGACCTCGGGGCTACAAGGGTTAACCCCACTCGCTGCCACTGATCACGAATTTCGCGTCTGAACGTCTGCCATTGACCGACATTAGCGGGCAGAACACAAAGTGAACAAGAACAAACACAGGTATAAATGGACACAGGACCAACAAAGACAACTCGAGAGTCCGAAATAGCTCAGGCGGTTAAACGTCGGAGCAGGAGAGCGAAGGGAATCGCCGGGTCGGTCGTGGGTTGGAATCACCGTCCCGGCCCCGGTAGCTGGACTCACAATCCAGGGGGGGAAAAAACCCGGATTTGTTCAATAGCATGTCCGTTGAAAGGTCCTGGTAAATCAAAGTGGCACAGTTGGAGTGCGCCTGAGTTGATCAGTGTTCAGGTCGTACTCCATAGGCAATAGATTTCCCTGTCCCCCATAACCCGCCCGTTAGGGCCGTCCATTATCACTTTGGTGCCGTGGACGTTAAACCCGGAACTAATCAATCAATGGAAGACAACTCGACTGCGAGGGCTCATGAGAGTTCACGCCGCACGCAGCTGGGTAGCGTTCGCCTTGCCACGGCAGTTAAGGGGTTAATTCGACGCCAAAGAGCCCACAGCCTCCCAAGGAACGCGGACACAAAGTGGCTTCTGCAAGAGACACAGATCTTCATGGGCCCCCGCAACAGCGGGGGCCCATGAGGAGCTGTGTCTCTTGCGCTTGGCTTGTTGTGCGGTTTGTGTCGCCTCGAAAGGGTTTATTTTGCCTACCCCTACGTAGTAATCAATGCCTTGGAAGAAAAAGAAAAAGAAAAAAAGCCCATCATATAAAATGTTTGTTGTTTTTGGACACTGATAAACTGCATGACGGCGAAGAACTGGTTATTGGTTATTTGGGTTTAACGCCGAGCAGGCACAACTAAGGCCATCTCACGGCGGGACGGCGAGAACGGGAGGACTGAGGTAACACAGCCCATTGCACATTGTTGGTGGAGACATTGTGGCAAATAGATCGTGCAGCAGCAGCAACAGAAATGCAGACCCAGACAAAAACAGGCAGCTGCCAGGAGCGTAACATGCACCTGACGAATACCCCAACAATATAATGAAACTCGCTTTAACCCATGCAGCCCTGACGCACTACAGCAGATGGGTCGATCATGATAATTCAAGGGTAGTGCCAGATTAGCTTGGCGCCGACAGGCGCTAAGCTAATCTGGCACTACCCTTGATGTCGGCGCCAAGCTTGAATTATCATGGTCGATCCATCTCCTGCAACAGGTGCATAGTCGTTAGATGACGCCTCCGAAATTTGGGAAATACGTGCGTCGGGCTGAATGAGTTAAAAGGACAAGTACAACACATTTTTTTTGGTTTGTTTTTGTGGGTGTAAAACTCGAAATTTATATTTGAAATATAACGATTAGAATTTGATAAATTGTGTTGTACTTGTCTTTTCTAAGCGTATTTGTTTCTGGATAGAAATGCGGGTTGTTTTTTTTTAAGCGTATGATCTGGGTGGAGACGGGATGCATGCAGGTAAATATTGATTCAGACATATCAAACATTTCTCATGAAAACGCGGCGAAAGTTGCTGAACCATCACCGACTGAACGTTCAAAATTGTATCTCTGTTTGAGGAATTAGGAATAAATGGCCCAAGTCTGAGGTACAGATTTTAATGAGGCCCTGCAAACTATGGGGGCTCCATAAAGATATATGCCTCTCGCAGATCTCTTTTTTTTCTAGCACACATTAAAAAGATTATGGACATCTATTGAAAATCTGATGCTTATTAAAGACGGAAATGCTAGAAAAAGGCATAGATCCTCACGAGTCCCCGCCGCTGGCGGGGACGCATGAAGATCTATGCCTTTTTCAGAGTGGTGACATTTGAGTGTCCATCATGTATTACCTTACTCGCGATAACACTCATATTTCGAAGATATATTTTTTCTCATTCGCTGCCGATAAAAAGTGAATACGATCCAAGTACATGAGACATAGATCTTCAGGAGCCCCCGCAGTTGCGGGGGCTCATGATGGTCTATGCCTCTTGCTGACGTCACGTTGTGTCCATTTCCTTGCAAGGCTTAGGGTCTTTGGTGTTGAATGAGCGAAATTTCAGTGCAGAAACGCAGCCTGCGTCAAATCGCAGTGTATGGGTTAGTGTCTGAATGATTCACCATGGAATCAATGCAAAGTTAGCATTTTGTAAAGAGACAGTGTTTGGTCTCTAGGTTACGATGAGTATGACGCTGATTCCTCGGTTTTCTGTTGCTTGAATTATCAGGCATGTTTGTTGCCATTGTTTTTCAGTAGTTCTAGTAATAGTAGTAGTTTTGTAATTGTCTTTTCTAAGCGTGTCTTTTTTCGCCGTTGGGTTGTTCTCTGCATCGGTCCTATCGTTGTATATTCTTACATTGTTGTACTTTTCTTTTTACCCAACCATACCAAACCGATTTGTGTGTGTGTGTACATCTATACTGACGAGCAATCAATGTTTCCAATGCTTCATATACTATAGTAAGATTATGTTTACGTCAAACGACTCTCAACAACAAACGATAGCGATGTCGCGGCGGATAACCAGTGTGTACCAGAAGCATAGACAACACTCCGAACATCTCCAAGAGACACAGATCCTCATGAGCCCAGAGATGGATAGTGTCTGTCAACATTCTTTAGTTGTTTATTACTAGCCCATTCAGTAATTCACTGCAACATTGCTGACACCAGAAGCACAAGGGGCATAAACCGTAAGTGTTTCTGATGACAAGAGTGTTACAAAGGTCAGTACGTCTGTTACAGTTCATCTCTTTAACTGAGAGTATTAGATTATTTAAAAAATTGAATGAGTAAATGATGATGCCATGTGTTGCATGGGCAGACAGTGAATTTCCCCATGAGGAATTAATAAAGTATTATTGATGTGTATTGTATTGTGCATTGTATTGTAATGTAATGTGTATTGTATTGTATTGTAACGTGTATTGTATTGTATTGTGTTGTATTGTTCGGAGAGTTGTCTATACTGATGGTAGTGTCTGGCTATCCGCCGTTACTTAGCTCTCGTTTGTTGTTGAAGGTTGTTCGTTGCAAACGAAACCTCGCTAATGCCGCATTGGAACAGTGTGCGCATCCTGCAGTTATGCAAATGTTCGCAAACGAGAATAGTAGAATGAATTCGTTTCGAAACACACTCTAAACTGGCGCGAAAATAAAAAAAATGCTGCACTTTTGTCTCATAATCATATTCGTTCCCGATTCAGGATCAAGCTGTGGAAATTTGGCTGTTGTTAAGCCCTTCACTGCCCACTTCTCGTATGTTCAGTTTTTGAACTCCTTGTTCATTCAAACGACGCAAAGCCGCAATCGCCCTATGGACGTAGATACACAGTGGTATGAGCAAGAGACATAGATCCTCATGAGCCCCCGCGACAGCGGGGGCTCATGAGGATCTATATCTCTTGCAGTTGGACCATGTTTACGTTTTTTTCGGCAGTCAAGGGGTTAAGCTTGTACCAAAATCGACTTGAAAAGAGAGGGATTTAACTCGTGACTGAACGAAGGCATTGTGAAGGTGAAAGAAGAGAGAGAGAGAGAGAGAGAGAGAGAGAGAGAGAGAGAGAGAGAGAGAGAGAGAGAGAGAGAGAGAGAGAGAGAGAGAGAGAGAGAGAGAGAGAGAGAGAGAGAGAGAGCTTCCGGTCCAATTTGCATCTCGGCTGTAGTCATCACTGGAATTTGCATTGCGGTCACCGGCAGTAAGTCACTGACGGATCGATCTACTTTCCATAACCCACTTTGACACAAATAAAAATAAAAAGAGACCTGCTCAGTGAGCAAAACGTCCTCGGCGCGACGTCGGTCACTACCAGGGTTCATTCTCAAAATTTACACACATTGGTCATTGGCCCGAATAGTACAAATCTAATGGGGTCATTTCTGAAACGGGATGGGCCAGAGGTGTGCTAGCACCTTCTCACCAATTGCCGAAATAACGAAAAGCAGGCGGGTAGGGGGTGAGGGCTGGGTGGGGGGCGCGGGGGCGGGGGCGGTGTGGGGGGGGGGGGGGCCGGGGAGGAGCCAAGCTCATCTGGCACTACCCTTGAATTATCATTGTCGATCCATCTCCTGCGACAGGTGCAGAGTCGTTGGATGACGCCTCCAAATTTTGGGAAATACGTGCGTCGGGCTGAATGAGTTAATGCCTCGGTCCGAGAAGGTTAGGTAGTACCATCTACATTTTTACAAAAATGTTTCACTCTATTTTTTCAAGCCAGGCCAAAAAGTTCAATACCAAGCGTGCAAAATTCAAACAAATAACCAACGAAGCAAGAAACACGCTTTGAGAGGACGAGCAAAAAACGGTTTACTAATTTGTTAACATAGACAAACAAAGAAAAAGCGTTAAACGTGAAAACTTTAGGGCTTAACGTCTTGTTGACGTCAACGAAGATGATTTCAAAGACGGGGCACCAAAAAGAAGACAGTACAAATTTTGACTCCAGCTGTGTTTGAATTCAAGAGCTTACGAATGAGAGTCGAACACCCTACCACCTAAACTACACAGCTCTCAGCCAAACTAACAAGAAGGGCAATGCGTTACTTAGCTTAGTCACGTATGTTACCATTTGCCTCCAAAAGACATGTAACATACGTATTATCTTTCTGGGTTTTTTTTTTTTGCCTGCAAAATCTACTTTAAAAAAAAAATGTTTTTCATCCCAAACATAACCCCTTCACTACCGACAGAAAAGTGATTCAGAACCAACTGCAAGAGACATAGATCCTCATGAGCCCCCGCAGTTGCGGGGGCTCATGAGGATCTATGTCTCTTGCTGACACCAGGTTGTATCCATGTTTCTTCGACGTATGCGGCTCTTTGACGTTGATGCTCAGCGTTAAACCCAAATAACAAACTAACCTACTCTTTGGCGCTGAATGTACAAACTTTTCACAAACACAATCGGCGTCCACTGGCGGTTAGGGGGTTAAGTAAACTGTTTTAGTTCGTTGTTGTTGTTGTTGTTGCTTTTTTTTTTTTTTTTTTTTTGGTCTCGCCTTTTCAAATCGTTTTTGTATGTTCGAAAGCGCAAATGACGTGAGAAACAGATTTAAATTCTAACAGCGTACGGCCATTTCATGATCCTTTTTTTGTTTGTTGTTGTTGTTGTTGCCTGTCCACCGGCGTGGACTTTTGACCTGTAGATCGTAAATTCAATCCCTTTTCGTCTGGAAAATTCTATTCATCTGTAATCAAATGCGCCAGCACCCTCCAAAACCCAGCGTCCCTCGTGTCACTGAGATCGATTGTTGTCCACTGCATTCATTGTCGGTGAATAGACAGTAACGACACTAAGGAGGTGACGCAAAAGGTTGTGGGGCCGGTGTCAACCTTAGCTGTCCAGCGCACTTACGTGCGCCGGCCAGCTAAGGCTGACGCCGACCTGACAACCTTTTACTCACTGGGTTCTTGTCAAGACAGGTCCATCTACCGCACTATTGGCGCTCAGCACACCATTGTATATACATGAGCAAAAAGAAATTTTCAATTTAATGCCTGTCGTTTTAATGGCCAGTACGGTTTATTCATTTCATTTAATTCACTTCAATTCAGTTCAATTCGAAACAATTCGATTCAATTCAGTTCAATGCCATTTCATTCAATTCAGTTTAGTTAACTCAGTTCCTATCATGTCAGTTCGATTCAAATCAAATCAAATCAAATCAGTTCAGTTCAATTCAGTTCAGTCAAATTCAATTCAGTACTATTCAATTCAATACTCCTGAGCTATCTTGATAACATATTCTGCAAATGACGGACGACGCTACGTCCCGTTATTGCGAAAAGTCTGTCTCGCGCACTGAGCTTACTCTTCACTACTCTTGAACTTTCATGATATAATTCATCCACCAGAGATGACGCAAGAAATAAAAAAAGTTCTAGGCCTACGTCCTGTTTCACAGAATCATACACCTGCAATCGTGCGAGTGATCAGCCCGAGTTATCGTGTTGCTAAAACACAGTTTTCGATAGGATCGTGACAAGTTCACGCCAAATCCCTGGTCTACGCGTGTCTGAGATAAATGTCCAGCCACCCTGTTAGCAAAAGGCCTTCGGGACGACGTAGACTTAAATTTACCTGGCAATGCGCGGCCCATCTACACAAAGGAGTCCTAAATTCGCAATGCTAAAATTTGCGACCAGCGCTCTATCAAATACATTTCAAGTAATAGATCGACCATGAGAGGATTATTCGTTTGTGCGCAGATTTTTTGGGGTTTGTTTTTGTTGTTGAGTATAACCCTTCCAAAGACAACAGTAAATGGCTTCGCTGTATAGAGATGTTTGCCCTTCGCCAGGTGGCGCTGGCGGCCAAAGGGTTACGTCCCTTGCAAAGTCAACAATGAAAATCGCTAAAAACAGCGGTATCTGATAATTGTTTTCCTTTGTGAACCGGCCGATTGCGGGTTTTTTTTTGTTTGTCTTTTTGACAGAGTTTATCAAAGCGTGTAAACGGACATGTAGGGCAGCTCATATCCTGTTCACATTCTAGCCAACATGCATGATGATAATGATGATGACAGAAATAGATAAACAAATGCCGGAGAGATCAGCTACCACCTCCGCTGCCGAGAAGACGTAAAACATCAGCCAGCTGCAAGAGGCACAGATCCTCATGAGCCCCCGCGATTCGCGGGGGCTCATGAGGATCTATGCCTCTTGCTGAGACCATTGTGTACCCTCGTCCCTTCGAAGGCTGAGGCTATTTGGTTTAAAATGAACCGACTCCAGAAACGTGATGCGCGTCCAGTGAAAAATGAGTTAAAAAACAGTTTCTGTATAAATACTAACCGACAGTTGTTGGCCCAGCCTCGGCCAAAGTGACATACACTGCTCACAAATAGTAAGGTGCATTAATTTTCAGCTTGAATTATGATAATAATAATAATAATAATTACGGTATTTATAATGCGCATATCTTATAATAATTATAACTCTAAGCGCGCACGCATGCGCACGCTTTAGACAACGACTCACGTACCACAAAGAGTGAAATACATTACGACAGTCAGCTTGGGATGGGGAGTGTGGTGGTATGGTGCTAGAACTGTTGAAAGAGGTGAGTTTTGAGGGCGGACTGGAAGAGGAGAGAGAGAGAGTGTTTCTGACGGAGAGAGAGTGGGAGAGTGTTCCAGGTGGATGGACCGTATACTGAGAAGGAGCGGGGGCCGAAAGTGCTGAGTTTGGTGCGGGGGATGTGGAGGCGGAGAGGGTCGGAGGCGGAGCGGAGGGAGCGTGGAGGAGTGTAGGGGTGAAGTAAGTTTGAGAGATAGGCAGGAGCGCAGTTGTTCAGGGATTTGTAGCAGAGAGATAGAATCTTGTATTGGATGCGTTGGGGGATGGGAAGCCAGTGAAGGAGTTTGAGCAGGGGAGTGATGTGGTCGGATTTTTTTCTTTCTGAGGACGAGGCGGGCAGCATTGTTCTGGACACGCTGGAGAGTGAAAGTGGTGGAGTGAGGGAGGCTGGAAAGGAAAGTGAAAGTCCTCAGAATCAAGTGACAAATACTGATCACAAATAGTAAGGTACATTCACTTTTCAGCTTGAATTACTAAGAGTCCTCAGAATCGGTATAATGACGGGTATGTCAGTGATTAGCCATCCCACTGGCCTACAATTTCACAACATTGGTGTGACATATAGTGTTTACAAGAAGGTGAAGGATGTATTACTTTTAGCTTGAATTATTAAAATGTCCTAAAAAGTGTAAACATTAATCAGACCATAAAGGTGACTGCAGTTTGCAGATGTAAGGTGTTTTCCGACATTTTAGTAATTCAAGCTGAAATTATGACACCCCTTACTTTTTGTGAGCACTAAATGTCACACCAATATTGTGAAATTTTAGGCCAATGGGATGGCTAATCACTGATATAACCGTTATTACACCCATTTTGAGAACTTTTAGTAATTGAATCTGAAAAGTTAATTAATATATATATATGGACATGGACCACCATGGCATCATCATATCATCTTCATCCTCATCATCATGCAAATATAATAAGATATATATATATATATATATATATATATATATATATATATATATATATATATATATATATATATATATATATATATATATATATATATATATATATATATATATATATATATATCTCTTATATATATATATATATCTTACTATTTTTATATATATATATATATATCTCTTACTATTTTTGAGCATTATATGTCACTCTAAGCGAGGTTTTGTCGACGCCGAGGTTGGGACCCAACAACACTTACAATGATAAGGCGAATGGACTTAAAGCGACCTAATCCAGACAGGAAGGGGTTAATACTTCTCAATTTCTCCTTTACCCCATTCCGCCCTGACGCACTACAGCAAGAGATGGATCGACCATGATAATTCAAGGGTAGTGCCAGATTAGCTTGGCGCCTGTCGGCGCCAAGCTAATCTGGCACTACCCTTGAATTATCATGGTCGATCCATCTCCTGCAAACAGCTGCATAGTCGTTAGACGACGCCTCCATAATTTGGGACATACGTGCGTCGGGCTGAATGAGTAATAAATGTTCTTAGCACTTCTTACTATAATGCTGGACACACGGGGAAATTAAAAAAAAAAAAATGTAGATTTATGTCGTCATATGAAGACATTTCTATTCTTCTTCTACGTTGTGCGCAGGAGAGTTAGTTCCGTTACGCTCAAAGGACAGAGGACAATTTATGGTTCGTGTGACTAGTCACACGGATTGTGAAAAGAAGGGCATAAAGAGAACAATATTGATATCTCGTTGTATCGGCGAGTTTGGGCAAATCTAGGCCGGCCATGGAGCTGATCCCTTTAACCCCTTGGCTGCCGAGAAAAAAAGTGAGCACCACCCAGCTCCAAGAGACATAGATCCTCATGAGCCCCCGCGACTATATGCCTCCTGCTGAAACCACTGTGTGTCTGTGTTCCTTTGAAGGCTGCGGCTCTTTGGAGTATAATTAACAAAACAATTCTAGAAACACAATTGCGAAATCAGCTAAGATACATAATGTAAGAAACCGTTCCTGTGCAAAGCCTAACTGACAATTTCAATGATTATGTAAACGGACATGAATAATTTAAGGTGTGTTTTATTTAAAGAGTAACTGTCTCTATAGTTCCGGGCACCGTTTACCTTACTTCAATGCCTTGGCCACACGGGGTTTGTTCCAATGTCCAGTCCTTCATTTGCGTCCATATTCGTCGCTGCCCGTTTTAAAAATAAATAAATAAACATTTCCAGTACGCAAAGGTCTATCAGGCTGAAATCGGCCGCAGTAGGCCCGCGCGCAGCCGCGCGCGGGCTCACTACGGAAGACTTCAGCCCGATAGCCTTTTGCGTGCCGAATTGATCTTATCTTCTTTGTGTAGCCTCAAGACAAATTATTAATGCATGACATACGCTGACAATCAATGTCCTAGTATGTTACAAATTGACGTGCGTATTTTGGGCGCAGCTCGCATGCAACCTCGTAACTATCATTTGTCATCCTCGAGAAAACGAAAAACAAAGTTTACATCTTGGACAAAATGGCGTGGCGTTTATAAAGATTTCCTGTTGAACTACAGAGAAGGGCCCAACGAAGAAGGAGGCACGCTTAGAAAAGACAGTCACAACACAATTTATCGATATTTCGGGTTTAAACCACAAATATTAACCGATTCGGTCCCGGCACATCACAGCAAGATATCGATTGACCATGATAGTTCAAGGTCAGAATAGCTTGGCGCCGATAGGCGCCAAGCTATTCTGGCACCACCCTTTGAAATATCATGGACGATCTGTTTCCTGAATTGTAACAGTCCTTTGAGGACAACTCCAAAGTGTGGGTCTTTCGTATCTGGGACACAGTGGGTTAATAAATTGTGTTGTGACTGTCTTTTCTAAAACCGTTTTCAAAACAGATATACAAACAGGTACAAAATATACAACTTACCTTTTCTCATTAGGAAGATGCAACTGTTGAGCTGCAGGGTCCAGATTTCCGTCAGAAAACAGGGGGATTGGGAGGGGGGGGGGGGGGTGGTGGCGAATCAAAGGAGGCAACGAAATCGAAACATGATTCACGCCAACGTGGATGCATGCGAACAACAATCGATTTGATATTTTCTTCAAAACCAACATTCACGTCGTTAAGAGGGGGAAAAATTGCCGATGGCTCTTATCAAATCGATCAAACCCGTCTGTACATATGTAACGTTTTCAACTCTTCGGCTGTCAGTAACATTTTGTTGTTTCCCCGATGAGTTCAGTTCTGTCAAGATGGGATTACTGCGCTCGGAAAGATCCATATGTGCTCCACCCTACCCGTCAGAAGTCTTCCCAGAGTTCCTTTCGATATCATACCAATATTGGTCAGTCTGGTTTACTATGGATATCTCGGTGTTCTTTGAAGTCTTCCGGCAGGAATCATCGCGACAGAAACGGCTACCGATTGCCAAAGGGTGAAAACGAATGGCAAATATCATTATTGTATTTTCGTACCCGACGTTTGCGCAGTTTTATTTCGTCCCGTCAGTGCCAGCGGCCATTTAATTCTAAATTCCAACAGCAGCACAGGAAGATCATTTGATCAGGAACACGTGCCGCAGCCAACGAGCACACACTGTCGTGTTTTCAAACCGCAATTGCCGTAATAAACCGCAACGGCTCGGAACCGAAACGAAGCTGATCGCGTGTCTGAGCTGAATTTAGAGCGCGTGCGTCGAATTACGAATGGCGATTTCCAGAACCATCAGCAAGAGGCATAGATTCTCATGAGCCCCTGCAAGCAGGGGCTCATGAGAATCTATGCCTCTTGCCTTAAAAGATTTGCGCCAAAGCATCCTATTCTTCAGACAGAAAACAAATCCTACAGGAAGAATTAAAGTGCTCGAGTGCAGTTACGATAAAACGCCAACAACATCTGCATAGATCTTCATGCGCCCCTCCAGCCATTAGGGGCTCATGAGAATCATTGACTCATGCTTACAGACAACTGCGGTAATTACACCCTGAGGTTTCCACAAAATAATCAGTGGTGAATTAACGCAAAGCTTGCGAATTGAGTACGTGGCGAATGATCGCATGCCTATTCGTCATAACAGGGAAACACTATCTGGTCGACACGCTCCACTAAACACGGGGGGCATTCGGCATTAGCAGGATTTACGATGCCCTCGTTTAGCGGTTATGAGATTAACACAATTTTCTAAATGATTCCCTGGGCAGTGAATGAAAATGAAAGAGACCCGTGTTTGTTAATATCAAACCTGACATTTGCATAATACTTTACGCAAAGTCTGATACTGCGAAAATGGAGAGATAGTGCATCCGCGCAAAATCAGCCAAGCGACATACACATCAAACAAGCAGCCACCCAAACAACGCAAAAAGAAATTAATTTTTTTTTTTTAACGAACTCACGCCACTGCCAGTGAACACAAAAGTAAGTCTGTGCACAGGGAAAGTTCAACATCGAATAATCCCGCCAAACCAAGAAGCACGTGTGATATGAAAAGATCAAAATGTATATTTATGCTTAGAAAAGAAAAGTACAAAGCACTTGTGTTGTACCTGGCCTTTCTGAGCGTGTTCCCTTAACTCGTTCGAGACGTGCCGCGTATCCGGAGGCGGCACGTCTCGAATGATGTAACAATTAATAATAATAATAATAATAATAATAATAATACATAGTTCTTATCAAGCGCAATCCCATAGAAAACGCTGCACTCTCTGAGCTAAACAAAGAAACACGCTCAGACAGGTCAAGTACAACACTGTTCTTGGCCTTTCTAAGAGTGTTTTTTTTTTTCTCTGCTGTGATTTTTGTCTACCGTATTTTAAAAATACGGTAGACTTTGAAATGGTGCTGGTCGGAGCGCATTCCTGGGCAAGCACATGATCTTTTTGGCGTGCGAAGCAGAAATTCTGTCAAAGAAGTAACAAGATAAACATGACGTCACGTCTAGCTACGCAAACCTTGCGTGTGTGTGTGTGTGTGTGTGTGTGTGTGTGTGTGTGTGTGTGTGTGTGTGTGTGTGTGTGTGTGTGTGTGTGTGTGACAGCGACTAGAGCCCGCGTTTGCGGACGGACAAGCTTGAAATATTAGGACCTTGTTCCTAAAAAATTATCTCGGGACAATTTTTTCGATTTTTTTTAATGATGCTCATTGGCGAGAAAATGTCCGTTTTACAAAAACCGGTTGATCCACACGGGAGTCGGTAATTTTTCTTATTTTTACTATATTTTTTGCGTATAGTTAGATAAAAGGGAGATATTGAATGAGTTGGGTAACCAGCATTGTACCTCTAGAACTTTTTGAGTAATAATTAAATATATTTTGAAAATTATTTTCAAGTTTTGGGGATTAATTTCACGAATAATAAGGGTTAATCTTAAAAAATTAAATCTTTTTTTTTTTTTACGAAAAAAACAATCTTCTCATTAATAATCACATGATTATTTTGTATACGGTATTTGCATAAGCCTACA
This sequence comes from Semisulcospira habei, assembly GCA_036245525.1. Classification (NCBI taxonomy): domain Eukaryota; kingdom Metazoa; phylum Mollusca; class Gastropoda; family Semisulcospiridae; genus Semisulcospira; species Semisulcospira habei. The sequence goes on from BTPG01000006.1 coordinate 13,081,955, forward strand.
GTTTGTCTCGGCTCTCGAGTACGATTGGGTCAATTGTGACCTGTTTGGTGTGAAAATCAGACAATTTTCTGCACCACTTAGGAGTCATTTGTAAAACAGCTAACATAACTTTAAATTTTCTTTTACGAACAAAACTATCTTCTCATTAATACCCGCATGATTTTTCGTAAACAGTGTTTGCATAAGAATGCTGTTTGTCCCGGCCCAGGGGTAGGATTAGGTCAAATTGTGACCTGTAAGCCCTAGGCGTGAAAATCAGCAAGAAAATTGCAAAATTGATTCTCTGATACGTCAAATGTTAGTACTGCGATACGTATCAGTAACATCGAGTCGTCACTATGAAAACAACGTCGTGGGACTAATGATACCATGACGTGAAGCTTGAAGTGACGTCATTTCGCTGCTCGTGCTATTATTATTCTTCATAATAGCTATGCTACGCTAGACCACAGGGCTTACGTCGGAATGGCTGGAATCGCCGTGTGCCCGTCTTTCTGTGCGCCAGTACTGTGTGGGTCAGAGGTTGGGTTAGAGTAGAAGGAGATGGATTCCTGTCGCTACACGAGCCCACAGAGCATACTAATGGCGGGAAGCGCCGTCTGTCAGTCTTTATTTGTGTGCGCCGACGTGTGTGTTGATCAGAGGTTAGCCTCTGTTAGCCTGCACGCTCTTTGAACACAATCGGCGCGAACGGATCACCAGTGCCAGAGCTCGCGAAAAGACAGCGTCGACTCTCCCCACAGCTACGTTCCAGTGACCCCAATGCCCTCGCAGGTGTGGCTCCAGGATTGGCTTGGCCAGCCACACCCGCACCCACAAATAGAGGTCAGTCATGCACAATGACGACATCATCGGTTTTCGATGGTCTACCCCATTTGGCTTATAGAGGAGGGAAATGGATCAGCATCATAAGCCTAAAAATATGAACAACTCTGAATGACTCCTAAAAGATAAACGCATTTGAGCTCCCAACAATACGGTAGACTTCAGTTGGGATGAAATCCTCATCTTGTTTTTGTTTCGCACAGTAAACAAAGGTCCTCGGGCCACGACGGCGCGGGCCGAGCACGCTGTGCGGGCCACTGCCGTCGTGGGCCCGTAGACGTTTTGCTACTGGGGGACACGGCTGGCAGTCCCCTTTTTTTTTGTTGGGGGGTGGGGGTGGGGGTGGGGTGGGGTGGGGGAGGGGGGAGTTGCGGGGGCGATGGGGGGGGTGGGGGTGGAATTCTACCAGCCACATGGCTGACACACAGACCTTTGCAAATCCAGTAACATGCAACTTGATTGTTTGTTTACGTGTGCACGTTTCCCAGATCACACAACGACAGGACGAGGCATGCGCACATGGAACAGTTACTGGCACCATAGTGCACCAAAGAAAGGCAAAGAAAAGGAAATCCGTTGCGCCTGGTGCATGTTGCTTGCTTGTTTTTTTACAAGCAGTAAAGGCTAACACTCGCGATTATAAGCGGCATTTGTAAACTGTTGCAAGGAACACGTCCAAGCTGTGGAGGAACTCGTTTTCTGCAACCTGGGATATAAACTCTCTCTCTCTCTCTCTCTCTCTCTCTCTCTCTCTCTCTCTCTCTCTCTCTCTCTCTCTCTCTCTCTCTCTCTCTCTCTCTCACACACACACACACACACACACACACACACACACACACACACACACACACACACACACACACACACACACACACACACACACACACACACACACACACACACACACACACACACACACACACACACACACACAGAGTTCACAACCCCTCCTTTGCCAGTAGACTCAAATTCGATCTTGAAAACTTTGGCAAACTGAACGCCCAAAAAACATTTTCACCCATAAAGGAAAACCTAACATGAACAGGACCAGCAAGAGGCAAAGAACCTAATGAGGCCCCGCTACGCGGGGACTCATTAGGTTCTTTCAGTTGTCTCTTGCACATGGGTCATGGTCGTGTTGGTATTACAGCCGACACTGAATACCTCAACCTCGCTATGTTGCGGGTCACCCAAACCCCAAGTACGCCGATAAAGCTTTGAAGGACGCACGACCGCGAAGCTGCAACTAATCAAACAAAACACGACAGATCGCATTAATTCCAGTCAAGAAATCAATCCTTACAAACAGCGCGCGTAATCCTACTCTCACGACGTCATTGAGAAATGTACTCTTTCCGGCGTGGCACGACAGCGCCCCCTCCACAGGAACGATAACTCTTTAACACGATCGACAACTCTCGTCAACTGTTTTCTCAAGTTCGATAACTTGTTTCCAAGTTCGATAACTTTTCTCATGTGAGGCTGTTTCTGCGGGGGGTTAGAATGGGGGAGAAACAACAAATTTATTGAAATCCGGAGCAAAAAGGTAACTGCCAAGCGTGTAAAATGCAGAGAAGAACCCAACGGAGAAAGAAACACGCTTTGAACCGCTTGCGTTGTAACTGTCTTTCCTAAGCGTGTTTCTTTCAGGTTCTTCTCGACAAATTTATTTAGACAAAATGATCTAGATATTACAAATTATAGCAGAAAACATCAACAACATTACGATATCAATAGTTTGAATAATATGTCAAAGCCTGAAAAGCGATCTAGATACAGAAAACTTTGGAGATAACAAGTCACCATGGTACACAACTTTTCTTGGCTTGATATCCAAAGTTTGTTATGAGGGGAAGTAATCTACATAGAAAGAGTGCTGTTGGGACCTCTGGAGAAAGTGTTGCTATATCCGACTTGTGTTATATACGACCTTGCTTTAAGCGGAGTGGACTGTGACACACTTGTAGTTTTCAATAGTGCCTGTGTTTGTGTCAAAATATTTTTTTTTGCAATACTTTTTTGGTTTTGTTGTAAATGTTGATGTTGTTGTTGTTGTTGTTGTCACCAGTATATACAATTCTGAAATTCTTGCCGAGTCGAATTACCCATTGCGCAAAAGGCCATCGGGCCGACGTCGGCCGCCGTTGGCCCGCGCACGGTAGTGCGCGGGCCAACGGCGGCCGACGGCAGCCCGAGGGTATTTTTGTGCCTTGGGTATAAGTCGAGTTTGAGATCGATCCGAGAACTAGACAGCGGTGATCTGTGATTTTGAACCTTCCGGGTCTGAGCCGCAAGTCCAAATTCACAGACCAGCGCACACAAAAGCATTACTGCTTCCAACTCTCTACGTTGTCCCATTCAACCCAGAAGCCGCATTTTTAAACCAAACTTTAGAAGTGTCACTTAACAACTAGGTACAAGTTCCAGGAGATGGATCGACCATGATATATCAAGTGTAGTGGCGCCAAGCTAATCTGGCACTACCCTTGAATTGCTAAGGTCGATCCATCTCCTACTGTTGTGCGTCGGGGCTAAATGTGTTAATTTTGTATTTGTCGCCTGTGAGGCTAACCTCATTTGTCCGAGCTCTGACCACAGGGGGAGGGAATCCAAGATTTTCTGACAAACGTTGTGTGCTCCTGACTAGCTGCTAGCGTCAAGGGAAAACACTCTTAGATCCAACCCCCCCCCCCCCCTTACTCTGTGGACTGACTATGATTTTCTTTTCACAATAGTTTCATGTTTGAAGGTTTCATGTTTTCTCTATCAACGGAAAGTTAGAAAAGTAAAGCAAAACTTTTACCGTTGTTAAATAAAAGTGCATCGCTCATCGTTGATTCATAACCCGCCACCGATACGGACAATTCCAACATGGCCGCGTGTTGGCTGTGACAATGCAAGCGCAGAATGACAGGTTTTGGACACGTACACGGAAGGCAGTCTAGACACCAAGACTAACAGAATATTTTCGGCCCATCTGGCCTGTAATCAGATCCGTGACTTTCAAAAGCAGAAACCGTTCAGCCCACAGACCGAGCAAATGTTGACACGTGACGTCGGCTGAGTCTAATACTTAATACACTCTTTTCCACTGTAACCCCTTCACTACCAGTTGACGCAGAAACTATAATAATACTTTTTTTCTAAATTATTGTAAGTTCAACGTGATAAGATTCATAACCGTCAAAACAACCAGGGTATACAAAGTGGTTTCAGCCAGATGCATAGATCCTCATGAGCCCCCGCAGATGCGGGGGCTCATGAGGATCTATGGGTCTTGTAGGTGGGTCATGTTCACATGATGTTCTCAGCATTGAAGTGTCTAAAAAACAACGCTTCAGACATTAAGGATGTCTCGGGGAGTAGCACCAGCTAACAAGCTACTTGGATTTTTTTTATCAGGCCAACCTGCACAGCCAAACAGGCTAACCACTAAAAAAGCAAGAGACATACGATGTTCCCCGCGAGCCATGGCGTGCCTATACTTTTTACTGGTCCTGTTTTGTCACCATATTTCTTGGACGAATGGTTAACTCATTCGCGGCCAGGGACATTGAGGGACATTGACTGCATTGGCACCTTCAGGAGGCACCTGAAAACCCAACTCTTTCTTGACTTTTAATTCTAGGACTACTGTGCACCAGAAGTTGCGTGTGTTATTTTTATTTTTTTTATTTTTTAATTTTTTTAATTTTTATTTATTTATTTATTTTTTGTTGCGCCCTGAGCATGCTGCTAGCATGGAGTGGATGCGCATTACAAGTGGACATCATCATCATCATCACCATCATCATCATCATCATCATCATCATCATCATCATCATCATCATCATCCGGATGCGGCTGGCCGCGAATGAGTCAACAAGACAGCTCGCGATTTGGACTCGGGAGAAGAGCGTTTGACACAGACACACACAACAAGACCAGTGGTGTACACAGACCATGGTAAGGTCAAAACGGGGTATACATCTCTGTATACAATAGGCGTAGATTCTTACGAGTCCTTGCATTCGCAGGGGCTCATGAGACACCTATGTCTCCTGCAGAAGGAAGAGACTTAGTGACGTACTAACCCTTTCGCTGCGCGTACGTTGTGTGTTTGAAGTCATCGTCAACTCTTCGTCAACTCATCGTCAACTCATCGTCAACTCTTCGTCAACTCTTCGTCAACTCTTCGTCAACTCTTCGTCAACTCATCGTCAACTCTTCGTCAACTCTTCGTGAACTCATCGTCAACTCTTCGTCAACTCTTCGTCAACTCTTCGTCAACTCTTCGTCAACTCTTCGACAACTCATCGTCAAAGATGCGCAGCCGTCCAAGGAACGTGCACGGAAAATGATTTCAGCAAGAGGCATAGATCTTCATGGGCCCCCGCAGCCGCGGGGGCTCATGAGGATCTACACCTCTTGCAGTCTTGCCGTGTTCAGTTTTCATTACCAGTCAAGAGGTTCACACGGGAGTGCTGGACTTTTGTACGATAATCCCTTAACTCATTCAGCCCGGCTGCACGTATTTCCCAAATTTTGGAGGCGTCATCTAACGACTATGCACCTGTTGCAGGAGATAGATCGACCATAATAATTCAAGGCCAGTGCCAGATTAGCTTGGCGCCGATAGGCGCCAAGCTAATCTGGCACTACCCTTGAACTATCATGGTCGACCCATCTCCTGCTGTAGTGCGTCAGGGCTGAATGGGTTAATCAAGTAATGGCACTACACCATTCAGACACAGAACCAGTGAAGACCTGCGCAGAGTTCAAAAGGTCATTCAAGCACGGAATAAGAGCAAGAAATCTCAAGAGGCGCATATCCGTCATGAACATTACAGCGACCTGCTCCAGGCCACAAAGAGTTAATAGTTCATAAAGTCTCCTTCATGAATGCTCTCAGTGTGTCTATTCACTTCAAGTTATTGTAGGCCGTGCACACGTCTGATCTCATTCAGTCGTTAGCGCTCTAAGGTATTGAATTACTTATGTGTGTATTTTTGTTGAACGGTTGCGAGTGTTGGTTGGCTGGTTAGTTCGGGGTTTAACGTCCACGGCACCGACGTGATAATGGACGGCCCTGACGGGTGGGTTATAATGGGACAGGGAAATCTATTGCCTATGGAGTACGACCTGAACACTGATCAATTCAGGCGCACTGCAACTGAGCCACTTTGATTTACCAGGACCTTTTAACGGACATCCTTTGGAACAAGCCCGTCTTTTTTTTCCCGTGGATTGCGAGTCCAGCTACCGGGGCCGGGACGGAGACTCGAACCCACGACCCGGCGATTCCCTTCGCACTCTTGCCCCGAAGCAAAATATTACCTTCTGAGCCATTTCGGACTCTTGCGAGTGGGTGTTCAGCATATAGCGGCGCACCTTGCTTAGTGGCTGGTGCAGGACTAAGCTCGCTCATGCAACTGGCCCCCGGACACAACCCTAACTGGCATTGTCAATGTCGTCAACAACCGTATCTTGTATCCTACAGTAACGCTGGACAAACGGCTAACTTACATTATGAATTTTGAAATTCGTAAAATAACAGACTTTTTCTGCTTTTCGTCTCCTGTGTACGTAGGAGAGCTCAACGGATGCACACACGGGGCAGCAGAGACATCTGTTACGTGAGCTAACTCGCATGGATTGGAAAAAGAAGGGTAGAGAAGTTTTACCGGAGGCAAGAGAACAATGAGGACCCGTTATTAGTTATTTTTGTACAATTAACTATTGTTAAGCGCATAGAGCTCCGATTTCCGAGGTTAGGCGCTATACAAGTACTCATAATAATAATAATAATAATAATAATAATAATAATAATAATAATAATTAGTATTATTATTATTATATCGGCTATGAGAGCCCGTTATCTCGGCAAGTTTTTGCAGTCAAAGCGTGTCCTGTGGAGCAAACCGGTTTTAACATCAAAACCTTTGGCAAACTGGTTGCGTTTGCTAAAAACTACTGCCTGTCAATTCAGTCTCGACACGCAATGGAAAGTCGTTATAAGTTGTATTCCGTTGGCCTTTTCATAACCATTTTACAGCTGACAAAAAGTGAACGCTATACAAAACTGCAAGAGGCATAGATCCTTATGAGCCCCCGCATCCGCGGGGGCTCATGAGGATCTATGCCTCTTGCTAGTCTTGTTTTTAGCTCCAAGTTTCTTGGACGAAGTGTTTCTTTGTAGTTGAAGTTTGCTAACATTTCCAAAAATCACGCCTCTCGCAGTGACGGGGTAAAATGAATTTGTTAAAAAAGGGATAGCACTGGTGAGTGGGGGTGGGATGACTGAGTGGGTGGTGGTGGCAGTGTCTGGGTAGGGACAGAGGGTTAGATGGGGTAGGCGGAATTTTTTTTTTCTTTTAAGAAAATGCCGGGACCTTGCCAATGTTACGAACATGATCTGGCGCCCGAAAGTCTCCGGAGTTCAAAATAAGCGCAGAGTTATTGTTAGATGCAGAGTGACGCATGCGCCGAGACTGACCTTTGCAGTTCCGATTTCAAGTGTGTCGATAAATCATCGTTGTATTATGACAAACACGACGAAACATGAACCAGACATTATTATTATTTTTAATAAAAAGAGCTAGATGTTTTAAATAGACAGAAACAAATGCAGTATCGAACCGCTAAAAAATTCAGTTCATACCACCACCACCATCACCAAGACAAAACAATCAGTATTGATTCCTCTGCGTGCAAATCTGTGATTTTAGGCCTCACGGCGCAGAGCCGTAATTTCTAAAATCACAGACCAGCACAGATTTAAGTAGTCTTAAAATGCAACGCAGTTGAAAATTAACATGAACTCATTAAGTCCGACGCACGTATTTCCCAAGTTTTGGAGGCGTCATCTAACGACTATGCACCTGTTGCAGGAGATGGATCGACCATGATAATTCAAGGGAAGTGCCAGATTAGCCTGGCGCCGACAGGCGCCAAGCTAATCTGGCACTACCCTTGAATTATCTCCTGCTGCAGTGTGTCAGGGCTGAATGGGTTGACACGTATGGTTGTGAAGTGAGTCCAATAGTGACGCCACGTTGACTGCTTCACGTGTCATGAAGACAGGCAAAATTCGCTGAAGAGCCAATACCCAAAAATAACAACACCTCCGTGCGCAAAAGGTCCTCGGGCCGACGCCAGCCTTAGCTGGCCCGCGCACGGCCGTGCGCGGGCCAGCTAAGGCCGACGTCGGCCCGAAGACCTTTTTTTTTTTGCTGGCTGGGTCCACACTTCACCCAGGAAACGTCCATGATTACGTAACAGCCAAGAATTGCGGCGCGGGCCATCCATACAGCGCGGAGTCGGCCCAAGTGTCTTTGGCTCACAAGGTTACAAGGTAATACGGAAACTGGAGTAATTATGCAATGACAATGCTGTGCAAGGGTCCATCTTTGGCTTGGTTAGTTCGGGGTTTAACGTCCACGGCACCGAAGTGATAATGGACGGCCCTTGACGGGCGGGCTATGGGGGGGGGGGGGGGGCAGGGAAATCTACTGCCTATGGAGTACGACCTGAACACTGATCAACTGAGGCGCACTGCAACTGTGCCACTTTGATTTATCAGGACCTTGCAACGGACATGCTATGGAACAAGCTTGTCTTTTTCCCCCCTGGATTGCGAGTCCAGCTACCGGGGCCGGAACGGGGACTCGAACCCACGACCCGGCGATTCCCTTTGCTCTGTTGCTCCGACGCTTAACCCTCCTGAGCTATTTCGGACTCTAAAGGTCCATCTTTGGCTTACGAGGTCACAACGTTATAAGGAAACTCGAGTAAGTACGCAGCGACATAGCTGTCCGATGGCCATCTTTGGCTTACGAGGTCACAACGTTATAAGGAAACTCGAGTAAGTACGCAGCGACAAAGCTGTCCGATGGCCATCTTTGGCTTACGAGGTCACAACGTTATAAGGAAACTCGAGTAAGTACGCAGCGACAAAGCTGTCCGATGGCCATCTTTGGCTTACGAGGTCACAACGTTATAAGGAAACTCGAGTAAGTACGCAGCGACAAAGCTGTCCGATGGCCATCGTTTGGCTTACGAGGTCACAACGTTATAAGGAAACTCGAGTAAGTACGCAGCGACAAAGCTGTCCGATGGCCATCGTTTGGCTTACAAGGTCACAACGTTGTAAAAAAAACTCGAGTAATCATGCAGCGACAAAGTCCTGCAATGGCCGCCTTAGCTTTACAAGGTCACACCTTTTAAAGCCGTTTATCCCAGAGTCACTACATCAAGAGATGGATTGAGCATGATAATTCAAGGGTAGTGCCAGATTAGCTTGGCGCCGTCAGGAAAAAGCAAAAGACGTAAGTGCATTTTTGTAAAAAGCGAAATTTGTATTGCATTACCATACAAATCTTGCTTTTCACAAAAGGCAGCAAGTCCATTTTTGAGAAAAGCGAGATTTTCACTGTAATGCAAAGACAATCTCGATTTTCACCCCAAAACCAGACTTGCTGCCTGTGGCCTTCATGGGTAGAATGCACCAAGGAAACGCCAATGATTATGTAACAGCCGAGCTGAAAGAAGGATGTTCCAATTGATAGCGCACAGGGTCCCCAGGGCACTATTCAATTATCTGTCAAGCCACGCGTCTCTGTGTGAGCATTACATCATCTGTCTTCGGCACACAGCACAAACACGAAAAGACGCCAGAGACTAGTATTTCCCTTCAAAAAAATAATCGCGTTTTAATTTGTTTTTGCCTTTAGCGGATCGACTCAGTTGTGAAGGTAAGCATGGGACTGTTTTGAAAATGTAAAGCAGCATGAGAGAAATTGTGTGTTGAATTCCGGCTCATTGCCAGGCGACCCAAGTTGTGACTCTCAATTTAGAAACCTTTGTTAGTTCAACGCAAAAAAGCTCCAGCTATCAAAGGATACGACGAGGTGTCAGCAAGAGGCATAGATCCTCATGAGCCCCCGCAATCGCGGGGGCTCATGAGGATCTATGTCTCTTGCATTTGGGTGTTGTTGAAATTTTCTCCGCAGTGAACAGATTTATAGTGTTGCGTTCATTATAGATAGACATGTTGACTAACACTATCCAGCATAGATGCGTTGTTTTTTTTTTTTTTTTGTCATGCAAGTCAATGTAATTCTCTTTCCTCCCTCTTCGAACTAACTGCACGTTCAAGCTACGATTGTACACCTTTCTTCTGACTGACAAAACTGAAGAGAGCCGCTACTCCAGCAAAATACATGGATTCTCATGAACTCCTGCAGCGTGCATGGACTTATGAGAACCTATGTTTCTTGTAGATTTAAGGGATTTGATCGACTGACATTCCAAGTTACATACATTCAAGATGTGTCCTCAATTCCACACCGCTTTTCAATTTCCGCCTAGAAACCCGAGACAGGACACAAGAACGTGAAACTTTGATGAGATCCCTAGGTTTCATTTCCATTTTTTTTAACAGTTGTAGATGGGCCTCTGCTGATAGTAAATATTTTTTTTCCGTTCTAGGATCAAAACACGGATGTTCTGAACTATCGTGGAAGATTCATATTTAGTTGTGTTGGGTCAGCACTGAATAGACTGACTGCTTCAAAACGAAAAGATACATGAAGCTTTTTAGGTCCGTCGTTATTGTCCACGCACCCTGCACCGTCTGCAGAACTCATTGCTTAACCCTTATCACTCGAAATACGCCAGTGTGTGAAATAAGTTTGACTAAAATAGTTCAAGGGTAGTGCCAGAATAGCTTGGCGCCTCTAGGCGCCAAGCTATTCTGGCACCACCCTTGAACTAAAACCATTGGTCTATATCCTGATCTTTAAGTACTATAATGTAGCTTGCATATGGCAGTGTACAAAATTGGAGCTTTTAACCTCAGTATGATATGGGTTAATTAGCATCTCATTTTAATAGAAGCCACAAGTACACTTCTATTCAAATGCGATGATTTGCATCGCATTTTGAAATGGTGTTTCCTTGTGGTCCTCTCCCCGAGTTAGACCATCTGCAGAGTTTTCCCGCTTCGCATCTCATTTGAATAGAAATACTCCTTGTGGCGTACTCCCGGAGTGAGTCTTTCTGGGGAGTACTCCTGCACACGGCCAGGGGTGTGTTGACACAAACCGAAAGACCTAAAAACATTCACGTATCTCGCCGGGAGGATTCCTAGATACGCATACACTGGCCGGCCCTAGCATCTTCACACCACCTCCCACCATTTCCTCAGAAAGAAGGAACTTGCGTTAACAAATGGAGGAGGTGAGGAACGGAGCAAAGGGCGATCCATCACGCGATGTCTACTTACAGCAAGCGGTGTCCATCGCAAAAGAGGATCACGCTATGTCTATTTACCGCAATTCCCAGGCGGACCAAACTCGCGACAACCAATTCAAAACTACACATGTTTACGAGGACAAACTGATGGTTTCCGGGAAAAGTGGCCGGTCTGAATTTCCATTTTAAAAAAAAGCAAGCCAAAAAAAAAAAAAAAAAAAAAGAAGAAGGAGAAGAAGAAGAAAGAAAGAAAGACCCCCCCCCCCTCGCCGCCCCCCCCCCCTCCTCAAAAAAAAAAAAAAAAAGGATGGTGAGCTGGTACCGGATGCTGATCCTCTCCCCTTCAACCTCTCTCATGAAAATGACTGATAGACATTGGACTAATTCCTTGCTGCCTATCCATGACAACCACTGATTAGGCCGAATAACCTCGTCAGTCAGTGGCGGGAAGGCGGTGGAGGTGCGGGGGTGGAAATTTCCATGGGGTGTGTGTCACATTCTTAGCTCACTGAAGGCGCCCCGCATCAATAGCTGCGAAAGTGTCGTATAGCGGCAACGCTATACGACACTTCCGCAGCTATTGATGCGGGGCGCCTTGAACGAGATAGAAAGGGCCTGACGCCGATGGGGATGCGTGACCAACCAGGAAGATAAACCAACACTGTGACATAGCGTCCACAGCAGAGGTGTGGAGAAAGGCCGCAATGAGCGGACGCTGGCCAGACTTGAGCTATAGTAGATGAGAGATCCGCAGTGAAGCAGACCACTATTGATGGCGACATCGAAAGGACTCGTTGAACTCAGCGAGGCAACTCCTTGCGAGCAAGAGTCACATGTGGTTTTTTTTTTTTTTTTTTTTTTTTTTAATAATAATTTGTATGAACCCATGCGGCTGGTAGGGTTCATGAGAATATACGCCTCCCGCAGATGGAGCTCAGTGCTGGGTGAATCCGCGGAATGTTTGAAGTTTGTGCAATGTTGACCTACTTCTGATTTAGGATTATCAACAACAGAAATATGGCCAAAGGATATTCGGAGACATATGATAGCGCCCCCCCCCCCCCACCCCCTCCCCTCATCTACCCCCAGCTACTATAGAGGTGACATATGATTCATTTAACCTCACGCACGTCAGTAGTATTTCCCGAAAATGATTTTGGAGGCGTCATCTAACGACCATGCGCCTGTAGTTGCAGGAGATGGCTCGACCATGATAATTCAAGGGTAGTGCCAGATTAGCTTGGCGCCGACAGGCCGCGCCAAGCTAATCTGGCACTACCTTTGAATTATCATGGCCGACCCATCTCCTGCTGTAGTGCGTCAGGGCTGAATGGATTAAATCCCGTAAGGTCAAACTAAGTCACAGTATTTACTATCAAAGTCTTTCTTCACGCAACAATAATAATTTTAAAAAAAAACCTTCTCATGTCATCTATTGCAGCAAAAAATATGTTTCCAGTAATGCGAACTTTTATCGAAAGACGGAGAACAGAGAAAAATGAGGTAAAAGAAATCGCCACGTGCACCGGAAAAGGAAATCCACACTTTCCTGCAGTCGCATGCGCCTCAATTGTCTTAAAATCAACATTTCCTCCGGACGTAGATAACAATAACTGCTCCTCAAACATAGACAGCTACCTAATCGCCAGAAATCACAGGCCGATTCTTTGCACTCGAAAGGCGAAGAGTCCCATAAGCCCAGGCTTACACCTACAAGAGGCATAGATTTTCATGACCCCCTGCTACTGCAGGGGCTCATGAGAATCTATGAATCTTGCTGGTAATGTTAACCCGAGATTTTCTGTAGAGCACGCGGCGCAAACGAGACTCGCCCCGACACAGCTGTGATTCTTATCTTGATCAAATTACTTGCAGGCAGGTTGTGCGAGTCATTAGTTTTAAAACGTGCCAAAAGCGAGTGGGGGGGGGGGGGGGGGAGGATGCCAACAAAAACATTTCCTAGAAAGCATTACTCCCTCGGGTTAATTTTCGCATCTGACCCGCGCGTGTGAACAAAACAAATAAATCAAAACAACAGGGATGTATTATGATCGTGTTGTTCTATACCTGAGTATTTTTCTGTGGGCTGGCGATTGGGTGCCTGATAGGTGGGGGCAGGGGATCTAACTGTTTGTCTGTCCAGCGATGAGTAATTCCCCTTGGTATGTGTACAGTTCTACCAGCGCTAGGCTCACCTATCTGGTTTGTGAGTATTCTATAACTGGAGGCAAATTTTGTATCGTTACATTGTTGTGTATTGCCTTGTGCATTTACTTGTGGGAAATCAGGGTATTTACCTGAACACATTTAGTACTAGTAGTGCACCTTCTTGTTTGTGTATGTGTGTTTCTCCTGCCTACTCCCTAAGTTCCAGAAAAAGACATGGGTTATAGGCTTGACGTGATGCATCCTTTTAGGGGATGTATATGATCGTCTTGTTCTATACCTGCGTACTCTTTCTGTGGACTGGCGTGGTGCCTGATAGGAGGAGGGCAGGGGATCTAACTGTTTGTATGTCCAGCGCAGAGCGGCAATTCCCCTTGGTATGTGTACGGTTCTACCAGCGCTAGCCTCACCTGTCTGGTTTGTGAGTAAATAAAAACAACGACATAAATTTGTTATATTCTGACTGCGTTTGTAAAATATCGTCATTTTAATTTTTTTCCGCGTTCTTGTTGAATGGAACGATACATTTAATTTAAACAGCCCACGGTTTTCTGAATCGTGTTCTTGTTTCTCGACATCAGGTGGAAGGTGTCAGCCCTTTCACAGACTGTCGGTAGCGCTTTGTGTCGAGGTGATTCCTTCAGGAATCACCTCGACATAAAGCACTACCGGCAGCCACAGGTTTGATTACACATCATCAGACACGAGACCGCCAACGGTCACTGTTAAAATTAATAAGCTGAAACACATCTGGGCCCAAGACGAGGCCACTGAACCATGAACCTGGCTCTGCCTCCCTTTAATTAAAAGGGTTACCGTCTTTCATGTAAAGGGCGTCAACCCCGAAACACCTTTAGATAAGTGGTGTGTACACGGGCGCACTGCAAAATTCAAAGGGGCACGTGGGTGCATGTGCACCACCAAACTCAGTGCGCGCGCACTCAACGTGAGCCAAAAGTACCGATGATGCGGCATTTATAAGATCTAATGCTTCTAATTACTGAGGGGCGGTTCGTGGCGCCGCAACGGTAAATGCGCCTGCCACGAATGCTAAAGGTGCGAAGTTCGAAACCAGGGGACAGTTGCATGAGTGAGCTTAGTCCTGCGCAAGCCACTAAGCCAGACGCACCGCTGTAGCTTAGTGACTGAGCGGAAATAAGATAGCTCATGCAACTGGCCCCTGCCGTTCCGGCGTCGGACTTCAAGTTTCTCCTCTAGCATGTGTCACCGTTAATTCGGGCGGACCGTCCGGGGTTCTCAGTTCTCCAGTCCTTGTACGGTACTCCGGCTCTTCCTCCTCCTCCACTTTGGTACCGGTTTCAGGCCACTTTATACATTTCAAATACAAGCGATAGAGAATTTCCGGAATACATGTCTGATAGCCCCTTATCAGTTAATAATGCCGAGGGACTCTAAAAAATGTCACTTAATACGGTCAGTCACTTTTAGCGCCAAAACTGAGGAAGAGGTAGCCGAGCGGGCTGTGAAACTCCAAGGGTAGTTTCTGACTGGCATAGCGTCTTAAAAATGGATTGATCGTGATAGTTCAAGAGTAGTGCCCGGTTATTTGGCTCCTCAGTAGTAACGTAGACTGAACGCGATAATGCAAGGGCAGTGCCTAATTATTTGTTTTGGTGGCGCCCGGAACTATAGACTGGCTCATGATCGTTCAAGGGCCTGGCTCTTCAAAAGGCACAGGGTAGTCGGGCACTATCTTTGAACGTTCACGTCCGGGCGCTCAGCTCATATTTCAGTACCTTGAGCTATCACGATTGACACCAGATCCATCGTTACTCTGTAAATATGCTCCGTTGGTGTTTTTATCTCGCAACAAGCTCGACAAAACGAAGTTTCGTTTGCAACGAACGAGAGTGAAATCGAGTCACGGCGGGCAACCAGATAAGCATAGACAACACTCCAAGCATCTTAAAGAGGCACTGATCCAAATGAGTCCGGAGGGCTCATGTGGATCTTTGCCTCTTGAAGATGTTTGGAGTGTTGTCTACGCTTTATGAAACAACCCGGTTATCAGTCGTTTTTTCGCTCTCTTTCGCTGCCGGTAGTCGTTCGATGCAAACGGAACCACACTTATGCGGCGCAGGCTAGACAGACGAGCTATCGTAGTTGTGCTAACAAGGCACAGCCCAGGCGCTATCGTATATCGCAACTTGATATATTCGAAAATCGTTCTCTTCAAAAGCTGCTAGGTGTCCCTGGATTCTGTAACTGTGAGTAAGTCTGCGAGTCTGTGTTGGCTCTCGGCGAAGAAACCAGACGCGGCAGATTTCAAGCTATTGAAGTGGAAAACAAGCCAGCCTGCAATTTTCGTATCAAGATATGTGTAAAACGTTTTTGATAATTCTCTCCTCTTGTATCTGAAACAGGCAAGAATCAGGCAAGCTATCGGGCACTATGAAGACCTATCAGCCATTGTGAGAAAACGCAAACTGAAGTGGTCAATGGCATGTCACGCGATCAGCAGGGCTTGCCAAGACAACCCTGCAAGGCACTGTGCAAGAAGGGCTAAGGAGAGGAAGACAGAGAAAAAGATGGGAGGACAATATCTCAGAGTGGACAGGACTGAAGCTGAGCGACACACAAAGAATGGCAGAGAGCAGAGTGGAATGGAGGGAGCTGGTTGCCAAGTCATCAGTGGTGCCCCAACGGTCGGCAAGACTACGGGATAGATATATTAGTATAGATAGACAGTATCTGAAACTGTGCGATCCGTACACACAGAAGGAACAATACACTGTCAGCAGCTGTACGGGAATCAGAAGTTAAAATTAGACTGTCAGCAGCTGTACGGGAATCAGAAGTTAAAATTACACGTGTTTCGACACGACAAACCGCCATCGGGATAACTAGTACAAGCCCGCGGATAAACATGCGGTATCGCTTTTAAGGCGTTCAGTACCGAGTGAATTTGAAAAAAAAACCAACAAAAATAAACAACTGCAAGAGGTATAGATCCTTATGAGCCCCCGCAGTTGCGGGGACTCATGAGGATCTATGTCTCTTGCTGTACACCACTTTGAATCCATGTTCCTGGGACATTTAGGTTTTGTTGTTGTTGTTGTTGTTGTTGAATTTAACGAAGATTGTTGAAAGACAGTTTCCATCAGCTGGCTGGTTAATCCTGTTTACCGACGTCTGATTTCGGGAAATCGTCTATTAACGTGTGTTTAACTTTTCTTTTCCTCAGGCGCCAAGCTATTCTGGCACCACCCTTGAACTATTAAAGTCAAAATTTATTTCAAGCTTCTACTCATTTATCCCCGAGTCCCTGTAGCAGGACATGGATTGACCATGATAATTCAAGGGTAGTGCCAGATTAGCATGGCGCCTGAAGGCGCCAAGCTAATCTGGCACGACCCTTGAATTATCATGGTCAATCCATCGCCTGCAACTGGTACATAGTCGTTAGGCAACACCTCCAAAATTTGAGAAATGGGACCTTGGGGCTAAAATGGTTAGGGCCGTGACAAACACGCGTATTTATCAGAATGTATCGCAGATTTTTTAAATTTTCTTTTGCATTCATTCACTGAAAATATCAAAATTTCAGTTCAACTTAAAAATGTGGCCACAATTACTAAAAGTAAGGAGTATTATTTTCAAGTGTACGAAATCTTATACAATTAATGTCAGCAGAATTTGGCCACCGCCGCCGCCTGTACCGTGAAATCTGCCTGGGTAAGCCAACTTGACATTGCAACACTGGGAAATTTGTAAGCTTGATGTAAACCATCACATTTGGGGGAGATCGTTGCTTGCACTCAACGGGAGCAATTTGGCAGGGTCGGCGGAAACATTTTTAAGTACAGCGGCTACGTGAAGAGAACGCCGCGCTTCATAAAAGTGGGCGACCTCCGTGAAAACGTGCCCCGGCAAAAAGACGGACCTGTTTGTTCTTTAGCATGTCCGTTGAAAGGTGGCACAGATGCGGTGCGCCTGTATTGATCAGTGGCCAGGTCGTACTCAATAGGCAATAGCTGTCCCTGCCCCCGCCCCCCTCCCTCTCCCCATGCACCGTCTGTTAAACCCCGCCGGAAGTAAGCAGCCTGACTAACCAACCCTGTGCGCAAAGGCCATCCCACGTCGGCCCGATGGCCTTTTGCGCATTGGGAACCTGAAAACCGGGGGAATAGAGATTTTGTTTGAGCGTGTGTGTGTTCCCCCCCCCCCCCCTTCCTCGTATCATGTTATCCCATTTTCGAATATACAGTACACATCTGATTTTACAAACATTTTTTTTTTTTTTTTTTTTTTTGTGCGTGTTGCTGTCGCAACGACAGGTATGGAAATTAACAACACCTTTACCGGTGTAAAATGAAATAACGATTCAAAGTACACAGTTCGCTGATATTAAAATCTTATTTTAAAAGTAATTGAATCCAGAGCAAATAGGTGACATGTAAAAATATTATTAAAATCTCCAAACAAGGAAACACGCTTAAAGAAGACAAGTACTTGTGTTGCACTTGTCCATTGTAAGCGTGTTTTTGCTTTGCTGCGATTTGAGTTCTTTGAAATGTCATTTGCATTGTCAGCCATGGTACAGTTCAGATCGACCTTCGGCAGAACTGCCAAAGAGTTCAAATGCGTGTGCCGGTTAGTGAGTTTAGATCTTACGGCCTTGAACCGTTAGGTCCGAAATCACAGACCATCGCACGGCATGCGGGAGATCCAAAATGACGGACCGCATAATTATTGTTTAGATCATGCCAAAATTAAAAAAAAAAATCGTGAAAATCATGAGTATTATGATATCTGATCTTTTCGTCGATCCATCTTTCGTACCAAGAAGACTTTTTATTAACCCCTTCACTGCCAAGAAAAAGTGAACGTGAACCAGCTATGCCTCTTGCTAACACCGCTTTGCATACACGCTCCTTGAACGGCTGTGGCTCTCCGGCGCAAAAAAATTAACACAAATTTCGGAAACATGCTCCGCGTCCGCTGGCCGTTAAGGAGTCAGAACGGAAGAAATTGGCACTAGAAGTTGAGAGATAGCCAGCCGGGGTGCGCGGTCACCGATAGACGGAACCAGAGCCCAGGACAGCGTTTGTGAAACGTTTAGCCGCAACATAATCAAGGGTTTTTATCGCGGGGAGTCGCTGATTGCTGATAAACAACCGCGCAGTTTCAGACCGCACGATTTCTGTTCCACGTCCGAGGCGCTGGCATAGACGTTCATGGACCTTAGCTCTGTTGGCAAGAGGCAATGATTCTCATGAGCACCCTGCAGTCTCAGGGGTTAATGGTGATCTGTGCTTCTTGCGAATGAAACTGGGTGTAGCTGATTACCGTGTTCTGGAACTGATTACGGTTTGAGGCGCAATCACTTGTGTGTAGTAAGTAGATCTAAATACACCGTATCTCCTACCAGCAAGAGGCACAGATTCTCATTAGTATCTGTGCCTCTTGCAGTGGGAAGGATGGGAGGGGGAGGGGGGGTGGGGTGGGGGGGGTGGGGGGCTGATTACGTACAAAGTAACTGATTATGTTTAGAGGTACAGTGATCCAGTTCTTCACGACGGAAATTTCCACCAGACGTTGTGTGTTGGGCCACTTGGTGAAACGTCTTGACTGAAGGTGTCTGTATTTATCTGTTATCCTTCCCGCGATACCCGTGGGAGATGGACTCCGACCTGCGACAGCTGAGAGGTAGTGCCGATTGAGCTTGGCACTGACATTTCAAAGGACCGCATTTTATTTAGATTTGCAAAAATCGTACACTCATAAAATCGTGAATATTTAGTCATGATTATTGCCTGAAATAGCTTGGCGACAGGCACTGACGTTTGAGCTATCAAGCCCAATACTATTTTCGCAAAGCCGTAAAGTTGCAGAACATACACACTTACCATTCCCTTTCACCGACTGATTGCTACTGACGGAACACAGATTCAAAGTGGTGTCAGCAAGAGGCATAGATCCTCATGAGCCCCCGCAACTGCGGGGGCTCATGAGGATCTATACCTCTTGCAGTCTTATGATGTTCAAATTGTCTCGCCACGGAACGTCTTAAGATAGTTTCGATGCATGAACCCAACACGAGTCCGATTTGTCGCCATGAATCTCTCTCCCAAATGTCAAGTCTGGCGGCCAGTGTCCGCCGGGGTTCTACCTTCACGCTTCATTACGGCACAGAAATAGCACACGCATTATAACGAAACTTGATACATATCTCGCAAGTTGCATAAAAAGGCGTCGTAGCTATGTCATTTCAGTAACAGCTTGTCATTTATCAAGCGAGCATAATTTTCAAAATAAAAAAAGCAAACTAAAAAACTAAAAAAAATGATCAGTCACGACCAAAATGCGCCCGAGGTAATCCGCAATCGATGCAGACGCAGGGATTCGGCTAAAGTCTATCGGGCGGACGTCTGCCGCAGACGTGCGCGGGCCTTCTGCGGCAGACGTCGGCGCGACGGACTTTAGCGCGCCGAGGGATCTCAACACGCGACTTCACGCAAAGAAGCAGCCACGCGTAAAAGTTTCAATAATTTTGCGCCAGTGACCCCCTGCTTGCCGTTATTATTGGGAGACCGTCAAACCGCTGTTGTCACGCGCCATTAAGCGTGGGCCAGCCTGTGACTTTGGACCTTACTGTTTAATGTGTGCTGGTCTCTGATTTTGAATCTTACGTCTTACGCTGGCCATATTTTGTTTCTTCTGATAGGCCTAATGACGCGGAATCACACGAGTGTCATCACATAATGAGAGCTGGCCTCGTTGTCAAGTGTCTCTACCTTGTGTCTTTGACCTGATTCTGACGTTGAAATATCTCCTATTAAAAAAGTCTCGCAGATCTGAAAATGCGCCAGTGAGCTCTATAAGGGGCGCAGGGCATACGCGTCATTGGTTTGTCAAACGTCATTTGTCATGACGTAAGTTTCAGTTTTTTAGTAATTAATTTTTTTATTTTATGTGATATGAGTTTCACTTTGGCTTCATAGGCTTGAGAAAATGGTGAAGAATCTAGAATTTCACGGTACAATTTTTAGTCTTGCTATAATTTGTGTAAAAGCAGGTTGACTTTACCTAGCTACATGATATACTAAGTACACGGGTCACTTGAATGCTCTTCTGAAGCACGTCGATGTGTGTGTGTGTGCGTGTGTGCGTGCGTGCGCGCGCGCTCCAACATCTCGAAGAGGCATAGATCCTCATGCGACCTCCTGGCGCAGAAGGATCTATGCCTCCTGGAGATGCGCGCATGTGTGTGTGTGCGTGTGTGTGTGTGTGTGTGTGTGTGTGTGTGTGAGAGAGAGAGAGAGAGAGAGAGAGAGAGAGAGAGAGAGAGAGAGAGAGAGAGAGAGAGAGAGAGAGAGAGAGAGAGAGAGAGAGAATGAATGAATGAATGAATGAAACTTTATTTTCCAAGGATAAAAGAATAGGTGCGCAGACCTGTTTTCATTCTTGTCCTTGCTACACACTACAAAACAAAATAACGTACATAAAATAACACACACACACGCACTGACACACACATACACACACATCAGTATATCATGTACACATACATTCTATCACTTAAAACTATACTACAGCAAATATAAAAAGTATAAAGGATTTTGTACATAAAACCGCTATTGTTCTCATCATAAAAATCAACACGGCGACTCACTCCAACAAACGTAAACAGGCATACACACACACACACACACACACACACACACACACACACACACACACACACACACACACACACACACACACGCACGCACACACACACTCGCACACACACACACGCGCGCGCGCGTGCGCAAGCACGTAGGAATGCGCGCGTGCACACACATACACTTGCACACACTGACACAGATAAACACACACCCGCACACACACGCGATAGCGGCCTCCCCGCGCCACTAAACCCGCCGCGCACAGTTAGATGCTATAGTCTGCCATGAAATTAGACTAGACTTGTATAGCGATCCCGCAACCACCGCGCGCGCGGGTCGACGCGAAGAAACCACAGCACTGCCACGCATCGCGAGCACCCAATGCTGTGTCTATGGACGGCATCCTGTCTGGCCAGCCGAGCCCATGGGGTCATGGATATTACATAATGCGGCTTGCTGGAATGCCAGCGGTATATTACATGCGTTCATAAATGTTAGAAGAGAATGCAGACTATCCGGGAAATGCCGCATAAGGCATGGAGTGCTACATGTAAAAATAAAAATAAAAATAAAAAATAAAAGAAAAATTAAGTTTTGTCTAGATGTTTGAGCAGCTTGGTCTTGTAAGTTTTAAGTGATGGCGCGGCTCTAACATCCGCAGGAATGGAGTTCCATAACTTTGCACCAGAATAGGACAACGACGACCTATAAATGTCCAGTCGAGGCATCGGTACAACAAGATTGTTCCCTGGTGTTCGACTGGACCTCGTATGAGCAAAGTGGAACAAACTATTGAGATAGGCTGGTGTGTCTGATAGGGTGATTTTGCGCATGAGCACCAACTTATTATACTTAAACTGTTTTTCAAGTGGCAAAATGTCTAACAGCTTGAACTTATTGTCAGTATTAATGACTTCTGAGGGTCTGTCAACAATAAGTTTAATGGCTCTTCTGTGGAGCGAGTTCAGACTTTTTAAATTAGCATCGCTACTACCGTCCCAAATAGATGAGGCATAATCCAAATGTGACTGAATATGGGCATAGTAGAAGAGTTTCCTTGTTGGCTCATCAGCAAAATGTCTCAATTTCGACAGGAGGAATACATTTTTAGATACTATTTTACACATTTTAGTAATGTGGCCTTGCCAGCACAACTTGTCGTCTAAGTTGATTCCAAGCACGCGATGTTCTCTGACTTGCTCCACAGGCTGGCCGTTAAGTGTTAGTTGAAGGGGAGGGGGGTTCAACTGATGCTTTTGCCGTGTGGTAATCAGCATGCATTTGGTTTTAGTGGGATTAGGTATCATGGCGTTATGTCTGCACCATTCAGATATCTCATTTAAACTGTCTTGGAGAATCTTCACCATACATGTTACGTCTGATGACGAAACGTCCAGTGTTCCATCGTCTGCAAAAAGACTGCAAGTTACACTGGAGTCAGATATATGTAATGGAAGGTCGTTTATAAAGACAGAGAACAATAATGGACCAAGAATCGATCCCTGTGGTACTCTGTGCTCTATCACCCCTTCAGGGGAGTTTTTCCCATTCACGTAGACATACTGCGTACGCCCATGCAGATATGACGTAAGGAAGGCAAGTGTGTCTGCGCTTAGTTGATAGACATTAAGTTTTTGAACTAAAGTTTCATGATTGACGAGGTCAAATGCTTTTGAAAGGTCCAAAAATACTGCTCCAGTCATTTGACTGCTGTTTATGGCAGTAAGCCATCTGTCAACAAGGTGTACCAATGCTGTGTGACAGGAGTGTTTCCGCCGAAAGCCAGATTGTAATGGATGTATGAGTTTGTGTTTTTCTAGAAAATGTTGCAAGTGTGTGTGAATGTGTCTTTCTATCGGTTTCGACAGTGTTGACAGTAGCGAAATGGGCCTGAACTTGTTAGGGTCGGCAAGGTCTTTCGTTTTAGGTAGTGGGATCACTTTGGCTATTTTTAGAGAAGATGGAAATATCCCCTGCTTTATGCAAAGGTTGTATATATATGTCAAGGTATCTACAATATACGGTAGGGCCATTTTCAGAACTGAGCTACTAATACCATCATGGCCAGACGTACGTTTGTTCTTTAAGTACGTGATGGAGTTTCCCACGTCGTATATCGTTAACAGCGGAATGCTGAATGACGTATCAGGGTCCAGCCGTTCTGCACAAAACGTCTTTAGCTTTTCGGACACAGCTGAAGACTGACCAGAATATGTATTTTTTAGCAACGTACTGGCAGCCGAGAGGAAATGCTGATTCAAGATATCAGCTGATAACTGTGTACATTGTGCGGTATTTTTGGACCTCGTAAAAGCATTGATCGCTCGCCACACAGATACGACATCTTTCTTTCCGTGCATAAGACGGTGAAAAAGTGACCTTTGAGCTTTCCTCACTAAATGTTTAACATGGTTTCTTTGCCTTCGATAAGCAACAAAATCCTTCTTTCTTTTATAGTCATCTCGGAGCTGCATGGCATCCTTGATTTCCTTACTTAACCAGGCGGGAAGCTGGGGGTTTTTCACCCGTTTCTCTCTGAATGGAGCGTGTTTATCGAGAACACCAAGGAACAATCCGTACCACTCAGACAAAGCATCGTTGGGGTCATTATGGTAGTACACTGTATCAAAGTGTGTGCTACTTAAATCACAAAGAAATGTTTCCTTGTTGAAGCGTTTAAGTGATCTGTATCTAATAGTCGTGTGCTGATGTTTTCGGAATGAATTATCCGCTTTTAATGCCAAGCAACAGCACACCGGGTAGTGATCGCTAATCCCTACCTGAAGCACGTCTACTGCCATCACCCTTGATTGAGTAGTTGTATATATGTGGTCTATAAGGGTGGAGGAAGTTGGACTAACACGAGTTGCTGTTTTAACTAGCTGCTTTAAACCAAACATAGACATGGAGCACTCCCAAGCAGGGTTATTCAAAAACATGTTAATATTGAAATCGCCTAGGATCAAAATTTCAGAGCTGGACTGTCTGACCTTATCCATCATGGCGATAAAGTCGTCGAACCATTGAAATGTTGATGCTGGGTTCCTGTAAATGTACCCGACCAGCACGGGGCTGGATTTGTTTGCCCTTAACTCAACCCAAATGCATTCTACGGTTTTTGACTCCAGGTCCCCACGCCTGCGAGTAATACCGCTAATTGAATTATGAATGTATACTGCAATACCCGTATGTCCCGGGTATTCAGCATCGCGGCGCAGTACAGTGAAGTCCTGGATAGAAACGGCCTCATCGCTGATGTTACGATTGAGACGCGATTCCGTTACACCAAACAAGTGAAATGGATTGGATTGACTCAAGAGCACACACAGATCGGGAACTTTGTTAGTTAAATGATAAACATTTAAATGGCCAATATGTAACTGGCGATCATACACCATGATTGCTAATGTATGTCAATACCAAAGAGTACAAATAAAAAAGCTTATAAATGATACAAAGGCAAATAAGAGCTGAAATAATAAAACAAAGCAAAAGAATATCAGTCCGCTCTAACACACAGAATGTGGGAGGCAAGTGAGAAAAAAAAAAAAAAAAGAGTTTCTTCTACGCATTCACTGATATAGACCACACTACCGGTCACTAACGGTCACTAACAGTGACTAATCTCTTTAGCAAACTTCAACAGTCAAAGCTAAACGACCCCGCTGCGCGATAGGGGAAATAAAGTCAGCGCTGCGAAAGGACACAGATATGATCGTAGTGTGAATATACGTAGAGCACTAGTAGAGAAAGTGTCACGGTGCACAAGTACTAGTGCTATAAGCGTCACAAATCGCACAGAGTGAGAAGATCGGTATTCACGAATACTGACGGCAGAAGTCAAAAGGATGACAATGTTAATATTGGACCACGTGCAGTGGTTGAAGTTAAAAACAAATGAATACGTCTCTGCGCAAACACAATAATTATGAGCAATAAGAGGCAAGAAAATCAATCGATATTGTTCAGTGTTAGCCTGGAAAGTAAAGCACAAAGTTATGTAAGGAAGAGGAACTGAATGTTCTGGAAATGAGTCTAATACACACGCACGGGGTGGCTGTACTGTGCCCACGGTTCCTGCTGTGCGTATGGCGTGTATGTGAGCGGGGGGACGCTGAAAGGATACGTTGGTTGCGTCATGCTGAAGTGTCCCCATGGTCCCGCCTCGCGATACTGTGGAAATGCGGCACTGTATGGTGGTAGTGGCGGTTGCTGCCACATAGGATACTGGCCCGGCATTTGTTGCTGATAGCTACATTGACTCTCTGCTGTACCACCAAATCTGGATTCGCTGTACTGTGATTCCAGACTTGGTGCTACAGCAGAGGACACTGACAGTCCACCTTGACTCTCCGGTGCAGCACCAAAGCTGGATGCACCACAGAGCGATTCCAGGTTGGGTGCTGCAGCGGACACTGACTGTCTGCCGGCTGCGACATTAGCGTAAGTGTTGGTGGTGCCAGCGTGTCCTTCACGTCGCTGACGGCGGTGACGGCCACCACCTGCAGGCTGGTTGTTGGGAGTGGTGACGTCAGTAGCTGGCCCTCCTCTCTTTATGTTGAGGGCCAGACTTATGGTGCCCTGGCGACTAGGATGGATGGGGTCACCGCGCCTGTAGAATTTTCTACGCGGCAACCCATCAACAGCAGTAAAGACCTGAGTGTTGTCTATCAGTGTGACACCCAGCTTTCTGCACACATGGAACAGGTTACTGTTGGAGGCGGTGATGGCCCTATACAGCTGGTGTCTACTGTCGGTCGGCAGGATGGAGGATGCCTGCAGACGAGCGCCGGGAAATACCCGCCTGCATTCCCGGACGAGCTGTTCCCACACAGCGCTGGTCACTTCCTTCTGTTTGCAATCGTTGATCCCCACGTGGAAGGTCACCAGTGCCACCGCTGTGTGGGACGCGTGTTGTCGCTGGAGCCAGTTCAGCAGGTGGACAGTCCGCAGGCCAGAGACAGATAATACGTCTACTTTTTCTATAGGGTAGGTGGGCATCTTCTCTGCCTTGATGTTGCGAACAACAGAGTCTCCAATGACCAGCGTGGTGGTGTCACTCTGCACTGTATGTCGCAGTATTTGCTCATCTGGAGACATTTTGTTATTACGCTGCTGCTGGCTGCTGGCGTGGTCATACCCGTTGTTGACCTCAGGCAGGCCGCCGGTAATCCGTACTGGTATGAGTCGCTCTGGGCTCTTCTCGGCTGCACTCACAGCCTGTACCGTGGCCAGTTCTTGCAGAACGGGTGGAGGGGAGGGGTGACAGGGAGCAGCGATTGCGCTGCCCGTTACCTGGCGCGGAGACGCACAGCTATCAACATTGGCAGACAGGTCAGTTTGAGTGTTACCACTCATGGCAACGTCTGAGCTGTTGGACGCAAGGGCTGACTTCTTTCTCAGCTGTTTTTGAATTTCCCTCAGGCGCTGCTTGTGGCTCTGTTTGGCGGAGGATAGCTGGTTGACAGTGCCGTCTGTGGCGTGTTGAGCTGTCTCCACACCAGTTATCCTGTCGTCCAGGCCGGACAACACTTCGCCCACACTTTTCTCTGTAACCTGTAGATCTCTGGCTCTCTTGACCGCCTCGTCACGGAGCTGACTCTCGAGCTGATCAATCCTGGCTAGGGCTGCTGAAAGTCCTTTGAACAGTGTACTAACGTCAGCGCGAAGGTTCGTGATGAGGTTACAAGCACTTTTGAGTTGCGCTCGCAGATCAGGGTCAGTGGTGTCCTCGTGAGGACAGGTAGTCCCGAGGGCCGTGGTGGGTGCGGCCTCTGTATTACGTAATCCCAGTCCCGGAGACGCGGGACTGGCGTTCGTGTTTGGTCGGGTTGGGGGAAGGGGCGTGGCAGTGGACATTACATCATCAACTGTTGCCGCAACAAGTGAAAAATCAGTGCGGGCGTTCTGAAGTGGCTGGCCAGTAGATGTGGTGATGGGATTAGTCGGGGATGAGTGGTCGGATAGAAGGGGCGTCGGTTGATAATCCCCTGTGATTGACGACTCTGCCGGCTGCACAAGAAGAGAGACTTCTTTGTTGTCCGATGGAGTGGAGAGGGTAGGCGTGATGGGGGTGTCTGCTAGGGAGACAGCCAACA
This sequence comes from Semisulcospira habei, assembly GCA_036245525.1. Taxonomy (NCBI): domain Eukaryota; kingdom Metazoa; phylum Mollusca; class Gastropoda; family Semisulcospiridae; genus Semisulcospira; species Semisulcospira habei. The sequence continues at coordinate 13,108,908 of BTPG01000006.1, forward strand.
GCAGGCCCCGTGAGGAGTTGGAAGGGGTGGCGGGTGAGGTGACGGTACTTTCTGTAACGTCAGGGTCAGATGCAAGATGGTTGCTGGTGACGGGGACATTGTCTGTAGGGTCCGCTGTACCGGCCAGGAGCTGTTGTACATAATCACAAAGGGCCCGGTACTCCGATCTCACCCCCCCCCCTCCCACCCGGGTCTGCCCTGGGGGACTGGGTGGGTTAGTACTTTTAGTTCTCAGGTCACCCTGGTCAGCCCCACAGGGTGAGTTTTCTCTCTATCTGGGCATGTGTTTCTGTCTACCCTTGTCCATTCACCTGTATTTGCCTTTTAAACCTCCCTACTGTCTGCACTGCCTGTAGCTCTTGATATTGGATGTGTGTGCTAAATGGTCTTAGCTTTATTAGGCCTCATGGTTAGTTTATTTAATGTTTGACCGGCTGGTGACATACATTCAATGTTCTGTTTAGTTTTTTTTTCACAAGCAGTGCAGGCACGTCCTGAGAAAGTCTTGTTGCTGTCGGGACGTTAAGCAATGTACAATCAATCAATCAATCCGATCTCACCCACAGACCCTTTCTCTTCCCCTGAATCATGCAGGTGCCACCGGTTGTCCGCCTCTTTCTAAAGTACACGGTGATGACGATAAGTTTGTTCTCGTCTGTGTGTACCGGCCCTTCATATATCTTAACTATTGTCTTGGCCAGGTGATCAGGGACCGGGGTGTGGGGAGAGAGGTAGCCATCAAGGGTGACAGCTTCATTGTCATAGTTAAAATCTTCCCATAACACATTGTGGACTCCTGTAGTGTGTTTGGGCAGAAGCTGCATGTATCTCACATACACGGCATTTCTCCACGTCTTGAGAATGCTGAGGGCATTAGCGCCTTTACATTCAAATCTTGTTTGGAGTTTGTCTAAGGTATCTCTCAGTACTGGGTCACGGGGGATGGTGGGAGTGGAAGGGGGTTGGTGTACAATGGCTATAGTTGTCATGGTTTCAGATAGGAACAAGACATGTGATTTAGAGTGGGGCGGGAGATGAGGATGGGTGTCACTGACGGGAATGTGGTTTATAGTTGGGGGGGGGGATGGGGAGGGGGCAGTGGAGAGTGGCTACGCAGGAGAGGGAGGGCGTGCAGAGGCAAGAGGCAGAGCGTGGGTAGGGGGGAGGAGGCGCCAGGAAAATGGAGCAGGGGTAGTGATGGGTGTGAGTGGGAGGGGGGGGTGACGTAATGGAATGTGAGTAAGCCGAGGAGAGGGAGGGCGTGCAGAGGGTGGGTAGGGTGGGGAAGAGGGGCCAGAAACACGAGGCGGGGGTGGGGAGGGGGGAGGGAAAGGAGGGTGGGTAAGCAGGAGAGGGCGGGCGTGACGAGGGTGGGTGGGGTAGAGGTGCCAGGAACAGGGGGGCGAGGTGGGGATGGGTGTTGGCGTAAGTCAAGTGTGGGGTTCTAGCTGGCATGGATTGATGACGTACGATGCCGGACCTGCCAAGCTGATCCTAGGAAGATAAGGCTGGAACTGTTTACATGGGCGCGGGTCAGGCGTGACCGCCGACAGCGCCGCCTTGTGTAAACACATCTGGCAGCAGTTTCGTGGCAAAGACAGCAGTCTTAGTATGGTGTAGTCTGACTAGTCTATGGTATATAGCGCACGGGCTGAAGGAACGTTAAGGAAGAGAGAGAGAGAGAGAGAGAGAGAGAGAGAGAGAGAGAGAGAGAGAGAGAGAGAGAGAGAGAGAGAGACGTCATATTTAGAGTATTATGTCAATGTATGCGTGGTGAAGGAGTTGCCTCTTTTAAGTCTACACTACTGTCTGACTTTCTATAGAAGTCAAATTTTTTTTAATTAAATTTTTTTTTTTACTGTTTCAATTCTTTTCCGAAAAGATTTATTTTATGCTAAAGAAGTTGAAAGGATACAAAGCTGGCTAACGAACTCATCCAATGTCTTTCTCCAAACTAGCTATATCCAAAATTTGAAGTAAATATGACAAAAATTACGGACTCTAATCTGGGTGAACCGACTTCCGATAAACGGTTGTTTATGTCTTCAATGAGACATTCATTTACAATATGTTCGGAGGCTCTCTTAGCCACCCCTTTAAGAAAGTATTTCGCCAAGTTTCAAGCTTGTGTGTACAGAAATTTCGGAGATTCTCTTGTTTACATACATACGCACATAAACACATACATACGTACGCACATACGGTGCTTCGCGCCAAATGTACTTTCAGCAGCGAGGTTAGCGTAACTAGACATGACGTAATTTTTAGCTTGTTACTTCAATTGTGAGAGGTTTAGGCCTGCCCGCCTTTGACATCATGGACATGCTATTAAATTCGCCTCACCCCGACCCGTCCTAAAACTCCCTTCTATAAATAGAACTAAGGGACTTAAAAACCCGCACAGAGCCGCGAAAATGTGACCACCACCCAACTGCAAGAGGTATATAGCCTGCCCTTTGGTCCGTATTATAGAAAGCTAAATAAAGAACATTTTTCATGAAGAATATCGTGAAGTATTGACATTGCACTGCATGGAACCTGTCGTTTTAAATAAAGTTAGAAACCCAAGCTGAAGTTCACACTGGTCGTCTCCCTCAATTCGCTGCGCAATGCGCAGCGAATCGAGGGAGACGACCGGTGTTGCTGTGGTTATGAGATTACACGCACTTTAAAGAGAGAAAAACAAACACTCTCACGACAACTTTTGTCATTACAAACTCATCAAATCACGGAATGTTATTACGATATCCAGTTTCCTAATCAAATGCAGCCGGCGCGTTTCTTTTATGAATGTACGAGTCGCTAATTAAACCACAAACAATATGCTCTACGGTTGTTAATTTTTATGACAGTCATAATGACGCATCACGACTGCGCGAGACACGCAATCTGTTGTTGATCACGCCACCCATAACGTTGTCAATGTGCCCGAGGTACGAAATACCCACATTGTGGAGTTATCCTCTAAGGACTGCATTGGTTAGTTCGGAGTTTAACGTCCACGGCACCGAAGTGATCATGGACGGCCCTGACGGGCGGGTTATGGGGGAACAGGGAAATCTATTGCCTATGGAGTACGACCTGAACACTGATCAATTCAGGCGCACTGCAACGGTGCCACTTTGATCTACCAGGACCTTTCAACGGACGTGCTAATGAACAAGTCCCCCCTGGACTGCGAGTTCAGCTATCGGGGCCAGGACAGGGACTCGAACCCACGACCCGGCGATTCCCTTCGCTCTCTTGCTCCGACGATTAACCGCCTGAGCTATTTCGGACTCTCAGGACTGCATTACAATTCAGGAGACAGATCGACAATGATAGTTCAAGGGTGGTGGCAGAATAGCTTGGCGCCTATAGGCGCCAAGCTATTCTGCCACCACCCTTGATCATGGTCGAGCCAATCTTGCTGTGGCGTGTCGCGGGCAGAATGAGTCAACATCTGACGGGTATTGTGTAATACGTTTAGAGCCTTCGTGCGAATGGCCGAAACGCTTGTCGGAGTTCACACTGGAATAGTTCTTTGAAAAGGTGGATTTAGAATCTACCTGCTAACGGTTATCTAAACAAATGCAGCCTGTCATACGAGCATGCTAAAAGGAAGAATACACTTCAGACATGGCTTAGTGTGTGTAAACTAACACGAGCTGTTGCTCGTCTGCTGGAGCTCGGTGGTCTCTAACTACTTGCTTGCTCATTGTCACGGCTCGCCATGAAATGCCCATATGTGTTTTCCGGTCTGTGCTTTAGGACTTAGGACCAAGGACCCTAAGGCTAAAAAATAAATAAATAATAAACTAATAATAATAATAAATAAACAAATACATAAATACATAACAAGATGAGGACTTCATCCCAAAGTTTACCGAATTGCTTGGGGCTCAGATGCGTTTATCTTTTAGGAACATTCAGAGTTGTTCATATTTTTAGGCTTATTATGCTGATCCATTTCCCTCCTCTATAAGACAACCCATGATCAACACACACATCGGCGCACACAAATAAAGACGGACACACGGCGCTTCCCGCCATTAGTACGCTCTGTGGGCTCGTTTAGCGACAGGAATCTATCTCCTTCTACTCTAACCCACCCTCCCATCCACACACACTGGCACACAGAAATAAAGACGGACACACGGCGATTCCCGCCATTCGTCAGCTCTATGGTCTGGATAGCATAGTTATTCTGAAGAAGCCGAATAATAGCACGAGCAGCGAAATGACGCCACTTCAAGCTTCACGCCATGGCATCATTAGTCCCACAACGCTGTGTTCATAGTAACGACTCGATGTTATACGTCACTCATCGCAGTACTAACATTTGACGTATCAGAGAATCCACTTTGCCATTTTCTTGCTGATTTTCACGCCTAGAGCTTACAGGTCACAATTTGACCTAATCCTATCAGGCTTATGCAAACGCTGTTTATAAAAAATCATGCGGGTATTAATGAGAAGATAGTAAAAGAAAAAATAAAGTTATGTTATCTGTTTTACAAATGACTCCTAAAAAGAGGTGCAGAACATTGTCTGATTTTCATACCTAGGGCATACAGGTCACAATTGACCAAATCGTACCCGACAGCCGAGACAAACTGTAGCCTTATGTAAATACCGTATACAAAAAATCGTGCGATTATTAATGAGAAATTTGTTGGGTTTTTTTTAGAGTAAAAAAAAAATTCAATTGTTTTAAGATTAACCTATATAATTCGTTAAATTAATCCCCAAAACGTGAAAATATTTGTTTTTTTCCAAAAAATATGTAATTATCACTCAAAAAATTCTAGAGGTACAATGCTGGTTCAGTAACGAACTCATTCAGTATCTCCCCTTTAAGTTTATCTAGCTATATTCAAAATATCTAGTAAACATAGGACAAATTACGGACTCCAGTGTGGATCAATCGGTTTTTGTGAAACGCCCATTTTCTCGCAAATGAGCATCTTAATCAAAATATCAAAGAAAGGTCCCGAGATAATTCTTTTAGGGACAATATCCTAAAATTTCAAGCTTGTCCGTCCTCAAACGCGGGCTCTAGTCGCTCACACACACACACACACACACACACACACACACACACACACACACACACACACACACACACACGCACGCACGCACGCACGCACGCACGCACGCACGCACGCACGCACGCACGCACGCACACACACACACACACACACACACACACACACACACCCGGCGCTTTGGCGCCAAAAAGACGTTCTCTAGCAAGGTTTGCGTAGCTAGACGTGACGTCATTTTATCTTCTTACTTCTTTGCCAGAATTTCTGCCCCGCACGCCAAAAACGTCATGTGCATGCTCCGGATTGCGCTCCAGCCAGCCCCATTTCAAAGTCTACCGTATGTTTTAAATACGGTAGAACAAAAACACTCCGTCGATGAAATTTGTGATATGACTCGAGCAGTTTCTGATAAACTTTACACTGTGCAGGCCTCCGGGCTGAATCAAGTGGTTGCATATATTATATACGTGTACACAATCATAGAATGAATAGATTGATCGCAAGGTTTGTGGGCTGTCCTCTGAAGAATACATTACAGGTCAGAAGACTGATCGTGAATGCTAGTTCAAGGGTGGTGCCAAAATAGCTTGGCGCCTACAGGCGCCAAGCTATTCTGGCACCACCCTTGACCTAGCATTGTCGAGTCATGACCTTTTATTACATGTCAGGGCTAAATAAATCCACCCTGAAACAAAGTCTTTTCATGGTCTGTAAGAATGACAATAGGTGAGGACTGGTGGTATCGGTTTGCAAGACGTCAGAACACGCAGATGCAGATGTAGAAGGTTAAAGATCAGGGATCAATATTCAGTCAAGGACACTCGCGGACAAAGAGTACAAGAATAGGTAACATTGTCAATAAAATACAACTTTATTGTCTGTTCGAGTCAAAGCACGGCAGAAATTTGCCTTTATTTGAAACGCTAATTATAAGCTATCGTTTGAACTTCGTGAATAGTACCGGGCTACTGACCCTTTTGTGCCATTGACGTCAATCAAAAATGCTAAATAAAGGAAACACAAACTGGTCACAAAGCCATAGCTCTTGTATAGGTCGTCTGACGTCAGAGCGCACAATGTTTTCCGCTAGTATATTCGCAAAGAACCACTCTTATACACCAATCGTAGAACAATATCACGCAGTGCCAGGGGAACTAATACGATTTACTTCAAAGAAACTGGAACAATGTTCCAGTTTTGGTGTATAGTCGTAAAAATTCGCAAGTTTTTTTTTCACGAAATGACTGATTCTCCATCCCTAAATGTGCCCCAGATATATTCAGCCCGGTATAAGAATGATCCATTTTTCAAGTAAATGAAGAAGTTTCAAACCATTAACAACGCAGGCTTACATGAAGTATGCACGCTTGACTGCGACATGAAATCTGACCAGGTTCAATAAGGGTACTGGAAATGTCTTTTCACAATTTTTTTTTTTACGAGTGTACAGCAAAATGAACAAATCATAGGAGTTGGGTAAAAATGGAAAAAACTGATATTTGTTCTTAAACTGTTACATACAAGTTTTCCTTGGCGGGAGATATTTGGAAAAAGAGGTGCGCTCCGATGTCAAACGGCCTGTCTTTTAAAACCGAAGGCCTTCGTCGAGATACAAGTTAGCCGCGATTTATATCGATATCTCTCTGGTAATAAAAGCCAGACACATAGAATTGTATACTAGGTCTATGGAGGGGCCAAGGTAACGTAGCAGTATCGATGAGCTACCATGGTCAATTCATCCTCTGCCGTACGTGTCACCCCGGCTGAACGCCTCGCGTTTTCAGTCAAGACATACCAGGCAGCCGATTGCGTTTCTTTGCGAATCTGTGTTAAACCAACGGCAAAGGATACAAAGTGGTGTAGGCAAGAAGCACAGATCCTCATAAGCCCCCGCAACTGCGGGGCTCATGAGGATCTATGCCTCTTGCAGTTGGATCGTGTTCATTTTTTTTTTTTTTTTGTTTCTCGACAGTGAAAGATAACCAATTTGAAGAACTGTTTAACTCATTCAGCCCGACAACCGTATTTCCAAAATTTTGGAGGCGTCATCTAATGACTATGCACCAGTTGCAGGAGATGGATCGACATGATAATTCAAGGGCAGTGCCAGATTAGCTTGGCGCCGACAGCGCCAAGCTAATCTGGCACTACCCTTGAATTACCATGGTTGACCCATCTCCTGCTGTAGGGCGTCAGGGCTGAGTGGCTTAACCGGAAAATTTAATAACTTATAAATAAATAAATTGTATTTGTCCTCAGAGTCTTTAAGCGTGTTTCTTTCTTTGCTGGGATTTTCTTCGCTTATTACACGCTTGGCGGCCACCGTTTATGTCAGGAGACAGGTCAGCCATGACAACACATGGTCTTGCTGCCAGCCTCATCAACCCCAGACACATTTCTTCCAGACAACAACAAAAATGATGTCCCTGAAACCATGACAGATTCCCAGCCAGAAAACCATGCCAGGGCAACGCAAAACAGATCACTGAGGCCAGCAAGAAGGAAGCACAGATCCTCACGAGCTCTTCGCGACAGCGGCGGCTTATGAGGATCTATACAGTTGGTTGATGTTCGCTGCGCTACGGCAGTAATGACCCTGAAACCATCGCGGATTCAACAGTACAGACAAACCTATCAAGGCGACCACCTTATGGAGGCGAAAGACCGGCCACTTTTTGGTCCTTTTGTCTTCTTTCTGTGTCCTAGACGATTATGTGTCAGGAGAACACCTTTCGTAGGCGATCATATTCTGATAGTACTTTAAGTGGTCGCCTTACAGGTCTGAGTGTAGGCCTATATAGATTTAAAAAAAAAAAAAAAAAAAATCTACGTCTGAGAAACACAGAAATGTGGATGAAGCCAGCAAGAGGCATAGATCCTCATGAGCCCCGCGACAGCGGGGGCTCATGAGGATCTATGCCTCTTGAATTTGGGTTCAGTGTTCTCGCTGTTTATGCAACGTAGGACAATAGTTCAGACCAATTTCCTCCGGACAGTAAAGAGACTACTCGAGTTGGACGCGCCTATAGTGACCGTAAATCTCACGCTAAACAGGACATTGACAAAGAGAGATGTTTTCTGCCTGAGCTAGCCAGTGTGCGTATCCCTGGACAACGCTCCCGAAATGAGGTATGGCTTGAGCCGATCTCGGCGTGCAAAAGTCCTAGATTCTCACTAGCCCCTTGCCATTGCCAGGGCTCATGAGAATCTGTGCCTCTTAACTGCAGGCGCGAGGGGAGGGGGTTGGAGTGGGGCCGTGCTATAGCGATTGTATATGGTGAGTACGGTCGAAAGACTACACGGACAAACGCCGAACTGCGCGAACAAACATGATTGATTGATTGATTGTACATTGCTTAACGTCCCGACAGCAACAAGACTTTTCCCAGGACGTAACTGCACTGCTTGTGAAAAAACAAAAAAAAACCCCAAAAAACAAAAACAAAAAAAAAAACTAAACAGAATATTGAATGTATGTCGCCAGCCGGCCTAATACGCTAAACAAACCTAAGACCATTTAGCAACACACGTCCAATATCGAGCTACAGGAAGCGCAGACAGTAGGTAGAGTTTAAAAAGGAAATACAGGTGAATGGACCAAGGGTAGACAGAAACACATGCTCCAGAGTAGAGGGGAAAACTCACCCTGTGGGGCTGACCAAGATGACCCTGGGAACTAAAAAGTACTTAACCCCACCCAAGTCCCCCAAGGCAGACCCGGGTGGGGGACGAACAAACATGGCCCATTTTTATGGAACAAAAAACTAGACCGAAAGGGTTGACTGCCAGTGCTTGTAATTTAGAAAAAAACTACCAAGTGAGTAGGAAGAAGCACTGTCAAGGGAGAGAAGTGTGCTTTTGCATGATAGACCAATGATCATAGATCTACTTTGGTCCAAGCACAAAAAAAGAAAGATAGGAAAGAGTGGGGGTGCGCTAAGTAAGTGACTGAAAGCAATGCATATGGAAGCCCCCCCCCCCCCCCCGAAGGGGGGCGTATCACATATCCCACTGTTCCAGCCACTCAGTGCATGGAAATTTAAATCTAGGTCCCCCAAGTGGGGGTCCAGATATTGAGCCGGTGTGGACAGCTGTTTCGGTCTTGGCGACCTCTTCAGCACACCATCGGCAATACTGGAGGAAGAGAAGGAATTTCTGCTTACCTGCAAAGAAGACCACATTTTACTGTGGTTTCTGCAGGGGCATACATTCCATGCCTCCACCTAGAGCTAAATTTCCATGCACCCTAAGAGAGAACCTACGGAACATATGGAACAGTCACAGAATCCTCAAGATCCACCAGACTACACACAGAATTAGGAAGCCGAGTTATGTGCGCTGACAAGGGCGTCCGAACAGCTACAGATATACTAGAATTATATTATCTATTATGGAACTTTTTGTGGGTTGTTGTTCCTTGCGCGCCACGCAAAAAGTAACATAATTTTCAACAAAATGGAGGTTGCTTCAACCGAGAAGGAAGATCGCGTGCGGCAGACTTTCTCGGTCCTTTGGCTTACGCAGGTTTGAGAATATTCTAGATATAATTATCTCATACTTTAACCCGCTCAGTGCCAGTTCAATGACGGTGACTGTGCTTCTGCAATCTTTATTAATTCAACTACCCCAAAAAAAACCCACTACATGTCCCAGAAACATGGATTCAATGTGGTGTCTGCAAGAGGTATAGATCCTCATGAGCCCCCCGCAACTGCGGGGGCTCATGAGGATCTATACCTCTTGCAGTTGGCTGTCGTTCGCGTTTTCATGGCAATGATCGGGCTAAGAGGCGTGTGCAGTCCGCTTCTCACTAAAACAAAAGTACCGTTAAACACGGTGAATGTAATGAGTTCTTCACGTGAGAAATACGCTATATATATATAAGTAAAAACAAGTCAGTGAAAGGCTTCTGGCCACTGACTGTCATGAAGTTAACTCATTGTGCCCGAGGTACGAAATACCCACATTCTGGAGTTATCCCGCTCCGAGGACTGCATTACAATTCAGGAGACAGATCGACCATGATAGTTCAAGGGTGGTGGCAGAATAGCTTGGCGCCTACAGGCGCCAAGCTATTCTGCCACCACCCTTGAACTATCATGGTCGAGCCATATCTTGCTGTGGTGTGTCGCGGGCAGAATGAGTTAACGTCTGAAGTACACAGCCCACAGAGGATCGTAGAAAACATAGGCCATGAGGCGCTAGCAAACGAAATTAGTCGACGGGGATTACCGGGGATCATGCGGACAGATCTATCAAGTTGATGCCCTATAGTGACTATGAAGATCTACGAGTGACCATGAAGGAGATAAACAGCGTACTGAGTGAGTGAAAACTCAAAACAAGGAAAGGCGCTTCATTACTCTATTGTCCACCTGAGACATTCCGCCGGCAACTAAAGACTATTTGCTACGACCGACAATGGCCCCAGTTTTAGCAGCAGACTGAAATATACATAAACATGAGGTCAACATTCTGTCCCTAAATCTGGTTATGACACGTCTTCATTTGGGTGAACTGCGCTCTTGGCCGGCCTATATTACATTTGAAGAGACAGGTCGAAGATGATAGTTCAAGGGTGGTGCCAGAATAGCTTGTTGCTTCTAGGCGCCAAGTTATTCTAATAACACCACCCTTGAACTATCAAAAGAAACCCGTTATATTATCTCGTTTTTAGTTAGGGTTGAATGAGAAAAGTCTGAAAAACAGACTCAACTTCTGGCTAACCCTTTTAGCCCCAAGGTCCCATTTCTCAAATTGTGGAGGTTATGCCTAATGACTATGTACCAGTTGCAGGAGAAAGGACAGAGATGCCGCAACTCAGAACTCTGGCCATACCTTCCCCTGCAGCCACTGCGGTCGAACCTGCCTGTCCGGATTGGCTCCGCAGCCACGAACAAGCCTGCAGACGTCGTGGGCAACTCCTATAAAATCTTCGTTCGCGAAGTCCAGCCAAGAGAGAGAGTTGCAGGAGATGGATTGACCATTATAATTCAAGGGTAGTGCCAGATTAGCTTGACGCCTGAATGACCATGATAATTCAAGGGTAGTGCCAGATTCGCTTGGCGCCTGAATGACCATGATAATTCATGGGTAGGCGCCAAGCTGATCTGGCACTACCCATGAATTATCATGGTCAATCCATCTCCTGCTGTAGGGACTCGGGGCTCAATGGGTTAAATGCGCTTTTAATAGGAAATAATCGTTAACCCATTCACTGCCAGTGCACGAGGGCTGTGTTTCTGCGGTCTTCGCTGCTTCGACGTCAAAGATCCCCAGCCGACCTAGGAACACAGGTACAAAGTGGCTTCAGCAAGAGGCACAGATCCTCATGAGCCCCCGCGACTGCGGGGCCTCATGAGGATCTATACCTCTTGCAGCTGAATGGTGTTTCGATTTTTTTCGTAATTGAAGGGGTATGCTTGCAATTTTATAGTTCTCCTATCTCTTATGTTTGTGTTAATTCTGTCCCATGCAGTACGTCACACAGCCACTTGGTCTGTCGGGTAGCTCACTAATCTGCGCGAGTGCGCAACTGAAACAGCAGTTAATTTAGTTTTAATGCCATTAAACATTTCTGCTTTTAAAATCACGGTGCAGTAAAACTTTCCTTGGGTCATTAGCACAGGAAACGCCCCAGCCATCAAACACAGTTTAGCGTTCTGCTTATCGAGAAAAATTCGCTCATGAAGTATGGTGGCGGTAACTTTTTAACTGTTGACGCATTTCTGGCGCAGTTGACGCAGATACACCTGTATCTGGTTGTTACCTAGTAATAACGGTACATAACTCTGGCGAGTCAGATTCTCACGATGACACACCATCAGATCTACATTTTGCATAAACTATGTTAAGAAGCCTGCACACAGTGTCCATTCTGTCAGTATTTTCGTTTCTATCATTGCCCAAAGAAGTAAATACACAAACGATTCAAAGTTACCCTGAAGACCTCTTAACCATTTGCCGGTGGGAATCATCGCGACTAAAACCGTTACCGACACGCAAAGGGTTAAAAAGCTTACGGCATCAACTCTGACACGTTTGAACAACCCGATCAGGACCGCGTCGAATGACTCTTCTCTTCATAAAGGCGCGACTCCTGCGAGGCAGCAGAACAGCTGCAGGTCAGCAACGAAATGGCAGCCAGACCAGAAAAGCCACAGCCAGGGACCTTCTGACGCAACCTGCGGCCCGGCTCAGTCTCCTGTTCTCACGGCCAAGCAGCCTCAGTGTCAGACGCAGGTCGGACCCTGCGGCCACCTGAGCACTCTCTGACAAACCAACCCAATGGGTGGCTAAAAAGACGGCCATCAAATCTTAATTCGCGAGGCACGAACTGAGACAGTGTGACGTGAATAGCAGATAAAGTAATCGACCTCCTACAGTGTTTGGCATGTGGGTTATGTACCGCAGTGCCGTGGTCGTTACACGTAGTTCTTCTTCAAAGATAACGACCGAAGTACTCAGGTACGAAATAATTACTGTGGCTTCACGACTGGGCGGCATTCATACCATTTCTTTAGTCGGAGTTGTAGACATCGATTAGCCATGATAGTTCAAGAGTAGTGCCAGATTAGCATGGCGCCTTCCAAGGCGCCAAGCTGATCTGGCACTACCCTTGAACTATCATGGCCAGTCCACCACCTGTTTGGGAGTCATAAGTGTGAGTGCGACGAAGCTGTACTCGCAGCGCTGGTTGAACGGTTACAGCATCGCTTGTGGCGTAGCAATACAGACCTAGTTGTTCAAACTTTGCCAATGACAAATAACCCAACCAAGCTCGGCATCTTTATGCTGACCGGTTTGCGTAAGAGCGCCATTACTTATTTAACGGACGCTGAAGTGTTAATGCACCTATTTGTGTAGGAAAAACTGAACCGGCAGGCCATGTTCGAGCGGCAGCGTCCACCAGCACTGCGGGAAGAGAAAGAACCAAAACGCAACAACCGCACTCAGTCTCCACTACCTCTCACCATTACCGGTGGTAGCGCCACGACAGAGCAGCTCTTCTACTCCCCACTAGCCCTACCAATTGGCAGTGGTGGAAACAAAACTGAACTACACTGAACCAAGAAGCCATCTACGCTCCACCAGCTCATACAATTAGCAGTGGTTGAGCCCCGACTGGCGATACTGATTATCTTCTACTCGCCACTAGCCCTTTCAATCGGCAGTGACGGTAGCGAGAACTGATACACCAACTACTTGAACAATACAGAATGACCAAAAACACACCTACGATAAAAACCTAACAAAGGTTTACTCAACAAAAACAAAAGGGTCAGCACGCTGATGAAGGCAGCCCTTAGCCAATAAAGGCTTAAACATGTCCGAAATACACCTCAGACAACAAACTCAAAACGTGACTGATTTGTGAAATGTCATGAAGGGTATACGGGCTGGTCACATCAAGCCGGCCATCACATAGTGGTGTGCGATGTACAGACACCTTTTTACCAAAAAAGTTTCAAGCTTGTGTGTACAGAAATTTTGGAGATTCTCTTGTTTACATACATACGCACACACATACATACGCACATACGCATATACGGCGCTTCGCACCAAATTTACGTTCGATTAGGTAGGAAATATTACACTTGATGCGTGTAAAATAAGTGCGCGAATTTCAACCAGCAATACATTTTGTGGTCGGATTTCATAGTCAGACGTTCATTGTAACGAAATGTTGCAATTCGTTAAAAAAAAAAAAAAAAAAAACTCTGCTCTGTACTGTGAAGAGCAGAAGGGCATAAGTCTATTGTGTGAAAAACGAGATTTTCATTGCATTGTATTACAATGGAAATGTCGCTTTTCGCAAAAATGGACTTGCTGTCTTTTGTCGTCACAGTGCAGAATTTTTTTTTGCGTTTCTTGTAATCACAGGGAAGTTGTTAGCAAAATCTTGAGATTTTCTGGATATTATTGCGTCGTCTTGAAAAATGTAATTCTTTTGTAGTTAAGCTTACACAATCTAATCCCTCAGACGGAAATAGCCGATGTGCGTTTGAAAGACCCACATAATGTATTGACAAATAATTCTTCGGTTGACACTTGAAGTAATAATTCTAGCGGAATTACTGCTACAGTTGTAATCATCAAAGAAAAAGAAGAAGAAGAAAAAAAAAAAAAACAAAAAAAAAAACCACGCATAACCCCTTAACCGCCGGGGCAAGGCGAAGTCCACCCATCTGCAAGAGACATAAACCCTCATGAGCCCCCGCGTTCGCGGGGGCTCATGAGGGTTTATGTCTCTTGTTAGTCCTGTGTTCTTAATGCCTACGTTTTGTCCGATTTTCATCTGTGGTCTTCACGCGAATGTCTGTTAGTGTGCGGTCGTTTCAGTCGCGGAATTCGTGATCACTGACGGCGGAGGGGTTAAAAGGACAACTGCAAGACAATTGTGTTCTAAGTGCCACCGCAAAGCGTGCTTCTTTCTTTGGCAGGATTTTCTTGGCGTTGAAAATTTCTGACAGTCACGTGCCCCTTTTTCTGGTCTGAATTTAGTTTCCATACTGTCATTGCGCAACTACAACAAACGACTTAACTAGACACGGACAAACTGAAATCGAAATGTAAAAATGAAAAAAAAATCTGCCCTATACAAAGGCTGATCTGGTGGGGGTGGGGGGGGGGGTGGGGGGTGGGGTGGGGGGGGGGGGGGGGGGGGGTGGAGTTGGTTCCAGATACTCCCACCCCAAAAGTCTGTAAAATGCTGTGACAGTCTATTTAATTTTATTTTTACTTATTTTATTTTTATTTGTACTTTTTTTTTTTTTTTTTTTTGGGGGGGGGGGGGCGGAGGGTTGGGTGTTCCATCACACACACACACACACACACACACACACACACACACACACACACACACACACACACACACACACACACACACACACACACACACACACACACACACACACACACACACACACACACACACCACCCACACACACCACACACACACACACACACACTCACCACACACACACACACACACACACACACACACACACACACACACCACACACACTCACACACACACACACACACACCACCACACACACACACACACACACACACACACACACACACACCTCCTGTGTTTCATTGTTTTCGGCGAGTTTCCACACACACAACCTCACCCCATACCCTCCCCCTCCTCCCCCCCCCCCCACCCGTTTGCTATTTTGGCGAGTGGTGAGAGTCTTGACACAAACGCTTTCTGCCTTTTCTCTCTACCCCCAACCCCCACCCCCATCCCACCCCACCGTCCCCCGTTGAAAAGCCCAAACAAAAAGTCGGAACCCAACTCCCCCCCCCCCCCTAACCCTAGAGGTAACTGATCCGCCACTGCCTATAGAAATTGACACAGACTTTTAAATTTTGAGGCGTACTGCTGTGACCACGTTCCAGTTGCAGGAGGTGGATTGACCACAATAGCTCAAGGAAAGTGCCAGCGCAGCTGGAGTCTACGCACCTGGAGTCTGGCACAACACCTGAAGTAGCATTGACAATCCAAACATCGATAGCTTTCCTGGAGTAAATAAACTTTGAAACGACGTGACCTGCTGAGTTCAAAATAACACTGACAAACATTGCAGTGATTTCAGCCGACTCTCCATATGTTGCACGATATATTCATTGGGTTCCCTAATTGTGCACAATAATGCGTATCATGAAGTCTGATGGGCCGTATCAAAGCGGGCGTAACAGGGAGGAAAAGAAGTCTGACGCCAGATCGTCTGGGGATCACTTTGGCATACGCGGAAGTGATCCCGAGACGACCTGGCGTCATTGCTGCTTTTTTGGCGTGTTGCTCCCCTCACTCGATGCTGCAACACCAATGTGATCACGTGGCCATATGGCGTCACACTCACGTTGACGTGTTACAATGTACACGCACGGAAAACTGCCTCGCCAAACTAACCTGGGTAATTATTTGCGTATTCTAAAGTTACTTCGGATCAATATGGCGCGATAATCTTGTGGCGTGTTCCACTGGCCTACCGAGCGTGTCCTCCGTGTTGACATGCAATTACTGCATCTTGTATTCAGACCCGTCATGTTAAACCTCTTCGCTGCCCAGTGCGGGACGCAGATCGTTCGTGTGTTTGAAATTATTATTGTAAATTCAACGTAAAAGATATATACAGACAGACCACATTTGAGTGGGCACATTGCTTGTGCGATCAGATAAGTAGCGACTGATCTCTCTATTTGTTTGTCTATTTTGAATAAGGGTGTTATTAACCCTCATCATTCGGAATACACCAGTGTGTGAATTAAGTTTGACTAAAATAGTTCAAGGGTAGTGCCAGAATAGCTTGGCGCCTCTAGGCGCCAAGCTATTCTGGCACCACCCTTGAACTAAAGCCATTGGTCTATAGCCTTATCTGTGAGTACTATAATGTAGCTTGCATATTATGGCAGTGTACAAATTTGAAGCTTTTAGCCTCAGTATGATATGCGCTAATAATAATATCAGAATATATTATAAGAAACATTAATAAATTGTGTTGTAACTGTCTTTTTTAAGCGTATCTCTTTCCCCTTTGGGGTCTTCTTAACGTAAAAGATCCTCGGCCGTCAAAGAGACAAAGTGGCCTCAGCAAGAGGCATAGACCCTCATGAGCCCCCTCAATTACGGAGCTCATGAGGATCTATACCTCTTGCTGTTTAGTGGCCGATGAGCAATATGGCAATACCCTTGAATTATCATCGTCGATCTATCTCCTGCAATTGTGCACAGCTGCTAGGTGACACACCGAAAGTCTTCGGCCCGGGGGCCCTGGGGTAAATTGGGTCAAATTGAAGTACATCAATTATCAAGGATAACTTTTGAAATGCTGGCAGTATTTGGCACGGACTATGTAATGTAATCAACCGTGGGAATCAGTGTCTGGCCCTGAGAACAGCATACAGTCAACTTTGCAAAATGTCAATCGAGCGCACACGTGTACACGGAACACAGCATATAAACCTTCCAGTTACCCTGTATTGGATTAGAGTAACAGGTACCATATGGATCAGCGACTATTTATATCAAAGGCTATTTGCTGCAGATGGTACCGACACGATGTTATGTATTGCTCTTACGGCAAAATGTCACGTCTCAAATATCTCCGCCATGCACACAAACTGGGTCCAAAAATACATTTTTTGCACTTATTTTATTTATTTTCTTGTCGTTTGCTTTGACGAATGCAGAAAGCCGACTCTTTTTCGAGCATTAATTAGCAAGTCAGAGTTGCTGTGCTGGTCTGTGACTTTGGACCTGACCAGGGGCCGGTTGCATGAGTAAGACCCTAGTCCTGCGCCATCCCGGCCACTAAGCAAGGTGCTCCGCTATAGAGCGGAGCACCTTGCTTAGTGGCTGGCGCAGGACTAAGCTCACTCACTCACAAACCAGAATAGGTGAGGCTAGCGCTGGTAGAACTGTACACATATCAAGGGGAATTACTCAGCGCTGGACAGACAAACAGTTAGATCCCCTGCCCCCGCCTATCAGGCACCCAATCGCCAGCACACAGAAAAATACGCAGGTATAGAACAAGACGATCATCTACATCCCTAAGATGCATCAGGCCTAGCATATAACCCATGTCTTTTTCTGGAACTCACTGACACAGCTGATCCACAGCACATTAGGCAAATTGATTGGTTGTACATTGCTTAACGTCCCAAAAGCAACAAGACTTCTCAGGACGTGCCTGCACTGCTTGTGAAAAAACAAACAAACAACAAACAAAAAAAAGCAACAACAAACAAACAACTAAACAGAATATTGAATGTATGTCGCCAGCCGGTCTAATACGCTAAATAAACCTAAGACTGGCGACACATCCAATATCAAGAGCTACAGGCAGTGCAGACAGTAGG
Organism: Semisulcospira habei; assembly: GCA_036245525.1. Taxonomy (NCBI): domain Eukaryota; kingdom Metazoa; phylum Mollusca; class Gastropoda; family Semisulcospiridae; genus Semisulcospira; species Semisulcospira habei. The sequence continues at coordinate 13,126,811 of BTPG01000006.1, forward strand.
GAGAGTTTAAAAAAAAGGAAAATACAGGTGACTAAATGGACCAAGGGTAGACAGAAACATATGCCCCAGAATAGAGGGGAAAACCCACCATGTGGAGCTGACGAGCCTGGGAACTAAACAGTAGTTAACCCCACCCAAGTCCCCCAGCGCCAGACCCGGGTGGGGGCACATTAGGTAAAGATATGTGTGCACCAGACGCCAATGTGAGCACTCCACTTTAGGCGGCTCTCTAATCAGACCAGCGATCTAGCCCTCAGTGGGGTGTTGGAAGAGAACCGCTGTGAGCAGTAAACCTAAACTGCACATGTATTGACATACATAATTATCAACACGCTAAGTGCCGAGACAGTTCGAACGCGGCCCAAGGACAAGAGGTATAGATCCTCACGGGCCCCTCAGTCGAAGGGGCTCATGAGGATCTATGCCTCTTGCTGACACAACTTTGAATCCATAGACCTAAGATGGCTTTTTTTTTCTTTTCATTGAATTAACGAAAATTGCAGAAACACAGTCTGTGTTACTGAAGTGACAATGAACGGGAGAAGACCTAAACCCGCAGTGACTCACGCAGTCTGAGGATGGTAAACACAAACTCTGACAGCAAGGGACATAGATTATCATGGGACCCTGCAACTGCAGGGCCTCATGAGAATCTATGCTCCTTGCTGATTAAAATAATACATGATTTTTAAAAAATCAAAACAAGAAGCGCTAGCCCGTGCGAGAGTACAATAACACGAAAATATGACGCCGCAAGCGGCGAACCCCTGTTGATGATAGTCCAATAAAGAACTTGAGAAGCGCGCTTGCCCGTGTGAGAGTACAATAACACGAAACGCCGCAAGCGGCGAACCCCTGTTGATGATAGTCGAATAATCAAGAAGCGTGCTAACCCGTGTGAGAGTACAATAACACGAAACTGACGCCGCAAGTCGCGGCGAACCCCTGTTGATGATAGTCCAATAAACAAGAAGCGCTCTAGCCCGTGCGTGAGTACAATAACACGAAACTGACGCCGCAAGTCGCGGCGAACCCCTGTTGATGATAGTCCAATAAACAAGAAGCGCTCTAGCCCGTGCGTGAGGACAATAACAAGAAACTGACGCCGCAAGCCGCGGCGAACCCCTGTTGATAAACAAGTCCAATAAACAAGAAGCGCGGGGGCCTAGCTCGTGCGTGAGTACAATAACACGAAACTGAAGCCGCAAGCCGCGGCGAACCCCTGTTGATGATAGTCCAATAAACAAGAAGCGCGGGGGCCTAGCTCGTGCGTGAGTACAATAACACGAAACTGACGCCGCAAGCCGCGGCGAACCCCTGTTGATGATAGTCCAATAAACAAGAAGCGCGGGGGTCTAGCTCGTGCGTGAGTACAATAACACGAAACTGACGCCGCAAGCCGCGGCGAACCCCTGTTGATGATAGTCCAATAAACAAGAAGAGCGGGGGCCTAGCTCGTGCGTGAGTACAATAACACGAAACTGACGCCGCAAGCCGCGGCGAACCCCTGTTGATGATAGTCCAATAAACAAGAAGAGCGGGGGCCTAGCTCGTGCGTGAGTACAATAACACGAAACGTCGCAAGCGGCGAACCTCTCCTGCACCGCAACTCGTGACCCTCGTGAACTGGAATCGTGCCCCACAACCCCTGCCCGGTAAAGGTCATGTCCAATAACCCGAGCGCCGCAATCCGATGCTCCCCGTTAACCCTTTTAGGACCAAGGTCCCATTTCTCAAATTGTGGAGGTGTTGCCTAACGACTATCTGTACTAGTTGTAGGAGAAGGATTGATTTAAGGGTAGTGCCAGATGAGCTTGGCGCCTGAAGGCGCCAAGCTCATCTGGCACTACCCTTGAATTATCGTCATCAATCCATCTCCTGCAGCAGGGTCCCGGGGCTAAAAGGGTTAAGGAGATTATAATTTACGATATTTACCTCTCAATAGCCAGCTAGGTTACAAAGTTTTCTACCTCTATTTTCTGTTATCCTTTCACATGAAACCCTTGCGGCAACAGTTTTACTACACCTAGGTCCTGTGTTCAGGTGGGGCTACTGAGCATCAATACCCGATACAGACAAACGAGGAAGTGTAATTCAATATTACTGTCAATATTCTATTTCTTCACACAAACGAGTGCATAAATTGCATGTTTTACCGCGCCACAGCTCGATAATTCAAAATGTCAACAGCGACGTTCACACATGGTTTATTGTTTTACTTGGAGTGACACGTGGAGAGACTTCGTGTGATGGCAACTGATTCACTTCCACGCGTCGATACGCGCAAAATTGAGTTCAGATAATACTGATTAGACACATAAATATGCCACAATCACTGCATCCCATCACTGTTCCAAACACGCTGTTTACAACAGACGACGAGGCATTTCTTGCATCACAATTTTGCATGCCATCTTAGAGCTGCCTTGCATGCCATCTTAGAGCTGCCTTGCATGCCATCTTAGAGCTGCCTTGCATGCCATCTTAGAACTGCCTTGCATGCCATCTTAGAGCTGCCTTGCATGCCTTCTTAGAGCTGCCTTGCATGCCATCTTAGAGCAACTTCTGAAACCCTCCACTGCCGAGCAAGAGAGATCAAAATCCAGCTGCAAGAGACATAGATCCTCATGAGCTCCCGCAGACGCGGGGGTTCATTATATGTATCTTGCTGACGCCATCTTGTATGCAGTCTTGAACGGTTGTGGCTCTATGACGCTGAATTAAAAACAAGATGGGATGAACCATAACCCGCAAAGTCTCTTCTATATGCGAGCTGCCCTCGCTGTCAAGCGTCTCTACCATTCGTCTTTGAATGAATTCTGATGTTGAAATATCTCCTTTTGAAAAACCCTTGCAGATCTGCCAATGCGCCACAGTGAATTCTAACGTCATTTATCATGATGTTTTTGTTTTTTACGTAATGTTATATTTAGCGTGACATGAGTTTCCCTTTCGCTTCAAGACTTGAGAAAATTGTGACAAAACTAGAATTTCACAGTGCGATTGTAGTCTTGTTATATAATTTGTATGAAATCAGGTTGACTTTATCTAGCTAGTTACTAAGAACACAGCATGCTCTTCTGAAAACGCTTCGATGTATGTGCGTGTGTGTGTGTGTGTGTGTGTGTGTGTGTGTGTGTGTGTGTGTGTGTGTGTGTGTGTGTGTGTCTGTGTGTGTCTGTGTGCGTGCGTGCGTGAGCGCGCGCTCCAAACATCTCCAAGAGTCATAGATTCTCGTGAACCCTTCCGGGCGCACGAG
>BTPG01000006.1:13135069-13202569 GCA_036245525.1 Semisulcospira habei
AGCTGTCTTTTCAAGGCTCTTAGATCTAGGAAAGGTGGGTAGGTATAAACTTACATGAACAACACTAGCGGAAGCTAAACATTCAGGTCAGTGCGCAGCTCATGAGAATCACTGACTTCCTCTTGCAAGCCGAGGTCAGCGGCATTGGGTCAAGACAGTTTACGGCCCTTGCTCTGGGCGACGGGCTGCAGCTGTTCCTCAGACGAAGGGGGCCAGGGGGGATTGAGGGCAAGACAGTGTTGATGAGAGGCGGGTTATTTACGATGTAGCCGTTACGATCCATGTCCAAGGCCGCAGCGAAAAACAGCAGTAATAATCAGCACGATGAGACCTCTCGGGCCAGTTGCATGAGCGAGCTTTAGTCCTGCACCAGGACTAAGCTCGATCATGCAACTGACCCCTGCGGGAGAAATACTCCATTTTTTTTTTCCGGGTCGTTCTCTGGAGCATCGACAGACTGACCTGGGTAGCTGAAGGGTGGTGCTAGAATTGTAACCCACAACCCTAAATAAAAATTTCCAGAGCTCTGCAGTGTGAGGGCAAAAGACAACACCGCCCATTCTTGTGAAAAGTGAGATTTTCATTTCAGTAATACAACGAGAAAGTTGATTTTCACAAAAATGGACTTAATCTTTTCAGTGCCTTCACTGATATGGCTCGGCTGTCTTCTGACGTCCATAAAACAGTTCAGGAGATGGTTGGTTAGTTATTTGGGTTTAGCGCCGAGCAGGCGACTAAGGCCATCTCCCGGCAAAGTTCAGGAGATGGATCGACCAGAGTAGTTCAAGGGTGGTGCCAGAAAAGCTTGGCGCCTACAGGCGCCAAGCTATTCTGGCATCACCCTTGAAATCAAATCAAAACAAAACAAAACAAAAACGAAATTACCGTAAATTTCGGTCTATTGAGCACACCTGTATATGAGCCGCAGCCACTAAATTTAAAAAATCTCTACTTTATGCACAAATAAGCCGCACTGGTTTATAAGCCGCAAATATATACAACAAAAATAAAGTTCATTCTCTTGGGATAATCACATTTATTAAGTGTCGTCATCGTCCTGTTCACTGAATCCGCTGAAGTCTTCTTCTTCAGTGTCGGAGTTGAACAGCTCGGTTCGGCATAATGAGGGTGTGTGCTTGAGCAAATGATCTGAATGCTTCAGTTGTATGCGGCTTTGATTTAAAAAATGTGAACAGTTAACACTGTAACAACGTGCACAGTTAACACTTTAACATGAAGCTCATCGAAAAATTAGTGAACAGCAAACGCGATATTTTGAGTTACAGAGAAGCTAAGAATAGACGAGGGTGTGATGCTTCTGGAATAAAAAAAAATCCGCAATCAAGCCGCAGAGTTTAAAGCTGGGGGAAAATGTCGCGGCTTATAATCCGAAATTTACAGTATTGCACGTCGCTTCACGCCCATTGCATATGTCGCCGATTAGCTAGCGATGTGCCGGCGTTATAAAAAAGAGGCCAGAGGATGTAACGGTTTGTAAACGTTGAGTGGTTTCCCTTAGTTCGCATACGAGTCGGTTGCACGGCATAGGCCAATATGTGTGTCAATGTGCTAGTCTTTGATTTTGGTCAGGCCTTACCGCTTCAAAGCCGATAGGGTCTAAAATCACAGACCGGCACACACAGTTTATCTTGGCCTGGAGAGATGATGACGCAACGTGTGATTCAGGACAAGGCTTGGGGCACAGAGTATGAGAGAAATGAAATGAAATGAAATGAAACTTTATGAAATGAAATGAAATGAAATGAAATGAAACTTTATTTCTGAACGGAAGAAGCAGTTAGCACATGTGCCATTTTTCACGCTTGCCGTTTCTAAACTACAAAGGTATAAATCTGCTAAAGGTACAAAGCTACTAAGATACAAAAGTACAAAGCTACTAACATGAAAGTGCACATAATATAACAAGTCGTTCAAAAAGAGATGGATAAGGCAAAATGGAGGGCACCAATTATGATTACTAACAATGTGAACGAAGGAAAAAAAAAAGAAAAAAAAAGATAGTCTTTAAAATTCCTTTTTTCACTGAAATCAAACACGCGCGCACGCTCGCGCCGCATGCTCTCACACACACACACACACACACACACACACACACACACACACACACACACACACACACACGCACGCACGCACGCGCGCGCGCACACACACCCATATACACGCACGTGCGCGCGGAGGTTAATATCAAGGCTTTAGGCGATGGAGATACCCGAACCAGTGAATGAGCTGTTAGATAGCAGGTGCTTGAAGAGGCTTTCCTTGAAAGAGGGGAGTGAACCAGTGTGTGTTATGTGCGCTGGCAGTTTATTCCAAAACGAGGCGCCCGAGAAAGCAAGGGTAGTTTTAAATAAATCTATCCTCGGGCGTGGTGTGACGAAGTTTCGCCTTGATGTTGAATAGCCTGAAGCTACCTTGGTGAAGAGATTACATAAGTATTCTGGGTGGATTTCATTCCAGATTTTATACATGACTACCCCTTTGTTAAAGAGATGGTGCTTGTCAAGAGGAAGCATTTTTAGTTTTTCAAATTTTTGGTCAGTAGAAAGAGCTGGATCAGGCAGGATCTGCTTCACTGCCCTGCGATGCAAGGAGTTAAGCCTCTTCATGTGTATGTCACCACTGCCGTCCCATGTCGTGGAGGCATAATCGATGTGGGATTTGACATGGGCATTGTAAAATAGTTTGCAAGTGTCGACATCAATAAAATATTTTAGCTTAGACAGCATAAACACATTTCTAGACACAGTTTTACAGACACCATTGATGTGAGATTGCCATTTCATCTGGTTATCAACAATAACTCCAAGTAGGCGATGTTCAGTTACTTGTGTAATGGTGTGGTCTTGGATTTCCAGGCTAAGCAAAAGTGGCTTGAGCTGATGCTTCTGACGGGTTGCTATCGTCATACATTCGGTTTTGGTGGGATTAAGGATCATTGCATTATTTTCACACCATTTGGAAATTTCACTCAGTCCCTGTTGCAAACGATCATTTAAAGACTCGATACACTTATCGGGGGTGTGGATTGTTGCGTCATCGGCAAACAAGTCACATTCAATTCTGTCATTCGTAAAATGTAGTGGCAGGTCATTGATAAATATGCAAAAGAGAAGAGGTCCCAGGACAGAGCCCTGGGGCACTCCTCTTGTTACTAAACCACTTGAAGAGTAAGATCCATTGGCTATCACGCGCTGCTGTCTGTCTGTAAGATAGGAAGCGAAAAACGAGGTTGTTTTAAAGGAATGAATAGATGCCTGAGAACTGCCGTCTGATGTATGAAAACAGTTACTTGAAAATGAACCATCCAGATATATGCTGAGCTTGGAAAGGAGAATTTCATGATCTACCATGTCGAAAGCTTTCCGAAGGTCTATGAAAACAGCACCTGTGAATTCGCCTTTGTTCATTGAACTTAGCCACGTGTCAGTAAGTCGCGATAAGGCTGTATGACAACTATGCTTCGGGCGAAAACCTGACTGGAGGGGGTGGATTAATTTGTGTTTTCCCAGGTATTCTAACAGATGCTTATGAATGTGTCGTTCAAGGGGTTTACTTAAGACAGACAAAAGTGAAATGGGGCGATAATTGTTAACATCGGACAGATCTTTTGTTTTAGGTAGGGGAATAACTTTAGCTTTTTTTAGTTCTTTTGGGAAAACATTTTTCTGTATGCATAAATTGTAGACATAAGTTATTGTTTCTACAACATAGGGAAGTGATAGTTTCAGTATTTTGGGGCTTATTTCATCTGGCCCGGAAGATTTTTTATTCTTCATGGAACTTATTGTCTTACCAACCTCGTGAACTGCCAGGGGTGGAATAGCAAAAGGATGAAATCTCGCAGTTCGCGTTCTACAGAAATCAATCAGGGTGTCAGGACAGGTATAAGGCCGAGAATTTGTTTTAGAGGGGACCAGGGACTCGGCAATTGAAAGGAAATGATCGTTAAAATTATCGGCAGTCAGAGTAGTCGGGATTACAGCGGATTTCCTACTCTTGACTCCAGTCACTACTGCCATAGCGCGCCAGAGCATGGACATATCTTTGTCTTGTTTAATCAAACGATCAATAAAAGATTTTTTAGCCTGCCGCACTAAACATTTGACACGATTGCGCTCACGTTTAAATTCAGCAAAAAACTTCTGTTTTCTCAGATCATCTCTCACCCTCATGGCCTGAATAATGTCTTGAGTCAGCCACGGCGGGAGTGAAGCGTGTTTGACTCGCCTCCGCCGCACAGGCGCGTGTTTATTTAAAATAGTAAGAAAAATGCTATACCAGACAGACAGAGCGCTGTCAGGGTCAGTTTCACTAAGCACTTCCTCAAAAGGTGCGTTATTAAGGTCAGATAAAAAGTCGCTCTCACTAAATTTTTTAAAAGAACGATAGGTGATATATGTATGACATCCTTTCTTTGCTTTTGGGAACTTAGTGGACCACGTACAGCTGATGGGAAAGTGATCACTGATGCCAAGGTTACCGACAGACACATTATGAACAGACTCTGGCTTTGTGGCATAGATATGGTCTATGAGTGTAGATGTTGTTGGTGTTATTCGTGTCGGCGAAGTGACTAACTGTTTAAGACCCAGCAACGTCATCGTAGAGTCCCATGCATGATGAGACCTTAACATGTCTATATTAAAATCTCCCATAAGTATGACATTAGAATTAGGTTTACAGGCTTTATCAAACATACTAAGAAAATTATCGTACCACTCAAAGTTTGCAGCAGGGTTGCGGTACAGAAAACCGATAAGAAATGATGGTGATTGGGGGGCTTTCAGCTCAAGCCACATACACTCAACTTGCTCAGTTTCTAAGTCATGTCGTCTACGTGTAAGAGCTTGAACAGACGTGTGAATATAAGCAGCTAATCCTGTTTCTCCATGGGCCGTTGGATCACGTCTCAGGACAGAAAAGCCAGGAACCTGTATTGATTCATCAGATACATTAGAACCAAGACGTGTCTCAGAAAATCCAAAAATATGAAATGGGTTTGAGTCATTCAGGTAAACGGAAATATCAGCAAGTTTGGCATATAGATGGTATACATTTAAATGCCCAATGCGGAGATTTCTTACTTTCACGTCTGCTTGATTCATCGTGACAGACGAGAAGGAAACGAAGGTGGCGAAAATGAGGGTAACAATAAGTACACTTAACGTAATACAGCTATTGATAATATAGTAATCAGTACACAAACACAAATAATAATTAATTAAAAAAAAACAAAAAAAAACAAACAAACAAACAATGAAAGCAACAATAATATTGAATCATAATAATAGAGAGAGAGAGAGAGAGAGAGAGAGAGAGAGAGAGAGAGAGAGAGAGAGAGAGAGAGGGGGGGAGGGAGGGAGGGAGGGAGAGAGAGGGAGGGAGGGAGAGAGAGAGAGAGAGAGAGAGAGAGAGAGAGAGAGAGAGAGAGAGAGAGAGAGAGAGAGAGAGAGAGAGAGATGACTGAGGACGAATCTTTTACTGCAGGATAAAGCTATTAGGCAACTCAATGCCTACCTTACAAGCTGTCCTGTAAACAAAACAGGACAGAACAGGAAAACAAACACATTGCATACCAAAATAAAATATATAAAATAATAATAATAAAATAACGAACACAACAGGTGAATTATTTTCAAGAGAGAGAGAGAGAGAGAGAAAGAGAGAGAGAGAGAGAGAGAGAGAGAGAGAGAGAGAGAGAGAGAATTATTTTCAAGAGAGAGAGAGAGAGAGAGAGAGAGAGAGAGAGAGAGAGAGAGAGAGAGAGAGAGAGAGAGAGAGAGAGAGAGAGAGAGAGAGAGAGAGAGAGAGAGTTTATATCCCAGGTTGCAGAAAACGAGTTCCTCCACAGCTTGGACGTGTTCCTTGCAACAGTTTACAAATGCCGCGTATGCCGCCTCGCGAGTGTTAGCCTTTACTGAGAGAGAGAGAGAGAGAAATGAAATGAAATGAAATGAAACTTTATTTTCCAAGGATAAAAGAATAGGTGCGCAGAGAGAGAGAGAGAGAGAGAGAGAGAGAGAGAGAGAGAGAGAGAGAGAGAGAGAGAGAGAGAGAGAGAGAGAGAGAGAGAACACAACACAACACAACACAACACAACACAACATGACAACTCACCTGGAGTTGCGCCCTTGGATGTAGTCCCAGCATGCGCCTGTCAATAAAAACAGCTTAACCCGGGCACTGTCAGTCACGGCTATAACGGTCGTCACCACACAGCAGTTCCTGGCTTGTTGCTATTTCAGAGAGTACTGCCGCCAAAACACACTATGACGTGTTTTAGCGAGGAAAGTACTGTGACTGATACGGCATCTTGCATTTTTAACTCCGCACTTTCAGCTTGTCAGCTTGTCAAGTTTGGTACGCTGTGCATACGTAGAATTGTCTTCCCCAAACAGTCACTAAGGTACGATTTAAATACACGAAGAAGGGCATCCGAGATATTATGAGAGAAATGTCTTGTTGCCAAAGAGTCACATTAATGTACGTAAAAATCAAGTTGATGTATGTACGGGTCACTTGTTTCGTCCGTTCAGAAAATCACTGACGTGTGTTTTTATTCACGTGATCATTGTTTTTGTAACTGGGTTTGTTGTCAGCCTGTGCAGATAAAATAATTCGTACCGTTTTCGGCACATGGGAGTGCCAGCCAGGTAAACCCACTCGGGGCGGGAGTACCCCACAAGTACACTTCTATTCAAATGAGATGCTTTGAATAGAATAGAAGTGTAACTGTGGGGTACTCCCCGAGTGGGTTCGCATCTCATTTGAATAGAAGTGTACTTGTGGCGTACTCCCCGAGTGGGTCTGTCTAAGGCGTACACCCGCAAATGGTACGGAATATCACACTTAGGAAACACACGTGGTCTGTACACTTCAATAGACTTTCACTGCAAAATTCCTTGTACAGCTTAGCACTATATGTCTGGCGTTGTCAAACCGCACATTTGTCCAAGACAGCACCACCTTTTCGTCGTCAACAAGTGCCAAGAATGTGCGGCACCGTCAGTTTGCCGAAATTCCAGCGCAATTTTTAAAAGGTCACGTTCCTTGTTCCTGCAAGTTACACTGAGCAACGACCCTCCACAAACCAGGTGCGAACAATTTGCGTCACAGAACACTTCCTGTTTCATGGCCCACAACTCTGGTTTAATCAGTCCCACAATTTTGTCTTATGTTTTCTGACAAATGTCTACAGATTTCCCCGCGTCTGTCGGCCAGAATATCGACACTTCACGATCAAGCGTGAATTACTAGCGTCAGATGGTTTGCGAGAAAAAAAAAAAAGGTGGACGTTGTTTCTTTTCTGTCAAGACCAATAAATTCCTGCTAGATTTAATTTCCACTCACATTTTGTGCAGTTGGTGCAAATTTCCTGTAACAAGTCTGTCAAATAGGCTCACATTGCGTCATAACTTATCTGTTAAATCACGGAAAAGGGAACTTATTTGTGTCCCGTGTTAAACCAACCGTACACATTCTTTCTAGTCGTTTCGCTATAATTTAGTTTGACCGTTCCCACTCAGTTAACATCAGAATTCCAGTTCTTGTCACAACTTGATTTTCACGAACTTATCTGAATTGTAACCCCTTCGCTGCTTGGAACATTTAACGCAAAACAACAGCAAGATGCAAAGAACATCACGAGCCCCCCGCTTCCGCGGGGGGCTCATGAGGTTCTGTGCATCTTGCTGGCCCTATGTACATTTATGTTCCTTGGACGAACGAGGCTGTCTGGCGTTAACATTATAATGGTTTTTATGACACGAGTCGCGTCCACTGTCAGCGAATGAGACTGAATCACAGCATCGACACTCAAGTTGCTCGTGACACCACGCTTTTAAACATCAGCGCTTTACTTATGACTCCACTAAACAAAAAACAAAAAAGACAAACCACGCAAACTGCCTGTCGTCACTCACACCTCTCCAATTTCAGAAGCCGTCTGGCGGAACCCCATTCAATTAGCATAACATGTCCGGTCAATTTTTTTTTTCACAATTTATCGAAAGGCCCTCATCCGGGCGGCAGGCGCTAACTTGTTTGTTTGGTACTTATGAGCTTCCTTTTGTTGGACAATTCCCATTCGATTAGCATCACAAGTCTGTTCAATTGCTAGCACAACTTTTCACAGCCTTCTCAGTGTCAAAAGGCCACATGCGCTGAGGCATGCAAGACTGCCGGGAAAAAAACGTTTCCCTGTGAGCAAAAGGTCATCGGGCTGACATCGGCGGCAGTGGGCTGCCGTGCGCGGGTCCACTGCCGCCGACGTCGGCCCGATGACCTTTTGCGCGAGGGCGTTTAGTGCTGCTGTAAATTCCCTGGTGCCAATATTGTCTCGGATAGCGTCACACACCGCCAGATGCCGCTGCGATACCCTGAAGTCGCGCAGCCAGATCAACTTTAGCTCTATAATGCGCTTCCAACGAGCAAAAGGTACCTCAGTGTCTATCTCGACTCGCTACGCGCTGAGGTCAGCGACGAATCCAGGAACTTGAAGACAACCTGTGTGGGTTTGGGTTCACGAGTGCCAGAGAACATTTCAGTTTGGCGAACTGTGTCATAATGGTCAGTTTCGGCGGCTCCGCTCCTCATAAGTCTTCCTCCCACAGTTCTTTTCGATATCCCCGGGAAGGAACTCTGGGAAGACTTCTGATTGGTGGGGTGGAGCGCGTAAGGGCCTAATCGAACCCAGAGATCCCATCTTGAAAGAAATGCTCAACTGAACTGAACTAAACTGAACGTTCTGGCCACACACAGCTGTAGCCGACTTCCGACTGACCACCAGCACTGACTAGTAGTCCACTACTGGCAATAGTGAGGTGACGTTTGCGCCGAACGAATCCCAACAGCGAACGACCACCAGCGTGCACCATAAGCACAGACAACACTCCAAACATCTCCAAGAGGCATAGATCCTCATGAGCCCTCCGGGCTCATGAGGATCTATGCCTCTTGGAGATGTTCGGAGTGTTGTCTATGCTTTGTTTGAAGCTTGGTATCAGCCGTGGCTTCTCTCTTGTTTGTTGTCTGAAGTCAGTCGGCGCAAACGTCACATTACTAGCGGTAAATAAATGACTTTTTTTTTTTGAAATTTGTATTTTGGACCTTACGCTTCCGTAACGTAAGGTCCAAAGTCACAGAGCGGCACAGCCTATGGGTCCAAACATGGAATAGGTACGTTAGTAGGCCTACCTATCGCAGCAATATTTCCAGCAAAGTAACTCATGTTTCGCATGTGTCATAATTCGACTCCACAGCATATAGCATGACTGACTGCACAGGCTACCGACGGTGAATTATATTAGAGCGTCCAGACCTCAACCGTGAAATCTTTGAATAATCGATAGCCTGTATATAATCATTATTGTGACCATTTCGGGGGGAAACTGGGTAACTTCAGTTTGACTTGCGTCGCAGGTTCAAAATTTGAGTGTTCAGACTCAGTCTTTACCGGCCGAGCCCCGTCTTTGAAATCACCTTCGCGGTGGACAAAAGAGGTTCAGCCCCCCCCCCCCCCCCCAAATTTTAACGTTTACCCATTCCGACATATCATGGTGCTGTCCGCTGCCGTGCAAACATTGTGCTCATTGTACAAGATTAAGCCTGTAATGTTAGTTATTGCAGGGAATGACAGCAGGGGTTTGTGTACATGATTTTATACAGACAGAGCCAAGGTAAGGTACGGCACAAAGTGAATACAAAATTAAATGCCCCAAGGATGCTCTGTCCATTCCCACAATGGTTGCCTCCCTTGATTTACTGCGCTGACAAGCGCAGCGAATCGAGGAAGACAACCAGTATGTGACATACCACGTCCTGAGGAGCTATGCCCAAGCCTTCGTGCTTCCTACATCACCGCGACCGCTGTCAGATCATCAGCCGTTGTACCCCCCGTGCGTGATGGACAGCTTATGGTGCAGACAATGCAGACAATGCATGCGCCCACCTCGTTCACACCTGACGACATTGCAAGTGCCTGAATAGCTTGGCGCCTGGTTGCGCCAAGCTTATTCAGGCGCTTGCCTTGAGCTCCGACGGTGGAGTCATCGAAGTTTGTGCTTATATTACGAGACTGGAAAATGTGAACTATTTTTATCGGGTGATGAAAAGGCCACCGCTGTAGACTCAAATGTCAAAGATTATTTACAAACAATTACGTGCATTGTCAATCTCTCGACACGGTGGCTTAGGAATCAGCCAAGCGGAAGTAAACCAGAACTGAATAAACTGGGTTACGAACAGCAATTCATCTCGACATCCCAGCAGTACTGGAGAACCTGTTCTGATCGAGCACCCTTATGAAAGGGTGCAGGTCATTAAAAACCACCATTTAGGTGGTTGTAGCCACCTAAATGTTGTTCTGTAACCCTTTTGGGCCCCGGGTCCCTACAGCAGGAGTTGGCTCGACTATGACATTTCAATGGTAGTGCCAGATTAGCTTGGCGCCTTCAGGCGCCAAGCTAATCTGGCACTACCCTTGAAATATCATGGTCAAGCCTTCTCCTGCAACTGCTACGTAGTCGTTAGGCAACACCTCCAAAATGTTAGAAATTGGACCATGGGTTAGGTAAGGGTTAGTGACCTGCTGCGCGCATTACCCGGTAATTGTGAGGGCACTTGCTTGTATGACCACCATTAACAGACTTAAAGCAGGTTTTACTGTGCTGGATTAAATCAGAGGCACATCGGCGCAAACCTGCTTTAGAGGAGAACAAAAATAATCACAGGCACACGATATAGAATAATGTCCGGCTAGTCAATCAGGGCGTATGAAGACAGAACAATGCATCGTTCGATAGTTCAGCATTATTGCAAGACACACTAAGAAATGTCTATAAAGGAGATATTGCGAGATATTAACATTTTACTGTAGGCCGCCCTAAGTCGATCCTCACACAAATATGACTAACCTTTCTGCTTATATGTTTTTAAAAAAACACGTCACGATATACGGATTACGTCACTATTCACGTCAAAATAGATAAAAGGTTGGGCAGAAAACACGCATTTGCTGGAGGGAAGCGAAATAAAAGCTACCCAATGCGCAAAAGGCAATCAGGCCGACGTCGGCCCGATGGCGTTTGGGTAGCGGTGGAAGTGTGACTGGTCACCAATAGCAAACTATTTGTATGGCTTACACGAGTACTTGCAACCTGCTTAGTGATATAGTCTGGACATTTATTGGGTCTCGGCTTTGAAAACAATTTAAACCCATTTAGCCCGGACGCACTGAGCCGGGAGATGGATCGACCGTGATAAAATTCAAAGGCAGAGCCAGATTAGCTTGGCGCCATCAGGCGCCAAGCTAATCCGGCTCTACCCTTGAATTATCATGGTCGGCTCGCCTTCTGCAGGTGATGCATAGTCTTTAGCCGACACCTCCACGCGGTTAAATGGCTTAAGACAAGATTTTTTTTTTTAAAAAGAGGATGGTGCGCTGCGGCGGATGCTTTACTGCGGGAGCGTGACTGGTCGCTATTAACAACTATTTTTCATTGTATCGCGGACACGGAACTTTTTAAATATATTTTTATTTTTATTTTTAATTTTTTTTTTGTTACGGACAAGGAACTTATACTTAGAATGTGTTCAGTGATATGCAGATATTATTCGGTTGACGCCTCGAGCTGGGACCATATGTCGTTGAGGCGCGTCCCCTGGGTGGTGGATAGGGGTCCCTCGCGAGAGGGGTGCACCGAATGAAATAAGGTGCCGTGAACCAACATGGTCTAAGGGAAGGTGACCCCGACAGAAAACCCCTGGTCCTCCTAGTAAGGAAGTAGCTACAAAAAACGCCGACGAAAAGACTAACAGCAATTTCTTTCCTGGAGGAGGAAGGTTCTTCTACCAGAAGATTTATGACGTCCTGTGGTGAAAGCCGGAAGTCTTCGGAAGCCACAGGACCGAGCCGCCTCTTTCTATCCAAGGACACAACCATGGGCACATGGAATGTCAAGACCATGTACCAGAGCGGCAAGGCCGCCCAGATAGCAGCGGAAATGCAAATGTACAACCTTTAAATGCTAGGTATCAGTGAAGCCAGATGGACACAGTCTGGGCAGAAAAGGCTGTTTAGTGGGAAGATGATTCTGTATTCAGGTCATGAAGAGGAGAATGCCCCCCATACAGAAGGAGTAGCATTCATGCTGTCACCAGTGGCACAGAGAGCGCTGATGGGCTGGGAACCTCTTGGGCCAAGAATTATCACAGCAGCCTTTAGAACCAAGAAAAAGATCAAGCTGAACGTCATCCAGTGTTATGCGCCCACTAATGACAGCGACGAGGAAGAAAAACAAGAGTTCTACGACCGACTCCAGAGTGCTGTGGACAAATGTGCGGAGCGAGACATCACCATCGTCATGGGCGATTTTAATGCCAAAATAAGGGAGGACAACACCGGATACGAAGAGGTGATGTGGAGACTAGGGGAGATGAGTGAGAACGGGGAGAGGTTTGTAGACTTTTGTGCTCTAAACAGACTTGTCATTGGAGGCAGCATCTTCCCACACAGAAGAATGCACAAAGCAACTTGGGTATCACCTGACCATACTACAGAGAACCAAATAGACCACATCTGCATTAGCAAGAAATTTAGAAGATCTCTTCAAGATGTTCGAGTGAGGAGGGGAGCAGATGTCGCCTCAGACCACCATCTGCTTACCTTAAGAATATAGCTCAAGTTAAAAAAAAAGCAGCAGAGAGACAACAAGAAGACAGCGCTATAATGTAGGCCTCCTGAGAGAGACTGGAGTGAGAGAAGAGTTCAAACTGGTGCTGTCAAACCGGTTTCAAGCGCTACAGGAGCTAGTAAATAAAGAAGAGGCGGTCACCACAGAGTAGCAGTGGAAGGCAGTTAGAGAGACGCTGAACTCAACCTGCAAAGACACTGTAAAGTTCAGGAAACATCATCACAAGGACTGGCAGTCGGCACAGACCTTGAAGAAGATAGAAGTGAGGAAGCAGAAGAAAGCAGTTGTCAACAACAGTCGCAATACAGCAGCCAAAGCAAGGGCACAGGAGGAATACTCGGAAGCCAACCGCGAGATGAAGAGGAGTATCAGGGCAGACAAGAGGGCCTACACAGACAGCCTGGCAGCAGAGGCAGAAAAGGCAGCAGGCAGCGGCAACATGAAACAGCTCTACGACATTACCAGAAGATTGTCGGGCAAGTATACTTACTTACTTACGCCTGTCCACCCCTACCTGGGTATAGGCCGTCGACGAGAGACCTCCAGCGACTCCTGTCCTGTGCTTCTCCTTCGATTCTACTCCAGGTGGTTCCCAGTCTCTTGATGTCTGCTTGGAGGTCTCGACGCCAGGAGTTTCTCGGCCTACCTCTTTTCCTCTTTCCCTGGGGGTTCCATGACAATGCCTGCCTAGTGATACTGGGAGCTGGCTTTCTCAGACTGTGACCGATCCATCCCCATCTTCTTCGCCCAATTTCATTCTCTGCTGTTATCTGCTCTGTTCTCTCCCAGAGTCTGACGTTGCTGATCTTCTCTGGCCAGTGGATTTTCAAAATTCTTCTAAGGCAACTGTTCATGAAGGTCTGTACTCTGTTGACTGTGGTTTTTGTCAATCTCCATGTCTCTGCTCCATATAGGAGAACTGCTTTTACATTGGAGTTGAAAATCCGGACTTTGGTGTGTTGTGACAGCTCTCTGGAACTCCACACTTTTTTCAACTGGAGAAAGGCTGCTCTGGCTTTACCGATTCGTGCTCTGACATCTGCATCAGTGCCGCCTTTTTTGTCTATGATGCTCCCGAGATAGGTGAAGGACTCCACCTCCTCCAACGGGGTGCCAGCAAGCAAGACTGGTTCTTCTCTGGTTGCGTTCAGCCTCATTGTCTTTGTTTTCTGTTTGTGAATGGTGAGGCCCACTTGGGACGAGATGTCAGCAAGCCTCGTGGTCTTGTCCTGCATTTGTTGATGAGTGTGGGACAGTAATGCCAAGTCGTCTGCAAAATCGAGGTCGTCAAGCTGTGTCCACAGTGTCCACTGTATTCCACTTCGTCTGTGCTCTGTGGTCATCTTCATGACCCAGTCTATGGCCAGTAGGAAGAGGAACGGAGACAGCAGACACCCCTGCCTGACACCAGTTCTGACCTGGAGCTCTCTGGTGAACTGCCCTTCGTGGATCACGCGACATGTCATGCCATCATAGCTGCTCTTGATCAGGCGGACGAGCTTTGTGGGTACACCGTAGTGTCGTAGGAGTTTCCACAGAGTCTCTCGGTCCACGCTGTCAAATGCTTTCTCATAATCCACAAAGTTGACGTACAGCGGGGAGCTCCACTCCAGAGACTGTTCCACGATGATGCGGAGAGTGGTGATCTGGTCTGTACATGATCGGTTCTTCCTGAATCCTGCTTGCTGGTCTCTCAGCTGGGGGTCAACGGAGCTCTTCATTCTCTCTAGGATGATCCTGTTGAAGACCTTTCCTGGTACTGACAGCAAGGTGATTCCTCTGTAGTTGGAACACTTGCTGAGGTCGCCTTTCTTGGGAAGCTTGATTAGGTACCCCTCCTTCCAGTCAGCTGGCATCACCTCCTCTTCCCAGATCTTTCCAAACAGTGGGTACAACATCTCAACTGTTGTCTCTAGGTCTGCTTTCAGAGACTCCGCTGGGATGCCATCTGGCCCTGCTGCTTTGCCATTCTTCAAAAATGCCACTGCTTTTCTGATCTCTTCCCGGCTGGGTCTGTCACAGCTGATGGGTAGGTTGGTCTCTGCCGGCTGGATGTCGGGGGGGGTCGGGTGGGCTAGGTCTGTTCAGTAACTCTTCAAAATACTCGGCCCATCTGTCGAGTTGGTCTGCTCTGTCTGCAATAGGCTTGCCTTCTTTGTCTTTTACTGGTCTTTCTGTATGGCCATACTTACCCGACAATCTTCTGGTAATGTCGTAGAGCTGTTTCATGTTGCCGCTGCCTGCTGCCTTTTCTGCCTCTGCTGCCAGGCTGTCTGTGTAGGCCCTCTTGTCTGCGCTGATACTCCTCTTCACCTCGCGGTTGGCTTCCGAGTATTCCCCCTGTGCCCTTACTTTGGCTGCTCTCGTGCGACTGTTGTTGACCGCTGCTTTCTTCTGCTTCCTCGCTTCTATCTTCTTCAAGGTCTGTGCCGACAGCCAGTCCTTGTGGTGGTGTTTCCTGAACCCTACAGTGTCTTTGCAGGTTGAGTTCAGCGCCTCTCTAACTGCCTTCCACTGCTGCTCTGTGGTGACCGCCTCCTCTTCATTTACTAGCTCCTGTAGCGCTTGAAACCGGTTGGACAGCACCAGTTTGAACTCTTCTCTAACTCCAGTTTCTCTCAGGAGGCCTACATTATAGCGCTGTCTTCTTGTTGTCTCTGTGCGGCTTTTCTTTAGCTTGAGCTTCATTCTTAAGGTAAGCAGATGGTGGTCTGAGGCGACATCTGCTCCCCTCCTCACTCGAACATCTTGAAGGGATCTTCTAAATTTCTTGCTAATGCAGATATGGTCTATTTGGTTCTCTGTTGTATGGTCAGGTGAGACCCAAGTTGCTTTGTGTATTCTTCTGTGTGGGAAGATGCTGCCTCCAATGACAAGTCGGTTTAGAGCACAAAAGTCTACAAACCTCTCCCCGTTCTCACTCATCTCCGAGCCTAGTCCCTGTCTCCCCATCACCTCTTCGTATCCGGTGTTGTCCTCCCCTATTTTGGCATTAAAATCGCCCATGACGATGGTGATGTCTCGCTCCGCACATTTGTCCACGGCACTCTGGAGTCGGTCGTAGAACTCTTGTTTCTCTTCCTCGTCACTGTCATTGGTGGGCGCATAACACTGGATGACGTTCAGCTTGAGCTTTTTCTTGGTTCTAAAGGCTGCTGTTATAATTCTTGGCCCAAGAGGTTCCCAGCCCATCAGCGCTCTCTGTGCCACTGGTGACAGCATGAGTGCTACTCCTTCTGTATGGGGGGCATTCTCCTCTTCATGACCTGAATACAGAATCATCTCCCCACTTAACAGCCTTTTCTGGCCAGACTGCGTCCATCTGGCTTCACTGATGCCTAGCAGGGAAAGGTTGTACTTTTGCATTTCCGCTGCTATCTGGGCGGCCTTGCCGCTCTGGTACATGGTCTTGACGTTCCATGTGCCCATGGTTGTATCCCTGGATAGAGAGAGGCGGCTCGGTCCTG
The DNA here is from genome assembly GCA_036245525.1 of Semisulcospira habei. Lineage (NCBI taxonomy): Eukaryota > Metazoa > Mollusca > Gastropoda > Semisulcospiridae > Semisulcospira > Semisulcospira habei. The sequence goes on from BTPG01000006.1 coordinate 13,151,250, forward strand.
TGGCTTCCGAAGACTTCCGGCTTTCACCACAGGACGTCATAAGTCTTCTAGTAGAAGAACCTTCCTCCTCCAGGAAAGGAATTACTGTTAGTCTTTTCGTCGGCGTTTTTGTAGCTATTTCCTTTTTTGCAGGGTGGGGAAGCTACCCCCACGCCCAACCCCCTTACTAGGAGGACCAGGGGTTTTCTGTCGGGGTCACCTTCCCTTAGACCATGTTGGTTCACGGCACCTTATTTCATTCGGTGCACCCCTCTCATGAGGGACCCCCTATCCACCACCCAGGGGACGCGCCTCAACGCCGTATGGTCCCAGCGCGAGGCGGGCAAGTATGGCCATACAGAAAAACCAGCAAAAGACAAAGAAGGCAAACCTATTGCAGACAGAGCAGACCAACTCGACAGATGGGCCGAGTATTTTGAAGAGTTACTGAACAGACCCAGCCCACCCGACCCCCCAGACATCCAGCTAGCAGAGACCGACCTACCCATCAGCTGTGACAGACCCAGCCGGGAAGAGATCAGAAGTGCAGTGGCATTTGTGAAGAACGGCAAAGCAGCAGGGCCAGATGGCATCCCAGCGGAGTCTCTGAAAGCAGACCTAGAGACAACAGTAGAGCTGCTGTACCCACGGTTTGGAAAGATCTGGGACGAGGAGGTGATGCCGGCTGACTGGAAGGAGGGGTACCTAATCAAGCTTCCCAAGAAAGGCGACCTCAGCAAGTGTTCCAACTACAGAGGAATCATCTTGCTGTCAGTACCAGGAAAGGTCTTTAACAGGATCATCCTGGAGAGAATGAAGAGCTCCGTTGACCCCCAGCTGAGAGACCAGCAATCAGGATTCAGGAAAAACCGATCATGTACAGACCAGATCGTCCGCATCATCGTGGAGCAGTCTCTGGAGCGGAGCTCCCCTCTGTACGTCAACTTTGTGGATTACGAGAAAGCATTTGACAGCGTGGACCGAGAGATTCTGTGGAAACTCCTACGACACTACAGTGTACCCACAATGCTCGTCCGCCTGATCAAGAGCAGCTACGATGGCATGACATGTCGCGTGATCCACGAAGGGCAGTTCACCAGGGAGCTCCAGGTCAGAACCGGTGTCAGGCAGGGGTGTTTGCTGTCTCCGTTCCTCTTCCTACTGGCCCTACACTGGGTCATGAAGAGGACCACAGAGCACAGACGAAGTGGAATAGAGTGGACACAGCTTGACGACCTCGATTTTGCAGACGACTTGGCTTTACTGTCCCACACTCAACAACAAATGCAGCACAAGACCACGAGGCTTGCTGACATCTCGTCCCAAGTGGGCCTCACCATCCACAAACAGAAAACAAAGACAATGAGGCTGAACGCAACCAGGAAAGAACCAGTCTTGCTTGCTGGCACCCCGTTGGAGGAGGTGGAGTCCTTCACTTATCTCGGGAGTATCATAGACAAAAAAGGCGGCACTGATGCAGATGTCAGAGCACGAATCGGTAAAGCCAGAGCAGAGTTTCTTCAGTTGAAAAAAGTGTGGAGTTCCAGAGAGCTGTCACAACACACCAAAGTCCGGATTTTCAACTCCAACGTAAACGCAGTTCTCCTATATGGAGCTTAGACTTGGAGATTGACAAAAACTACATTCAACAGAGTACAGTTCTTCATAAACAGTTTCCTTAGAAGAAGTTTGAAAATCCACTGGCTAGAGAAGATGAGCAACGCCAGACTCTGGGAGAGAACAAAGCAGATAACAGCAGAGAATGAAATTGGGCGAAGAAGATGGGGATGGATTGGTCACAGTCTGAGAAAGCCAGCAGCTTCCAGTATCACTAGGCATTGTTATGGAACCCCCAGGGAAAGAGGAAAAGAGGCAGGCCGAGAAACACCTGGCGTCGAGACCTCCAAGCAGACATCAAGAGACTGGGAACCACCTGGAGTAAAATCGAAGTAGAAGCACAGGACAGGAGTCGCTGGAGGTCTCTCGTCGACGGCCTATACCCGGGGAGGGGTGACAGGCGTAAGTAAGTAAGTAATTCGGTTGACGATAAAATCGATCAATGGAAATATTTTAAATGACAACCGATACGTCTCGTGCACAACACCCGTGTTTCGAAAAGACCTGTGAAGGCCTGGGAGTCTCGACCTTAATACCTTAGACCGTAAGGTCCAAAATTACAGACCCATCACACATATGTAAAGCCACATCACAGGTCATCCACAACCCTCCAGCCGCCGCCCTCAACACACGTGCCGCCATAACCTGATCTGAAAAAAACGCTTCTTGCTAACACCGCGCCCAGCTAGGTATTTAAAAAAAAAAATATATATATATATATATATATATATATATATATATATATATATATATATATATATATATATATATATATATATATTATATATATATATATATATATATATATATATATATATATATATATATATATTATATATATATATATATATATATATATATATATATATATATATATATATATATATATATATATATATATATATTTTGAGTTGGTGACACGTATACCACTCCCTGCCAATGCGCGCATATTTTGTTTCTGAAGACTTTGATCTATCGACGACCAAAAGTCAGAGGCCGTTGAATGAAAACGGTTGCAAATTGGTCTCAGCAAGAGGGATAGATCCTCATGATCCTCTTGCAGTTGGATCGCGGTCACTTTTCCTCGACAGTGGTGGGGTTAATTATATCAACTACCGAGCCTGCCCGGCCAGGAGTTTCATAGACGTCTCTTGCAGGTGGGTTGAGTTTCATTCACGGATAAGAGAAAGTTCACAGATCAACAGCTGCTTCGCATGCAAAATATAAACGGTTGCGTGGCCGACCGTGCGGCAACCCACTGCGTAACCACCTGCGTACTCTCTGAGATGCAAACTATTCCGAGGTACACAAACTGCATCGAAGCAGCGGCCAAGGGCGACTGTCAGTCACGTGTTCTGCGTGCTGTCCATGGTTACGCCGTCCTTCTTGATCAAGTGATTAACCTATACCAGTCTGGCGATGATACGTGACACTCTTAGTCAAGCGTACTAAACTCACACTTTCGCTGTTGGTAACGCTTTTTGTCGAGGGGATTCTTGTAGGAATCACCTGGACACAAAGCGCTGCCGCCGACATCCCACATTAGCCTTCAGGAATTAGCAGACTACATAACTGCGGCAATAGTATGGAATGAAGGTGATAGGCGCCAACCTGTTCTCGGAACGGACTTTGAAAAATCAAGGTAAATCCAGCCTATCTTAAGTAGCGGCTGAAAAAGGATTCAATTCATTAACCCCTTGTCCGCTACTGACATACTGTTCGACTGTGAAGGGGTTACCGACCAAAAAGTCCCTGAAAAGACCCCCGTGTCGTCGGTCGCGACAAAGTAAGAACGGGGGAAAAACAAACTAGATGAGGATTTCATCCCAATTTTTCCCCAATTGTTTGGAGCTTAGATGCGTTTATCTTTTAGGAACATTCAGAATTGTTGATATTTTTAAGCCTATTATGCTGATCTATTTCCCTCCTCTCTAAGCCAACCTCTGATCAACACACACGTTGGCGCACACTGACAAATAAAGACGGACGCACGGCGCTTCCCACCATTAGTACACTCTGTGGGCTCGTGTAGCGACAGAAATACATCTCCTTCTACTCTAACCCACCCTCCGATCCACACACACTGGCAAACAGAAATAAAGACGGACACACGGCAATTTCCGCCATTCGTAAGCTCCGTGGTCTGGTGTAGCATAGCTATTCTGAAGAAGAATAATAGCACGAGCAGCGAAATGACGTCACTTCAAGTCATGGCATTATTAGTCCCACGACGCCGTGTTCATAGTGACGACTCGATGTTATACGTCACTTATCGCAATACTAACATTTGACGTATCAGAGAATCAACTTGGCAATTTTCTTGCTGATTTCACGCCTAGGGCTTACAGGTCACAATTTGACCTAATGCTACCCCAGGGCCGGGACAAACAGCAGGCTTATCGCAAACACTTTTTGTGAAAAATCCTATGGGTATTAATGAGAAGAAAGTTTTTTTTCGTAAAAGAAAAATTAAAGTTATGTTAGCTGTTTTACAAATGGCTCCGAAAAAGAGGTGCAGAACATTGTCTGATTTTCACACCTAGGGCATACAGGTCACAATTGTCCTAATCGCACCTGACAGCCGAGACGAACTGTAGGCTTATGTAAATACCGCATACGAAAAATCGTGCGATTATTAATGATAAGATTGTTGTTTTCAATTGTTTGAAGATTAACTCATATAGTTCGTAAAATTAATCGCTACAACATCAAAATATATTAAAAAAAAATTATTTATCACTCAAAAAAAAAAAAAAAATCCAGAGGTACAATGATGGTTAACGAACTCATTCAATATCCCCCCTTTATCTAGCTACAAGCAACATATCTAAAAATAAGAAATACTACGGACTCCAGTGTGGATCAACCGGTTTTTGTGAAACGGCCATAGCCAATGAGCATCTTAATCAAAACATCGACAAAAAGGTCTCGAGATAATTCTTTATGGACAATATCTTAAATTTCAATCTTGTCGGTCCTCAAACGAGGGCTCTAGTCGCTGTCAACACACACACACACACACACACACACACACACACACACACACACACACACACACACACACACACACACACACACACACACACACACACACACACACCACACCACACACCACACAAACACGCACACAAGACGCTTTGGCGCCAAAAAGACGTTCTCTAGCATAGGTTTGCGTAGCTAGACGTGACGTCATTTTTATCTAGTTACTTCTTTGCCAGAATTTCTGCCGCGCACGCCAAAAACGTCATGTGCATGCTCCGTAATGCGTTCCGACCAGCCCCATTTTCAAAGTCTACCGTATTTTCAATACGACAGACAAAAAGAAATGAAACGAAACGCAACACAAAAAAGTCTCTGATACTTACCATTCATACATGTCATGTGTCAGTGCGCGCTGTACACAGACTCAGACATATATACGGATATAGAAATGCACGAACATTCGTTATCAGTTCTTTTTTTTTTTAAACAGTGCGTACAAACCTTGCACTGTTGTTGCTAAGAAGCGGACGACAAAAATCAGATTTCCGGTTAAGTATTTTTTTTTCCTTTTCCACGCCAACGCCAGACGTGGGGACGGATGGATGGTAAAAAAAAAAATTGAAGAAAAAAAGTCGAGAACATTTTCAGACGAGCACTCATGTCAGCGGTGGCGTCTGATAAGCTTTGGCGCCTCTCGCTCGGGACACATTAACCCTTCCACCGATACGAGTAAAAGCAAACTACAAGAGACATAGATTCTCATGAGCCCCCGCAGTCGCCTCTTACCGACACATGTTTCTTGGACGGCCTGGGATCCTCAGCGTTGAACGAACAAGGATTCAGTTCAGAAATGCAATCAGCGACCACTGGCAGTCAACGGGGTTAAGACGTCAGATTTGAACGTGATATATCAAAGGTAGTGCCGAATTAGCTTGGGACCTCTCTAGGCTATTCGGGCACCACCCCGGAATTATTACTTTCCATCAAAACATACAGCGCAACGTACTCGCAGACGATTGCCAAATGCAAAGCCATACATAAACACAAGCAGCTCATAAGTATTCTTTTAACTCATTCAGCCCGACGGCCGTATTTCCCAAATTTTGGAGGCGTCATCTAACGACTATGCACCAGTTGCAGGAGATGGATCGACCAGGATAATTCAAGGGTAGTGCCAGATTAGCTTGGCGTCTGAAGGCGTCAATGATAAACTGGCACTACCCTTGAATTATACTGGTCGATCCATCTTCTGCTGTAGTGCGTCGGGGCTAAATGAGTTAACCACACCTCTGCTAAGAAAAGATAAGAGTCCGAAAGAGCTCAGGCGGTTAAGCGTCGGAGCAAGAGAGCGAGAGAGCGAAGGGAATCGCCGGGTCGTGGGTTCGAGTTCCCGGTCCCCGTCCCGACCCTGATAGCTGGACTCGCAATCCAGATAGGAAAAAGACGGGCTTGTTCCATAGCATGTCCGTTTAAAGGTCCTGGTATATCAAAGTGGCACAGTTGCAGTGCGCCTGAATTGATCAGTGTTCAGGTCGTATTCCATGGGCAATAGATTTCCCTGTCCCTTTATAACCCGCCCTGTCAGGGGCCGTCCATTATCACTTCGGTGCCATGGACGTCAAACCCCGAACTAACCATCCACCCAGGAAAAGATGAGTAGGGTGTCGTATTTCTGTCAGTATGTCCACGTTTTAACTCTTTCGAGGCGTGCCACATCCGGATTCGCGGCGTAAAGCCGCGAATCCGGATGCGGGACGTCTGGAAAGGGTTCAATGGGGTTTAACCCCTTCCCTGCCACTGTACATACACTGTTCATGACGTACATTTTTGTTTTCGAAATCTTGGTCCATTCAACGATCAAAAGCCAGCACCGTCCAAGAAACATGGATACAAATTGGCCTCAGCAAGAGGCATAGATCCTCATGTGTCCCTGCTGTCGCGGGGGCTCATGAGGATCTACACCTCTTGCAGGTACTGTGGTCTGTCCATTTTTTCTCGGCAGAAAAAGGGTTACCACGAACATGTGATAAGCTCTGGTTCTGCTTCTGTTTCTAAGCGTGTTTCTTTCTTTCCTTCTTAGGATTTTCCTGACGGAAACGATCATAACAGGAGTAGTGCCTAGTTAGCTTGACACACGAAACAGAGCAAACGTAATCAGCCATTTCCAGTTTTCGTGGTCGATTCAAATGCAGTAACGTTCAGCCAGTGTTTTAACTCTTTCCTGCCACTGTTGTTCATTCAGCGACCAAAAGCCCAAACCGTCCCTGGATAAACATTGGTCTCAGCAAGAGGCATAGATCCTCATGAGCCCCCGCAGTCGCGGGGGCTCATGAGGATCTATACCTCTTGCAGCTGGATCGTGTTCATTTTTTTTCTCGGCAGTGAAAAGGTTAAGAAGATAATAAAACTTAGCCCGGTGTGGCGGTGGGAATAACAGGGTTGACATCGATGTCATTACGTTAGCACAGCTACCAGTTAGCACAGCTACCAGTTAGCACAGCTACCAGTTATTTACTGTCCATTGTCAGTCCTCATAAACAGGTTGTATAACAGTCATAACATGATCCGTAACAGCCTAATTTGTTCGCTTCGTAACAACCGTGCCATTTCTCAGCGTACTCAACGACAAATCAGTGACGTCGGTGGAAGTTAACCTAACTGCATTATTACCCCACCAGTCAATGCGCAGCATTTTTTTTTTTTTTAAACATGACGTGTCTATGAGTTATTTACAGTGAACGTGTGAAATATAATTACGATAACAATGAAGATTATCACATGAAAAAATAAACAGTTCAGTAATCAGGTAAATGGAATGGAATTCACTCCACAGTCATGAGTTTATCCGCCGCCCTCAGCAGTTTTCCCAGCCGTGAGGGATTATTTTCAGCCGTCCTGCTGTCCCCGCTTGACAGATTTCGTAAAATAAAAATCGTGTATCACGCTTTCTATCAAACTTTGCCCTGTAAATATTCTTCGTTCTCGCACAACTGTGGGGAAAGTGACGTATTTTGTTTATTGTTAAAAATAGCACGGGAAAACTTTCTGGCATTCTGGTCAATCACTAAAGTCACGTCAATCAACGTTTCACAGATCTACTCCTTAGACAAATCAGTAAGGAGACTATAGTCGTAACGAACAATCCTGCAGACAACCGGTGTAACTTAAGCGAGAATGACCCATCACGTGAAATAAACCCGGGTCAGTTTTGCGTACACGAATTCCAAAACGGAGCCACTTTGGCGTAGGAAGTTTTGCATGATAGAGATAAGCCAAAATGACTCTCACGCTAGATCTACCCGGGGTCTGTTGGGCTTACGCCAAACAGACCCGGGGTAGATCTAGCGTGGGAGTCATTTCTACATGTTACACCGGCATGTTAGTATAATGACGGAGTACACTGTCATACATGATGCACTCGAAGGGGCTAATTTGAGTTGTTAGTTTATCATATGATATTTAGCGCGTGTTAACATGATACACTTCATAACGCGCCACAGAAACAGGAGACGACATAAATTAAATCATTGACGAGACTCCAAGGCAGAAAGGATTTTGAAACAACAAAAAACAACAGGAAAAATCCAGCATATGCGACAGATTATATACGCATATGGCACGCGCATGTTGTAACACGCATATTAACACGCCTGAGCATATGATATAGATTTTCAAAACTTTTTGCGCGAAAAACTAGCTATGAAGTTTGACACACAGTGCAATAACACACACACACACACACACACACACACACACACACACACACACACACACACACACACACACACACACACACACACACACACACACACACACACACATACACCTGTTCTGACAACATATAGGACAGATTGCATTACAACATTTTGTGTACATTTTTAGTGTGTTCACTCAAGAATTGTGCGCAAAACAGATCCCTGTATAGTAACCAACGGAATGCATAATTATCAAATAGATGGCGACGAGCAAAAGAAATGCGACACCATTTGAGTCATCGGAAAAAAAGTGTTTCCGGTGACTCGAATAATGTCACATTTCTTTTGCTCGTCAATATACATGTAGCCTCCAGTCACAGTAACATATGTTTGCTACTGGGCGGTAACTAGTTATTGGTCTATTTGCTAGAACAATAACAGTCTTTCGCTTCCAGAACAGAAACTCGGTTGAATCTCTGCAATTGAATCTCTGAAGTCAGCGTGAGACGGATCGACAAGAACGACTCAAGGGTGGCTGCCTGATCAGCTTGGCGCCGAGAAGCGCCAAGCTGATCAGACAACTACCCTTGAGTCGTTCTTGTCGATCCGTCTCCCGCGCAAGACCTTGGACGTGAAAGTTTCTTTATCTGTCAGATGAGAACTGTGAATATGATAACAGTGTTTCTAATCTGTGAAAATTACTAATCAATAATTTTCATTAAAGGCCGCAAACAACAGTATGCCCATTAATATATATATATATTCTTTACTTTATTCTTATTCTTTACTTTACTGCTACATGTACCACGTGTCGGAAACAGATGGCTTAAATCTATTTAAAACAAAAAATCTATCCAGCAGGTCCAAGATCTGTTTGGGAATATTCATGCACTTGCCTCCCCTCTCGGGGGGAGGACTGGATATTCTCCAGCGGATTGCGGGGCGCCTGGGGGTAGTCCCTATTACTTTATGTAGTAGGTGTTCAGTGGAAGGCTTAAAATGATATGTCTGTCATTCCTTCTCTCCCACTAACCCTCTCCTTTCTAGAACTAGTAGGCGATGCAGTCACAAAAAGGGCAGCTGATGTCCTGATGACACAATGCAAGCTTACCAGCCTGGAATTCCATGGCATTAGCGTAGCAAGAGCATTCTCAGAATTTAATGAAAAAAAAAAAAAAAAAATATATATATATATATATATATATATATATATATATATATATATATATATATATATATATATATATATATATATATATATATATATATTCTTTTTTAAATGGTGTACGCATTCAACCTTGTAAGTGGCAACTGTGTGTTTCCGAATAAAACAGAAAAAACAACCCGGTTTATATTTTGGTTAGAATATGCGATGAGAGGCGTTCCGCTTCACATTAACCCCCACAACTGCCGGGGCCATGGCGAACGCTACCCATCTGCAAGAGACATAAATCCTCATGAGCCCCCGCAGTGGCGTGGGCTCATGAGGATTTATGTCTGTTGTTAGTCCTGTGTTCTTTGTGCCCACTTTTGGTCCCATTTCATTTACAAGTGTTCTTCACGCGAATATCGGTCATTGTGCACTGGTTTCAGACGCGAAATCCGCGTCCATTAGCAGTGAAAGGGCCAAGGCGGGTATGAGTCTTTCCTGTTGAGCAATTCATCAGCCCTCCCACCGCCCCCGCCCCCCCCATTCCCGTCCTCTTCCCCCCCCCCCCCCCACCCAAAAAAAAAAAAAAAAAAAAAAAAAAAAAAAAAAAAAAAAGCCAACCGCCTTACTTAACGCCGAAATGTCGCTTACGAGGTTGCACGCCAACGCCGTGGATATTCACCGCAGCTACAACATTGCACTACTGGCTTACTTAAAAGCTATTATTAGTCTGCCGATGTCTACGGAGCCACCTGTTTCCGACACGGGGTACATGTAGCAGTTTCCTACTTTATTGATCGCCTGTGTGACCCCGTGGGCGCCCGGGGCTCCTCGTCAGCTGGAGACGACAGCAGGCATCCCACACTGGTTGCCTCCCTGGCGGGAGCGAATCGAAGGAGGCAACCAGTGTGCGTGCTTCCATGCTGTCATGCTGCTGTCTCTTTCGTTTCTGGCGCCAAATGTAAGATACAGGGACCGACCATGATTTAAACTTTATTAAAAAAAAAAAAAAAAAAGAAGAAGAAGAAGAATAAAGAAGGTGCAATTAATTATCACAGCAGACAGCGAATACTTCTGTTTTGACTACGTTTTCCGCGTTACACGGACAATTAAAATGAGTGTGCTGGGACACTGACTTTGACCCTTCGTACATCTCGCAAAACAGATAGGTGATGCAAGCGCTGGCAGAATTACAAAGGATAATTACTCTGGACATACATACATACTGGAGCATACAGCATACAGTCCAGTATAGCACGTCGACACCCAAGTCGATCGCGCAGCCCCACAGGGAAAAAAATACGCAGTCGTTGAAAGTCGAACAAAGGCACGTGAGTGCGCTGAGTATCAGTTCCAGTGTACCAAGGAATGTCATATCCGCGAGCGTCATGATCCCTCGTGCGTGACTTTCCGCCCCACCACTGCTGCTATGTTGGTGCCTGACAAGGGGATCCAACTGTATGTCCAGCGCAGAGTAATTCCCCTTGCTATGTGTACTTTATTGAACTCAACCTCTCAACCTAATACTCCGCGGGATAGGTGAATTTAAAAGTTCCAAAATGTGGGAACATTCTAATTATCGCATTATTTTTCGCGACATGCACACTGGGGTACAGATGAGAGAGAAGAAGAAGAAGAAGAAAAAGTCGTACACAATGCGTCACGAGTGACGTAACACGCCAGCGTGATCTCACTCGACTTTTCAGCTGCAATGACGGTTTAATTGACGCCTTCTCAACATTTAACACATTCGGGACGTACAGTGAAGAGGCTAACCCCATCGCTGTCATGTCACTGATCACGAACGGCGCGTCTAAAACCCACTAAACACTGATCGACATTCGCGTGAAAAACACAGATGCAAATAGGACCAAAAACAGGCACGAGAAACACGGGACCAACAAGAGACATAAATCCTCATGAGCCCCCGCGACTGCGGGGGCTCATGAGGATTTATGTCTCTTGAAGGTGGGTGGAGTAGGCTTTGCCCCGGCATTTAACTCAGTCTACCCCAAGACCGAAATCCCCATCAATTAATTTTGAAGTCGTCCTCTGAAAAGTGCGTTGCAGTGCAGGACACAGATCGACCATGATAGTTCAAGGGTGATGCCAGAATAGCTTGGCGCCCGGTCGATCTTTATCTTGCTGTGGTGTGTCTGGGGTAGAATAAGTTAATGAGTTGACTCATTGGAGGCATGCCTTACGCGACAGAAAGCCGGGCATCCGAATGCCGCTACGTCTCGAACGTGTTAAATGTTCAGAACGTGTGACTTAAGCCTTTAACAAGCTGAAATGCGCAGTGAGATAACAAACTAGCTCCATTAGCGTCAGGCATGTCGAGTTTTGTTCGACATTACATTTTCTCATCATCACAGCGTAAAGTTTTTAAAAAAAAATGTCATGGTCACCTATTGCAGTGCATCACGATTGAACTCAAGGGCCCACTCATTCACTCTGCCCGCATCAATAGCTGCGAAAGTGTCATAAAGCGTTGCCGGCGGCAACGCTATACGACACATACGCAGCTGTTGATGCGGGCAGATTGAATGACTGAATGACTCACAACACATCATTTCTTACTCCACAGTCACACGCGGGGTAATTTATTTGGGCTGCCTTCCCCCCGGGGAAGGGGCGCAGCCACTGTGCAGCGCTACACGATCTAGCTATTAAAAAAAACATAGTTGTTAAGTTATTCTAATTAATGTATTTGACCAATTTTGCTCGGGTAGGAAAGCCACAGAGTACCCGAGGACAAACCTCCCAATTATAGAGGCCCCCGAGTGGCTGTAATGTTATCACAGTGTATGAAGCGGTCTACAGCTGTTTCATCAAACCAATGCACGGTAATTGTAACGAACACTCCGATACGCGGCCACCCGTGACGAACCAGCGTCACCCGAGACTATTCACACCTTGGCAAGGTGGTAACCGTGTAAAGATATGTTCCCTCGGAGTAGGCGCAAGCTTTGAAAAGACCCTCGCGTGTAACTCGACAAGATCTGTCAACAAACGTCATGCTCCCGAGTATGTCATTGTGCCTTCATGGAGTTCTAAAAACTAAAAGAAACAAATGTTCCGCTGTAGATACTCACTAAATGTTAAAGGTTACATCTATGAGACACTTCTGTAAACCCCCCGCCACCCCCCCCCCCACCCCCTCTTCCATCACCCCCACTTCCCCCTTTGTGCATGCAGCCAGCAAGACTGAGAATAGCCTGCCTGCAAAAGCTGTATTTCGTGTCGGGGCGTAACCCATTGTCTGTCACTAGTCACATATATCTTGAATGTTTTTCTCAGTGAACGACCAAAAGCCACAACCGTCCAAGGAACATGGGGTATAAAAATTGGTCTCAGCAAGAGGCATAGATCCTTATGAGCCCCCGCAGTCGCGGGGGCGCATGAGGATCTATGTCTCTTGCAGTTGGGTGTGGTTCGCTTTTCTCGGCTGTGATGAAATTACATATAAGAGACAGCCCTAACCCTTATCATTCGGAATACATAAATGTGTGAAATAAGTTTGACTATAGTAATTCAAAGGTAGTGCCAGAATAGCTTGGCGCCAAGCTATTCTGGCACTACCCTTGAACTAAAGCCCTTGGTCTATCCTTATCTGTAAGTACTATAATGTAACTTGCATATGGCAGTGTACAATTTGAAACTTTTAGCCTCAGTTTAAGATGGGTTAAGTAATCCTGCTCAGTATCGAGTTCGGATCGTCTAGAAATGTCTGTAGTCAGTAACACAAAAGACCTCCCGCTTGGGAACCTGTCAGTAATACAAAGGGCAGCCAATCTCGAAGCCTATCGCTTAAGCAAAGCCACCCGCAAACATCTGTGTGTCCTGCGAGGCAAAAATGGTGAACCGTACTTTAATTCGTTTCACGAAACAATACAAAGCGAAGGTCTGGTCGCGAGAGTCGAAAAATCATGATACGAGTGTCCTCGAACACTCTGGCGTTCACGTGTCTCTAAGATAGTTTCAGTAACGACAATATATAACCCGGGCAATATCAGAATAACGTGTTGCGAAATCGGTTGAGAAATTCAGCTCCCAACAAAGAAAGAAACACGCTTAGAAAGAACAATAAAACCCAATATTATTTGTGTCGTTCTTGACCTTTCAAAGCGTGTTTCAGTCTTTCTTTGTTGGAAATTTGTTTGTCGGTTATAGTCTTGGCAGTCACTTTTTCGCGGTCAGACGGTTTTTGAGGATTGAAAGCGTTGCGTTCAGCTCTGGCATCCTGCAGGACGCCAGGAAAAGGTTTACCCCGGACAGAGCAGGTAGAGCCGAACACATTCCAAACATGTTTTACATTCGACGTTCCTATAAAAATGCGTGGGTACCACAAGGTGCTGGCAACTCAAACGAAACACCAGTGCGCTTTCCTGACAGCAGCAGCAACAGCAGTAATCCAGTCTACAGGTATGTGTCACAGGAAAGAAGAAGAGGAGGAAGAAGAGGAAGAAGACAACAAAAAAAAACAAACAAACAAAAAAACAAAAAACCCTCACTACTTACAACTTGAGATTTGTTGGGGGGCCGTCGTGCCTGAAAATATTCTTAACTCATTTAAAACGTCCAGCATCAATAGCTGCGAAAGTGTTGTATCGCGTTGCCTGCGGCAACGCTATACGACACTTCCGCAACTATTGATGCAGGGCGCCATCGAGAAGTTAACCCCGTTTTACATGCGGTCACAGATGTGCCACATATCCGTATAAATTAACAAACCGTGTCATCTGCCGTTATTAAGCAAAAACAATATCTTTTTAATATACAAAAAAAAAAGAAGAAAAGATGTTGATTGTATAACAATGAAAACCTCGCTACTCTCCAAAATGAACATGTTGGAAAAATCGAGATGTTGATTGTCGGTGTAACAATAAAAACCTCGCTATTCTAAAAAAAGAATGGACATGCTGGCGTTTGCCAAAAAAAAAAAAAAAAAAAAAAAAAATTAACAGTAGTTACAAGCATTTCTACAATCCAGACCAAAAAGGTGACTGCCAAACGGCGTGTAAAATGCAGAGAAGAACAGTCGCTACTTATCTTCATTATCGCAGAAGGAATGTGGCAACTCTATATTTGTTTGTCTATTTTCAAAAAAGGGTATTTACCCGAAATATTAACCCACTCAGCCCTGACGCACTACAGCAGGAGATGGGTCGACCATGATAATTCAAGGGTAGTGCCAGATTAGCTTGGCGCCTGTCGGCGCCAAGCTAATCTGGCACTACCCTTGAATTATCGTGGTCGATCCATCTCCTGCAACTGGTGCATAGTCAGTCGTTAGATGACGCCTCCAAAATTTGGGGGAAATACGTGCGTCGGACTGAGTGAGTTAATAAGCTGTGTTGTAGCTGTCTTTTCTAAGCGTGCTTATTTCTCTTTTGGGTTCGTCCCAACCATTTACGCACATCAGTCCGCCTCTTCAGTCACAAACCACTGGCAGGCTGATGTCATAAGCAACTACATTAGTAATGGCGGGACAATTCACACGGCCTCTGCTACTCTGCTCGCACACGACGGATCAGGGATTTAGACACCGTGGCAATCACATGACACGAACGCTGCACGCGCGAACACACGCACGCTCGCACGCACGCACGCACGCACGCACGCACGCACACACACACACCAACACACACACACACACACACACACACCCTCACACCAGCACACCAACACACACACAAACACACGCACCAACACACGCACACACACACACACACACACAAACACACACACACACGCACACACACGCACACACACACGCACACACACACACACACACACACACACACACACACACACACACACACACACACACACGCACCTGCACGTGCTCGCAACTGAAATGCACGTTCATTATCTATCAAATCTCACTCACTGCCAAATAAACAGCGAGTGTATGAAGAAGGCGCTTATAATACTCACAGGCAAATCCTCTTCGATACAAAACAGTTGCACGTCCCAAGCTGCCAGGATCAGACACACTTCACAATGTGCTCAGGCGCAGAATCAAAATCACTCTGACCACTTCCCGTCAAATCCAGCCCACGAGGTGACGACTACCAACGTGGTGTGCACGAACCATGCAAATAATTTCCCAAAGAAAGGCAGAAACACGTTTAGAAAGGACAAGTACAACACGACAGCTTTGTACTTGTCCTTTCTAAACGTGTTTCCTTTTTATGTTGCGATTTTCTTGTCAATCACTTCTAAGATGGATGGACCGGCACTCGATTACCACGTACACACTGCTTGTATGAGCTTCAGCCTCGTAACTATTCAACGCTTAGTCAGGGTCATTTTATTTTATCGTCCTGTCACCCTCTCGGCCGCCCTCCCCTACCCCCCCCCCCCCGCCCCCCTCCCTAAACGTGTTTCGTTTTTATGCTGCGATTTTCTTGTCAATCACTTCCAAGATGGATGGACCGGCGCTCGATTACCACGTACACACTGCTTGTATGAGCTTCAGCCTCGTAATTCAACGCTGAGTCAGGGTCATTTTATTTTATCGTCCTGTCACCCTCTCGGCCGCCCTCCCCTACCCCCCCTCTACCCCCTCCCCCCCCCCCCAAAAAAAAAAAAGAAAAGATAAAATCGCGTGTGACTCGTTACAAATTCGTTTTGCTATTGATATTATGTGACGGTTTCAAACGGCCGCGGCAATCAAACCACTCACTGCTGGACGCCGGAAAAGAAAAAAAAAAATCTGTGAACACGACCCCGCCAACTGCAAGAGACATAGATCCTCATGAGCCCCCGCAGTTGCGGGGGCTCATGAGGATCTATGCCTCTTGCCGACACCACTTTGGAATCCGGGACAGCGTTGATTTTTTTTTTTTTTTTAATTGAACGGATTTTCATAAACACAATGATCTGCGCCAACGAGCAGCTAGGGGTTAAAAGCAGAAAGGGTGCGCGCACGAGAGGGTTAAGCCCTTGAGGGCCAGCAGACGCACGTTGTGTTTTTGAAATTATTGTCAATGTCGACTGCAAAGATCCCCATCCGACCTAGAAACATGGACTCAAAAGTGGTTACATCAAGAGGTATAAATCCTTATGAGCCCCCCCCCCCCCCCCCCCGCTACCGCGGGGGCCCATGAGGATCTATACCTCTTGCAGTTGGAGTGGTGTGCAATATTGCCTCGGCAGTCAGCGGGCAAATTTTACTGCGACAGTCTACGGTCCACAAAGAGGTACGTATCACTCGGTTATAAACTACACAGTATATAATAGAAACTTAACGCACTGTACCCCGAGACCGAGATCCCCAAATTTTGCCGTTGTCCTCAGAACGGACTGCATTGCGGCAGTGCAGGACACAGATCGACCATGATAGTTCAAGGGTGATGCCAGAATAGCTTGGCGCCCATAGGCGCCAAGCTATTCTGGCATCACCCTTGAACTATCATGGTCGATCAATATCTTGCTGTGGTGTCAGTGTGGGGTAGAATGAGCTAACACAATGCCTCCGAAACCACCTGTCTCATTCGATGAGAGGTTGATAAAATAGTGTGCAGGGTGTAAATGACGCATAGCACTCGCTTGAGAACAGCCTGAACGACATGACAGTTGAAGCGGCGACCAGCTCAAAGCGACAACGGGTAAACAGTTCGCCGCAATATTTTTTTTCATCAATGTTCTTTGCGGTGCGTCTTACAATAATATTGCAC
The DNA here is from genome assembly GCA_036245525.1 of Semisulcospira habei. Classification (NCBI taxonomy): domain Eukaryota; kingdom Metazoa; phylum Mollusca; class Gastropoda; family Semisulcospiridae; genus Semisulcospira; species Semisulcospira habei. The sequence goes on from BTPG01000006.1 coordinate 13,168,358, forward strand.
GAAAAGGGCGCACTCTCAGTTATGCAGTTTGAATGTCATGATAAAATGAAAGCCGTCATGTTTCTGCTCCTCTGTTCCGTTGTAAGCAGCATTTAACCCGGCCCGTGCGTGTCCGCGGTAGCAGTTTTAGTAGTCGCGATGATTCCGTTGGGAATCATCGCAACTTACCTCATTCTACCCCAAGACCGAAATCCCCAAATGTTGCCGTTGTCCTCTGAAGACTGCATTGCAGCGCAGGACACATCTCGACCATGATAGTTCAAGGGTGATGCCAGATTAGCTTGGCGCCCATAGGCGCCAAGCTATTCTGGCATCACCCTTGAACTATCATGGTCGATCCTTATCTTGCTGTGGTGTGTCTGGGGTAGAAGGAGTTAAACCGCTACCCACACGCATAAGGTTACAGTTTCCCCACATCTACAAGGCGCCGAGTAGAGTAAAACCTCTCAGTGTTACGTGTCCTTGCTCGCCTTGATTTTTAAAAGAAAGGAGGGCACAAAAAAAAAAAAACCGTCGTAGACAGAGGCCAGAGAAACATCAGTGAGAACGAATTTAATCAGATAAGGCCGCCCAGGAACAGATCGCTTTAAAACTAACTACAGTAACACTCGCAAACCTGATAGGTGAGGCTACAATAACACACACAACAAAACTATTCAGTTCTATCAGTCACGCCCTAGAATCGAAAGATGCACTGTCGTTGTTTTCACAGGCAGCTTTAATTTAACCACTTCATTGAGGAAAATATACGAATGTCATCCAACTGCCGCACTGAAGAAGCAAAGAACAGCCTGAGCCTCCGCAAATGGACATTTTTTTTTCTTCTTCTTTTTTCAATGAATGTGGTTGAATTTTCCATGGCTGAAATGAGTTACAGTTTTGCGTGCGCTGACAGCGAACAGGTTACCTAACACTAATACAAGTCATTGAACGGTGCGAAGACACATGAGTTGACTTATTAATTTTCTGCAAGTTCTAAGTCTCGCCGTAAGTTTTTAAATGTCAATGAAGATGTGGAGTTGAAATTACGTACGCACGCAACCGCAAAGAAAGATCAGTCTCTCTCTCTCTCTCTCTCTCTCTCTCTCTCTCTCTCTCTCTCTCTCTCTCACCGGAAAATCCCAAGCATTAAAATGTGTCTGCGGCGTACTTCAGTTTGATTAACACTGCCTCTGCAAAAATCTGCAAAGTCTGCAAAAATGACGCTCAAAATCACAGTCGTTAATGTCCTCGACGTCGATCCAGTAATAAATCTACCTCTGCGACACCGTCGCCACAAAGTAATGTCTGCAACACTGTTCATACAAGTACTATCTACACACACACACACACACACACATACACATAAACCCTCTTAATTGCAACACCTTGCCGCTCCCGTACCGAATGAACGAAACGATCTGTGGATCACACAGTAGCGCCGGCCTCGCAGCAGACGACACCAAAGAGTTCTTTTACGGCCGTAGAAGAATCACACACCCTTGCATTGTCCGTCCGCTGCACTCCAGCCCGATGTCTGTGATAGCTCAAGCCAGGAAGACCACACTGAGATAAGCCCTGGCGTCAGTCAAGTGCTAACTCTCACAGCCATATGCTCTCACAGATAAGCCATTGAGGGATTTTGAATCGAAAACCGGCCCCTCTTCAGCCTTCGCACTAAACCTTCAAACCATACGTCTGCAAGAGACATAGATCCTCGTGAGCCCTCCGCGGACGCGGGGGCTCGTGAGGATCTATGCCTCTTGGAAACTTTTTCCCCCCCACCCTTACATATGTATATTTCACCTCGTACACAACCGAAGGAGATTGTTTGAGTTGAAGACTGTTCGCTTCGCGCGTGCGGCTCATTACACATGCGCACGCGGCAGCCAATAGTGTGGGACGGACCGCACGCGCGGGCAATGAGTGCGCGTGTGCCCGCCAGTGGCGACTCGGCCTGAAAGTGCTGTGTTTTGGTGTTTGTTCGAAAACTGAGCCGGCAATGTTCCCATACAAACTTGTAGAGATGTCGGCCATGACAAATGCGAGGCTTTCATACCCCCCCACCCCCCCACAAAAAAAAAAAAAAAAAAAATTAAAAAAGATGATGATGTTGTTTTGGTCGGAGATGCTTATTGGGCCGCTAGAATCAATCACTGTATTTCTCTTTCATTGAGCGGATGTTTCGTGTTTATTCTCATTGCTTAACCCTTTTAGCCCCAAAGTCCCATTTCTCAAATTAATGGGACTGAGGTGTTGCCTAACGACTCACTTAATGTACCTGTTATAGCAGATGGGTTGATCATGAAATGAAACTTTATAAAAAATTTTCAAGGATACATGATTAAGTACCTTGATAATTCAAGGGTAGTGCCAGATAAGTTTGGCGCCTGAAGGCGCCAAGCTCATCTAGCACTACCCTTGAATCAGTTATCATGATTAATCCATCTCCTGCTTGCAAGGGCACGGGGCTAAAAGGGTTAATTCACACAGTAATAATGAACTGTAATGGCCCATTGCTGCGTAAATCCGGCCACTGACCACTTGTGTGATGGTTAGTAATTGTGGACCTTACCGGCGGCTCAGAAGCGTGAGGTATAGAAATCACGGACAAAACACTAGTTGATTTCTCGATCGTCATTTGACTTAGTGTTGGATGTTTTCATTTCTCTTCATAATCATGCATTGAATAAATGTGCTGTGTTTAATTACAATCGACTTCTCTATTATAACAAAGTCGACAAAAAGGCGTTTAGGCATTAACACCATCCCTGCCACTGCACGTGCATTGTTTGTGCCTGAAATCTGTGTTCAACGAACGACTGAAAAAGTCACAAACGTCCCAAAACATGGACAAACTACAACTTGGTCTCAGCAAGAGGCATAGATCCTCATGAGCCCCCGCCACTGCGGGAGCTCATGAGGATCTATTCCTCTTGCAGGTAGATCGCGTTCACTTTTCCTCGGCGATGAAAGGGTCAATGTTATGTAATCACGTTCACCCTTCAAGACTCAGTCCTCGTTAGAGGGCAACCGTGGGGGGGGGGGGGGGGGGGGGGGGGTGTGGGGGGGGGGAGGGTGGGGTGTTTATTATTATTATTTTTTTCTTGCAAGCAAACAAAAAAAAAAAAGGGGTGTTTATTCAAAACAGCTTCGTGTCTAGTTTAAAGTACTCAACCCGATTCTCACTACAGACACGATTGATCATCTTTTTGTTTGGTTGAGATGCCTGTACCAAAAAGCGCAGTAGAGAGCCTGTAGGATATCAATTGTAACTCGAACTCCGCGTTTCAAGCCTAATAGACTTTCGACACCGGCCGTGAAACTGATCAGAAATAGTCCTCGTTACTGACGCCACGCAGACTACATTTTAGTCTGAAAAAAATTGTTGTGGACCCTTATTCACGGCCATTTTTTTTTTTTTTAAAAGCAGATTGTGTTTCGGCAGTCTTCGTTAATGGAACGCAAAAGGAACCCACACCTCTCAGGAACATGGGCCGCACAGATCTTCACGAGCCCCTTGCAACTGCAGGGGCCTATTAGAATCTGTGCCTCATGCAGTTGGTTGGTGTTTACGCTTTTCCTCGACAGTGAAGAGGTTAATACAATGCGAAAGAAAGCCGCAGACGTTCAAGGAGTATAGATACAGAGAGTTGTCAGCAAGCGCGGCCAAAGATCTGCATAAGCCCAAACGATTAACCGACTATCACACTGAGGCTAAAAGCTTCAAATGTGCACACTGCCATATGCTAGCTACATTATAGTACTTACTGATAAGGATATAGACCGATGGCTTTAGTTCAAGGGTGGTACCAGAATAGCTTGGCGCCTAGAGGCGCCAAGCTATTCTGGCACTACCCTTGAACTATTTTAGTCAAACGTATTTCACACACGGGCGTATTCCGAATGATAAGGGTTAAAGGGTGAGTAATAATAATAGAGATAATAATAATGATACTAGTGATGATGATAATAATAATAATAATAATAATAATAATAATAATAATAATAATAATAATAATAATAATAATAATAATAGATCTTATAAAGCGCTGTTCACAAGATAAACACTACTGGGCTCACTGCGAATGCACAATGCACAAGAGCACACTCTATCAGACACGCACACGCACACGCACAACCATACACTACTTTAATCCACCCCCTCCCTTTCCCAACACCTTACATCCACTTCCCTGTCTTGAGAGAAAAAAAAAGTCATCTAACAGTTTGTTAGGGAAACCAATGTGCGACGTGCAAAACGCCGGACAAAAAATAAAACAAAAGAGCAAAGTCTTCAAGTGAATGTTAAACTGGGAACGCGTGGGCAGATTCTGCTGCTCGATTGGCAGCGAGTTTCACACCCCTGGGGCCGGAAAAGGTGAATGAGCATTCACCTCTCGGTACCAAGCTATTTAGTCTGGCTCCACATTTGAAGTTCTGAACCATCACGGTCGAAATCAATAACTTGGGGGGTGGGGGTTACGGGGTGCGAGGTTGGGGGGAGGGAGTGGGGTGGGGGTGGGGGCTGATTGCGCGGAGGTCGCGTGAGGTCTCCGGAGAGACGTGTCTAATTGTCTGTCGGTCAGCCGATGATTGCATTAGCTGCTAGTGTCACAACTGATACGCCAGCCAAACCAAATAATGACTGCCAAGTGCGTACAATGCGAAGACAATCCAGCATGATAGTTCAAGGGTGGTGCCGGAATAACTTGGCGCCCATAGTCTCTAGAATTGTAATACAAAGGAACAACAAAACAACAACAACAACAACAACAACAAGAACAACAGCAAAAAAGAAAAAAAAAAAAGAAAAAAAGAAAAGAAAAACCGCCTTTAGAAAGCCCATAGGCGCCAAGCTATTCTGGCGCCACCCTTGAACTATCATGCTCGATCCACGTCTTGCTGTGGTCTGTCGGGGCGGAATGAGTTAAATCATTTAGTTAAATCAAGACAGTCTCTATCCAGGGATACAACCATGGGCACATGGAACGTCAAGACCATGTACCAGAGCGGCAAGGCCGCCCAGATAGCAGCGGAAATGCAAAAGTACAACCTTTCCCTGCTAGGCACCAGTGAAGCCAGATGGACGCAGTCTGGCCAGAAAAGGCTGTTAAGTGGGGAGATGGTTCTGTATTCAGGTCATGAAGAGGAGAATGCCCCCCATACAGAAGGAGTAGCACTCATGCTGTCACCAGTGGCACAGAGAGCGCTGATGGGCTGGGAACCTCTTGGGCCAAGAATTATAACAGCAGCCTTTAGAACCAAGAAAAAGCTCAAGCTGAACGTCATCCAGTGTTATGCGCCCACCAATGACAGTGACGAGGAAGAGAAACAAGAGTTCTACAACCGACTCCAGAGTGCCGTGGACAAATGTGCGGAGCGAGACATCACCTTCGTCATGGGCGATTTTAATGCCAAAATAGGGGAGGACAACACCGGATACGAAGAGGTGATGGGGAGACAGGGACTAGGCTCGGAGATGAGTGAGAACGGGGAGAGGTTTGTAGACTTTTGTGCTCTAAACCGACTTGTCATTGGAGGCAGCACTTCCCACACAGAAGAATACACAAAGCAACTTGGGTCTCACCTGACCATACAACAGAGAACCAAATAGACCATATCTGCATTAGCAAGAAATTTAGAAGATCCCTTCAAGATGTTCGAGTGAGGAGGGGAGCAGATGTCGCCTCAGACCACCATCTGCTTACCTTAAGAATGAAGCTCAAGCTAAAGAAAAGCCGCACAGAGACAACAAGAAGACAGCGCTATAATGTAGGCCTCCTGAGAGAAACTGGAGTTAGAGAAGAGTTCAAACTGGTGCTGTCCAACCGGTTTCAAGCGCTACAGGAGCTAGTAAATGAAGAGGAGGCGGTCACCACAGAGCAGCAGTGGAAGGCAGTTAGAGAGGCGCTGAACTCAACCTGCAAAGACACTGTAGGGTTCAGGAAACACCACCACAAGGACTGGCTGTCGGCACAGACCTTGAAGAAGATAGAAGCGAGGAAGCAGAAGAAAGCAGCGGTCAACAACAGTCGCACGAGAGCAGCCAAAGTAAGGGCACAGGGGGAATACTCGGAAGCCAACCGCGAGGTGAAGAGGAGTATCAGGGCAGACAAGAGGGCCTACACAGACAGCCTGGCAGCAGAGGCAGAAAAGGCAGCAGGCAGCGGCAACATGAAACAGCTCTACGACATTACCAGAAGATTGTCGGGTAAGTATGGCCATACAGAAAGACCAGTAAAATACAAAGAAGGCAAGCCTATTGCAGACAGAGCAGACCAACTCGACAGATGGGCCGAGTATTTTGAAGAATTACTGAACAGACCTAGCCCACCCGACCCCCCCGACATCCAGCCGGCAGAGACCGACCTACCCATCAGCTGTGACAGACCCAGCCGGGAAGAGATCAGAAAAGCAGTGGCATTTTTGAAGAATGGCAAAGCAGCAGGGCCAGATGGCATCCCAGCGGAGTCTCTGAAAGCAGACCTAGAGACAACAGTTGAGATGCTGTACCCACTGTTTGGAAAGATCTGGGAAGAGGAGGTGATGCCAGCTGACTGGAAGGAGGGGTACCTAATCAAGCTTCCCAAGAAAGGCGACCTCAGCAAGTGTTCCAACTACAGAGGAATCACCTTGCTGTCAGTACCAGGAAAGGTCTTCAACAGGATCATCCTAGAGAGAATGAAGAGCTCCGTTGACCCCCAGCTGAGAGACCAGCAAGCAGGATTCAGGAAGAACCGATCATGTACAGACCAGATCGCCACTCTCCGCATCATCGTGGAACAGTCTCTGGAGTGGAGCTCCCCGCTGTACGTCAACTTTGTGGATTATGAGAAAGCATTTGACAGCGTGGACCGAGAGACTCTGTGGAAACTCCTACGACACTACGGTGTACCCACAAAGCTCGTCCGCCTGATCAAGAGCAGCTATGATGGCATGACATGTCGCGTGATCCACGAAGGGCAGTTCACCAGAGAGCTCCAGGTCAGAACTGGTGTCAGGCAGGGGTGTCTGCTGTCTCCGTTCCTCTTCCTACTGGCCATAGACTGGGTCATGAAGATGACCACAGAGCACAGACGAAGTGGAATACAGTGGACACTGTGGACACAGCTTGACGACCTCGATTTTGCAGACGACTTGGCATTACTGTCCCACACTCATCAACAAATGCAGGACAAGACCACGAGGCTTGCTGACATCTCGTCCCAAGTGGGCCTCACCATTCACAAACAGAAAACAAAGACAATGAGGCTGAACGCAACCAGGGAAGAACCAGTCTTGCTTGCTGGCACCCCGTTGGAGGAGGTGGAGTCCTTCACCTATCTCGGGAGCATCATAGACAAAAAAGGCGGCACTGATGCAGATGTCAGAGCACGAATCGGTAAAGCCAGAGCAGCCTTTCTCCAGTTGAAAAAAGTATGGAGTTCCAGAGAGCTGTCACAACACACCAAAGTCCGGATTTTCAACTCCAATGTAAAAGCAGTTCTCCTATATGGAGCAGAGACATGGAGATTGACAAAAACCACAGTCAACAGAGTACAGACCTTCATGAACAGTTGCCTTAGAAGAATTTTGAAAATCCACTGGCCAGAGAAGATCAGCAACGTCAGACTCTGGGAGAGAACAGAGCAGATAACAGCAGAGAATGAAATTGGGCGAAGAAGATGGGGATGGATCGGTCACAGTCTGAGAAAGCCAGCTTCCAGTATCACTAGGCAGGCATTGTCATGGAACCCCCAGGGAAAGAGGAAAAGAGGTAGGCCGAGAAACTCCTGGCGTCGAGACCTCCAAGCAGACATCAAGAGACTGGGAACCACCTGGAGTAGAATCGAAGGAGAAGCACAGGACAGGAGTTGCTGGAGGTCTCTCGTCGACGGCCTATACCCGGGTAGGGGTGACAGGCGTAAGTAAGTAAGTAAGACAGTCAAGTTGAATTATATCATAATTATAGGTATTTAATGGAAAAACTGACATTCAGTATAAAGGACCGCATCAGCACAGCACTGAAAAATCGCAGGACCTGAGAAGGTAACAGAACACAAATAGACGGACCAATGGACACCAGAAATCAAGCCTATAGCGGCATCATCAATAGCTGCCCCCCCCCCCTCCCCCCTATATATATATAATTTTTCAATAAATTCTGAGAATGCTGTGCTAATGCCATGGAAATCCAGGCTGGTAAGCTTGCATTGTGTCATCAGGACATCAGCTGTCCTTTTGTGACTGCATCGCTTATTAGATCTTTTGAGCCTTCCAATGAACACCTACTACATAAGGTAATAGGGACTACCCCCAGGCGCCCCGCCACGCGCTGGAGAATATCCAGTGTTCCCCCCGAGGGCGGATTCTAGAAAATATTCCCAAACAGATTTTGGAGCTGCTGAGTAGATTGAAAGTTTTTGCCGCCTACGACCGGTTTCGACCCAAGGTGGGTCTCATCAGGTAGGCATACGGCGTAACAAGAAATTACAAACACAACGCACGTACCAGATGCCGCCTCCAGAATTTGACTGGTAGCAACCACTAGTCCAGCGTGGATTGCATCCCTAAAGCTTTATGGGGTGTTGCAGTGGAAGAAGACTGACTAATTTTGAAAGGGCAACACCTAGGCAATTTTGTGGTACAATATTTTTTACTTTTAACAAAGGCGTCGCCCAAAGCCAAAAAATGCACTCAATCAGAGTAGCTCCAAGGGACATAATTTTTCAATAAATTCTGAGAATGCTGTGCTAATGCCATGGAAATCCAGGCTGGTAAGCTTGCATTGTGTCATCAGGACATCAGCTGTCCTTTTATATATATATATATATATATATATATATATATATATATATATATATATATATATATATATATATATATATAATATATATATATATATATATATATATATATATATATATATATATGACTTCCTGGTGACCACGGCGCTCGCATGCATATGTCATTTTCAGAAGATGGCATTTTGCGTTTTCAAGGTGTAGGCCCAGTACATATGTGATATTTGCGCAGCTCCGAACAAATGAAGAAGCAAAACATATGCAGGGCAGATCGACTGAGCGGACCAGGATGCTGAATAAGTAAATAAAAGGCATTGCATGGCTCATGTTAAACAAGAGCCCGACTGTTGTTTGAAATGTTTGCTACTAACACATCGTCCTTGCCACGAAATCTCAAGTAATTCTCGTGCATTAATTTTCCAGTTGCTCTTGGCTTGTGAAAGGCTGCCCAATGGTTGATGGCCTGCACGGCAACCGTAAGTGTTATCCATTCAGGCACTTCCATCTGCAAGATGTCATAGATTCTCATGAGCCCCTGCGACAGCAGGGGCTCATGAGAATCTATGCCTCTTGCTCACAGTAATCACTGTAATTTATATTACACATCTTTGCATCTCAATATTACATACCGTCCATTAATTAGACAGTTCCGTCTGTTCGCCCAAGTCAGTATCATGCCAGTGCGTTACCCACTGCTATGCCTGCAAAGGGCATGTATCCCATGAGCCACTGCGTTCACTGGCACTCGTAATATTCGACATGTTCCTCCTGTTATCAATGATCAGCCTTACTGTATACTCATATTTGTTCCTCAGACGTAGGAGGTTAGTGGGGCATGAGTAACTCAGTTGACCTATTTAGTCCCGACGAGCCACAGCTGGAGACAAATCGGCCATGACAATTCAAGGGTAGTGCCAGATTACCTTGGCGCCTCAGTGACGGCGCCAAGCTAATCTGGCACTACCCCTGAATTATCACGATCGATCCATCTCCTGCAATTGGTACTCAGTCAGTAGACGATACCTCGAAAATATTGGAAAATGCGGCCGTGGGTTTAAAAGGGTTAAACTACAGATGCTATTTATCTCCTGTTTATTGGGTTGCTACGAGCCAGATAAGTGTACGTGCGTGGACTAACTGCGCTAAGCTGTTTTGTGGCTGGTTGTACCTTAGAGGCAGGACACACGCTACCACAAACACCCATTGCCGGGCGCAATTTTGTGGCGGCAATGCTGCTGCCACATTGCTGGGCGCCAGCAATATTGCCCACACAACTTTCCACCCGATACAATCCGAGTCTATTTTCTTGTGGTAGCCCGCAAGGTTAGAGCAATGTTGCCGCCTCTCAGCCAATCAGCGGTGTCCTTCCCTCTTCTTCATCTTCCTGGAAAAAAAAATGGCGGAGAAGCTGAACGACGCCTTCAGTTGAGACTGTTAACTCATTCGAGACGCGCCGCATGCGGAAACGCTGCGAATAGCAGCGTATCCGTATGCGGCACGGATCCAAAGAGTTAATTGATCAAAATCACTTTTCCGAGAATTCCCATGCATATGGGACTCCCGCAGCTAAGAATATTTGAACCGCGGGCGTGAGAGCTGTTCCATATAATTATGGTAATGGCAGGTCAGTCATTACAAACACATTGCGTGTACATTAAAACATGTGCCACGAAGCTGATGTGGCAGGTGGCAAATTTTTGCTTACCACACATTGCCGAAAGCAAAACCTGTCAGCGTGAGTCGCGCCCCTTAGCCTAACAGCCACGCAGTCGTTGGCCTACTGCTGGTTTTACCACATCGTCGCACGAGGTCGTGATGTTTCGACCAACTCACTGGCACGCTGGGGTAAGATTCTGAACCTAAGGGCTATGACGCTGTAAGGTTCAAAATGTCAGACTGGCATACATGCAATCTCACCAGTCATATGGCTTAGCACTTGTACAGCAACCTGAAAAAACGTCAGAAAGCCGCGATACAGAAGACGGCTGCTTTTGGTGGCGTTTTCTGCGGCAGTTTTCATAGTACATGTAACTCCGCCGCCGCCGCCGAACACACACAAACGAAACCACACCAACAAACCAAACACCGACACAACATCAACCACACCAACACACGCTCACAAACAAACAAGCAAGCAAGCAACTGAGTGCTAATTATGAATTACTATACGTTGCATGTACTGAGGAATACTGACAACGATGGTGCCTACGTGAAACCGTACACATTAACCCTCTTAGGCCAGGATCCCTACAGCAGGAGATGGCTTGACCATGATAATTCAAGGGTAGTGCCAGATTAGCTTGGCGCGGTCAGGCGCCAAGCTAATCTGGCACTACCCTTGAATTATCATGGTCAATCAATGAATCAATGAATCAATTTTACAACGGTGAAGATATTAACACAGTCAGTGACTATGTCATTTTTCGTACCTGCCGTTGCTACAACTACTACTAAGTACAAAATATACATAAAACGGGGACATCAAAGCACAGTGATACAAAATATATAGTCCACTAAACACAAACACACGCGTACACGCACAAACGCACTCGCGCGTCCACACACACACACACACACACACACACACACACACACACACACACACACACACACACACACACACTCTCACACACACACACGCACATACACGTGATTGTTAGAATATACACGTACATTCGTGTGACTACTTATAACTAGATATCCATCTCCTGCAACTGGTTCATAGTCGTTAGGGAACACCTGAAAAATTGGTGAAATGGAACCTTGCGACTAAAAGGGTTAAATTTCCTTTCCAGTAACTCGAAACGAAGGATAATGTTAACCCCATGACTGTCGAGAATATAATTAAACACCACCCGTGAGCAAGAGGCGAAGAACATCCATGACCCGCAGCAGCAGATGCGGGGGCTCGGCTTTGCTATCAATTTCAGCCCACTTATCAAATTTCAAATATAAAATGATTTGAATTTCCAAAAACTTCAGTAGATCGCTCGAGCTTCCCTTAGCACCACGTGAATGTTCTGTGTTTATGTACACTGTGTGAATGAATGCCGAGTGATTCACGTGAGCGTGCATGTTGGGTTCAGTTCGCGGCCGGGCTTTGAGCCGATATTCCATTGGGTAAAGCGCCCATTTAATGCCCTGATTTATTGATTTATTTCATAAGGCCCTTTGCCTCTTTGCTGACACTTATTCATATATGTGTTATTTGGACAGACGGGATCTGATGTTGCCCTGCGTTTAAACTCTTGACTGCTGAGAAAGACTGAACCGAACCCAACTGCAAGAGGCATAGATCCTCATGAGCCCCCGCAGTTGCGGGGGCTCATGAGGATCTATGTCTCTTGCTGAGACCACTTTGTGTCCACGTCCAGTGGACGGCTTGGGGCGGGCTCCTTGGCGGTGAATTATCAGTAATTTCAAAAACCACGTTCGACGTCCACTGGAAGCGAAGGGGTTAAACACATAATATTTCGTTTACTGTCAATAAAGCAAAGTGTTATTTTTTTTAATTTTTTATTTTTTTTTAATTTTTTTTTTGTGTGGAAAAGTTTTCAGAAAATTCACATTTTGAACCGCGTACCGTGCGAAGCCTGCTTTTCGCCCTTGACATTACATAGACAGTATTACCAACCGAGTGTACAATTTGCATTCAGTTTCAATCGATGAAACTGTGGCTGCTGTGGGCTTCGAATCGTCAAAATTGCTTTCATGTGCAGACGAACTATGTGATTTGAGAATGTCAAGCTATCACGTGTGTGCAGACTGTTTGGGTTTAACCCTTGTAAACGCCTTGTGTATGCAGCCATCGGCACAATGAAGTTATCTCATCGAACGAGTTAAGGCGGTAGGATACGTTGTTTTGCGCATATTCTTCTGCGCATGTGGGTACAGCTCGGACACTATCGCGGTAACCGTAACCGTGAGACGTCAAGTCAGACAGCGTTACTGACGATCGCGTTATTGTACGAGTGCTGAGACAAGGCCACCACACAGCCGATCGCCTCCTGATCATAGGCGTGGAGAAAGGCAGAGAGGGGGTAGGGGGTGGGGGTAGGGGGTGGGGGGTCAAAAGACATAAGAGATCTATAGTAAACCAGACCAATATTGGCACAATCTCGAACGGCGGAACTCTAGGACTTCTGATGGAGCGCGTATGGGCTTTTCCGAGCGCAGAAATGAACCGAACTGCCGAATTTAGATATTTACTTTAACTCATTGGGGACGTGCCGCCTCCGGATACGCGGCTTAAGCCGGAGGCGGCACGTCTCGAACGAGTTAAAGAAAATCCGAAAAACGCTTTATAAGCAAGAGATCCTCGGGCCGCCGTCAGTCTTAGCTGTCCCGCGCACGACTGCGGAAGCAAAGACCTGTGCGCGTCGTATCAGGTACCTCAGTATATAATAATAATAATAATAATAATAATAATAATAATAATAATAATAATGGCTATTTTTATAGCGCTTATCCTTAAATGAGCTCTAAGCAAAATAAAGAGCGGGAGTGGAGGGGGTCATAAAACATGAGAAACAACTGATTCTGCAATACACACGCGCACGCACGCACACACACACACACACACACACACACACACACACACACACACACACACACACACACACACACACACACATACACACACACACACACACACAGGTACATAATGACAAAGAACTGAGATACATTGGGGTATCGAACAGGTGGGTCTTTAGGGCAGATTTAAAGGCAGAGATTGAGGAAGAATGTCTAATGTCTATACGTAGTGAGTCCCATATTATATCATACACCCAGCTAGCAAAACTCCCTTGGGCTTGCCGCGCGGGCCCGAAGTTATTTCCTTACTGGGCTTTAGCTCGTAAGGCTGAACTGTAAATCGATTCTACGGCAGACAGCAGCAACAGAATGTCAGTGCAAGCATTTCTGGTCAGAAAGAGAAAACGTATCAGTCTGTGTGTCCTTCCGTTCTAGAATACTGTCAACTACACCAGGCAGGTGGCTGACACAGTTGCGACTGTATTTTGTGGCGTTTCAAAGATATTACTGTTTGCATTTGGTTGCTTCTTCTGTTAACTCACTCGCGGGCCAGCCGCATCCGGATGCGGCCGGCAGCGAATGAGTTAACCCATTCAGCCCTGACGCACTACAGCAGGAGATGGGTCGACCATGATAATTCAAGGGCAGTGCCAGATTAGCTTGGCGCCTGTCGGCGCCAAGCTAATCTGGCACTGCCCTTGAATTATCATGGTCGATCCATCTCCTGCAACTGGTGCGTAGTCATTAGATGACGCCTCCAAAATTGGGGAAATACGGTCGTCGGGCTGAATGAGTTAAACAGGTGCGCTGAAAAGTGAAAGGATTAATAAGCCCTGAACTGCCGACGCAAGGCTAACGCTACACGCCTGACTGTCTGCCTATTTATTGTCACATTTACATCTGTGTTACATTCTTGAATGTCGGTCAGTGTGCAAGTCGTTTCAAACGCGCAAGTCGTGATCACTGGCAGCGAAGGAGTCCATAGTTCGCCGTATCAGTTTCCTTGACAAATGTCCTAAATAACGCTGGACAAATGGGCTACAAGTTATGACGTTTGAACGTCGCAACATGACACTTTCCCGCTGCGCTTCTTCTCTTGTGTACACAGGAGAGTTCCGCTCATGCGCACAAGGGGAAGCAGAGAACCTGTCGCAAGTGCCTACTCACATAGATTTTAAAAGCTATGAAGGGTGGACAGGCCTTATTCGAGGCAAACAAACATTTAGAGACCGATGTCTCAGCAAATTACATAGATTTTAAAAGCTTTGAAGGGTGGACAGGCCTTATTCGAGCAAACACACATTTAGCAAACACACATGTCTTAGCAAATTGCAGGAATCAAAGCCCGCCGCGCCCAGTAGCAAGTTGCTGAACGAAAAAAGAAGAAGATATTTTGTGTAAAATATGTGTGAACAAGTAAAACCCAGAAACCTTCTTTTTAAGTTCGTCTGCTATTTTCCTGAACTTTAAACATTTGTGGACACGAAATGCCTCCACCCTTACGCAGTTCGAAGCAAAGTTAAAACTTTTTCCCTCAGATTTTCGTGTAATTTCTACGGTAGTTCTGTATACACCCCTTCAGACTCTCTCTCTCTCTCTCTCTCTCTCTCTCTCTCTCTCTCTCTCTCTCTCTCTCTCTCTCTCTCTCTCTCTCTCTCTCTCTCTCTCTCTGTGTGTGTGTGTGTGTGTGTGTGTATGTGTGTGTGTGTGTGTGTGTGTGTGTGTGTGTGTGTGTGTGTGTGTGTGTGTGTTTCGTGTTAGGAATGCGCCTACATGGTGCGAGCAGATGTTTATTTAAAGAGTGAGTGCGTTCTAATTTTTCTCCTTTTTAATATTTTTTGTGTGCTGTAAAGCGCTCCGAGCTTGCTGTTCGTGGGGAAGGGCGCTATATAAAAACTATGTATTATTATTATTATTATATTATCAATATGAGAAATGCGCCAAATAAATACCATGTATTATTATTATTTTAATTGCTCTAAATGCAAACAGAAAGGAGTTTTCAAAGTATACACTTTCGTCAGGGACTGACTGAAGAGCACAAATAATTATCAGAAATTTATCGACCAAGGTTGCACACTGCACAGTATGCCCACGGGGTAAGCAAGATGACCTACTTTACTCTGTTCCTCAGTCTGTGTGCGTCATCTTGAAGAAAGCAATTACTCCCATTGATACTCAATTTTATGTTTGGGTGGATAGGCCCCAATAGCAAAACATCTTCGAGCCCACGACTGCCGCAGTGGGCCCGCGCACTACAGTGCGCGGGCCCATTGCGGCCGTCGTGGGCCTGAGGACCTTCGCCTACTGGAGGCAGGGGGGTGGGGTGGGGGGGGGGGGAGGGAGGGAGAGAGTACTCTCTCTCTTGCTTGCTTGCTTGCTTCTATTAAAAGGACATGGACTTCCAGCTCTCGCTGATTTCGTCCAGGGGGGGGGGGGGTGGGCCAGGGGGATTGGGGGGGAGGTCGTCGCTCTGTCTGTCTGTCGCTCCGTCGCTCAGTGGCTGGTGTTATTGCCGGGGCCGGGTGGTTGGTGGTGGAGGAGGCGGGTGGTGTGGCCGGGGGACCGTTGCTTCAGTGCCAGGCTGGGAGGTGACTGTATGCCAGCCACTCGAGAAGATCTTGAATGAGTGGTGGCGGGGGTGGTGGCGGCCGGTGTAACCGTGGCCGGTTGTGGTAGGGTCTGGGGAGGTTGGGTGGTGGTGGTGGCGGCCAGTTGATCTTGGGCCGGGGGGTCGGACGCTGGAACGGGCGGGGTGGGTGGCGGTGTTGCGGTGGCAGGCGAAGGTGTGGTGGTGGCGTGGGGAGTAGTGGTGGGCGCTGGTGTCGGAAGCGCTTGGGTGGTCGGTAGCGTCTGCGTTGCCGTGGGCCGGTGGTTGGTCCGTTGCCTGGCTGTGATGGTGGCTGTTGGGGGGCCGGGTCTGTACCCGTGGTCTGGGTGGTCTTATCGGTCGGCGCTGGTGGCTTTTCTGGTTCGGTGCCTGTCTCTTGCGTGGGTGGGGCGGTGTTGCCACAACCTCTGTGTTCCGTGATGGTCGGCTCGGTGTTTGTTTCTTTTTCAGCCGCCGGTGTGGCGGCGGTCGTCGCTTGACTGGCTGTGCTCTCTGTTTTGGGGGGATAGAGGTCTCCGATCGCTCCTGTGTGCACCAACCACCTGGCGGACACAAGTGCCCGGTGGTAGGTGTCTCCGGTGGTTGATAGGATGGCAGGTATCGCATCCTGCAGTAGCAGAACCAGCTCGTCGAAGTCCATACCCCGGAGCCTGGTCCCCTCCTCCTCCCGCGATGCCGGCCGCTCCCGAGTTAGTGATTCGGGAATGACGACCGGCCGTGGGGAGGGTGGGGAGTCCGGCCCCGAAGACGTCTCCGCCGGGCTTTGGGGCTCCTCTTCATCTTCATGTTGGATTGGCGGCTGTGGGCTGGCCTTTTTGTCGTAGCTTGGAGGGGTACGCATTTTATCCAAAAATGCGTCCATTTGGGGGAAGAGTCCTCTTGGTGGTGTAGGTGGCCCAAACTTATGAAAGGCCTCTCTCAAGTCTCTGTCGAAGTCTGCCACTGTCCGTGGCGTTCGGTTGGTTGGTGGTTGTACCTGGGGGGGGAGGAGGGGGGGAGTCCCCAACCGATTCCCAGTACGGTCGTTTTTCTTCTTCTTGTGGCCGAATTGGCGGGGAGAGAGGGGGCCTGTAGCTCCTCGTCTCCCGCCTGGCCTGTGGTGACGGTCTTGATGTTTGGGGGAGGGTGGAGGCATACTCCTCCGCCTGTTGCCGATTTGTCTTCTTTCGTGGTTTCCTTCCTTTGTCCATGGCTTGCTTTAGGCTGTCTCTTTGTTGGCTGTGAGAGAAGAGAGAGCGGAGCGCCGTCCTCTCTCTTTCGCTGCTGTTTCCGACCTTCGATGCCGACCGACCGATGTCCATGTGACCGCTTTGTGGTTCCGTTCTGACTCTCTCTCTTCCTCTCTGTGAATGGTGAAGTAGTCTGGCCCGAGGCGTTCCTACTTTGAATTGAAGCTTGTGTCTAGGAAACACCCTTGACATTCTTAAGAAGGAGAATATATCGCAGTTCGAAAAGTTTAATGGTTCTTAGAACAGCCCGTGCCCACAAATGTTCGAAGTTCAGGAAAATAGCAGACGAACTTAAAAAGAAAGTTTATGGATTTTACTTGTTCACACACATTTTAAACAAAATATTTTTTTCCCCCGTTGAGCAATTTGTTGATTAGCTTTACTATTTTTTTTTTTTTTTAAATGCAGTATATGCAGTCTCTTCGCTTGGCATTTCGTATAGATATCACATCACGAACGAGAAAGTGGGAAGCAGAATCAGGCAAGCCATCGGGCCCTATGAAGACCTATTAGCCATTGTGAAAAAACGCAAACTGAAGTGGTATGGGCATGTCAGGCGATCAGCAGGGCTTTCCAAGACAATCCTGCAAGGCACTGTGCAAGGAGGACGAAGGAGAGGAAGACAGAGAAAAAGATGGGAGGACAACTTAATATCTCAGCTGAATGGCAGAGAGCAGAGTGGAATGGAGAGAGCTAGTTGCCAAGTCATCAGTGGTGCCCCAACGGTCGGCAAGACTATCGGGTAAATAGATAGATAGAGATGCAGTCTCTTGAATCCAAGGCTGTTTTTTTTTCCCCCGGGCTAATTCTGTCTCCGTTTAACCCTTTAGCTGTCGGTAGCGGTTTTTGTCGCGATGATTCCTGTCGGATGTCTGGACTATGATGTTGTTATTCCTGTCGGAATCATCGCGACAAAAACCGCTGCCGACAGCCAATAATTGTTTCACTTGCCAAAGTTTTCTTTGATACCAACACAAGTTTCGTTTCTTTCCTTCGTTTCTCGTGACTTCAAAATGGAGCTCAACGGTATTGTAAGCAAGATCATTTCGTTTAGTCCGCTTGTCTGCTGGCGTCCATCGGTAGAAGACATAATCTCACAGGTGAAATCAGTAGGCACGATGTTGAAACAAGATCGTGTTTTGCATTTGGTCCTGATAACATCACAACACGTTGTGTTTCCCCCTCCCCCCCCCCCGCCCCCGCCCCCCCCCCTCCGGAGACCTACAGTTTAGTACACGTAACCCATTCACCAAACGATTAACCCCTTCACTGCCAGTGGACAGAAACTATTTTTACGAAATCATTGTACGTTCAGTGTCAAAGGTCCCCAGCCGGCAAAGGAACATAAATATCACATACAAAGTCATTTCAACAAGAGGCATAGATCCTCATGAGCCCCCGCAAGGCGGGGGCTCATGAGGATCTATGCCTCTTGCAGTTGTGTGATGTTTTTCTTGGCAGTGAAGGAGACTGAAGTTAAAGAAAAAAAAAAAAAAACAACGTTTGGGTACGCCCACCTTCACCCTTGACACATTTGTGGGGGCAGCAATGATCTTGTTTTAAAGTTATTGGTTTCTTTTGTTTTAGATGTAATATAAGCTGACTGAAACAAACACGTGCTGGGAGCGAATAGTCCATTGAACAGGTTCATGTTTCGCGCCCTCGAAATTTGTCCAACCCCCCAACAAACAGAAAAAAACCCAGAAAAACACACGATGAAAACACACACAACCAGAAACAATAGCCCCAAAATAATTTAAAGAAAAAGAAAAGAAATAAAAAGCAGAAAAAACGCAAAAAAACAAACAAAACAATACAGATGAAGAAAAGCAACACAAAACAGAGTCCCCCCTCCTCCAATTAGAAAATAAATAAATAAATAAATAAACAAACCCAAAAAAAACACAACAAAAACGGACAAGTAAACGAAAAAAAAAACCCTGCAAAACAAACCAAAACAAAATAAAAAACAAAAACAAACAAAAAAACAAAAACAAAACAAATACCCAAACAAACCATAAGCTACGACAAACATCCTGCCATTTCGTATTCTCAGACTGAGCAAACGTCGCGTCCTGAAAACCCGGCGGTCACTCCTTGTACAGGGAATGACACTGACATTGCCACTGGGGTTTTCAGGGCGCAAGGTGTATGACCTCTGTCAAGTGAGCTACATACATTCGAGCGCCTTTGAAAACAACAGAACTCGATGGCTGATGGATCGACATGAAATTAGGTCGTCACGTTATCAGCGTTCCGTGTCACAGTGACACTCTGCTTATTACATCGATTGGCCCTTTATTGTTCTGGCGGTCTGTTGCTCGATGGACACGCATGGCTGGATATTCCATGTCCAGACCACGGGCAACCAGTGCATTTTGTCAATCACAGACCTCAACAGCCCTCCCCCCCCCCCCAACCCCTCCCCCGTGATCTCGTTAACCCTTTTAGCACCAAGGTCCCATTTCTCAAATTTTGGAGGTGTTGCCGAACGACTATGTACCAGTTGTAGGAGATGGATTGTTCTTGATAATTCAAGGGTAGTGCCAGACGAGCTTGTAGATGTAGGGATGTAGATGATCGTATTGTTCTATACCTGCGTATTTCTCTGTGGGCTGGCGATTAGGTGCCTGATGGGTGGGGGGAGGGGATCTAACTGTTCGTCTGTCCAGCGCTGAGTAATTCCCCTTGGTTTGTTGTACAATTCTGCCAGCGTTAGCCTCACCTATCTGGTTTTTGAGTAGTACAACACAGCAAGACATGGATCGAGCGTGATAGTTCAAGGGTGGTGGCAGAATAGCTTGGCGCCCATAGGCGCCAAGCTATTCTGCCACCACCATTGAACTATCATGCTCGATATGTCTCTAGAATTGTAACACAGTCCTTGAGGGAACAACCTCAAAGTCTGGTGATTTCGGTCCTGGTGTAGAACGTGTTAAGTTGGTCGTATTGTCCGGTATTATCGTAAGACCTAAGACAATTCATAATGAAGATGTTGCGAACTATAATTATATTAACTCAAAACTGCATAGGGTGCGTCGCTTGAAAAAAAAGCCACCCCACCAAAAAAAAAAAGCAAAAAAAACAAAACAAAACAAAAAAACAACAACAACAACACACACACCAAAAAACAAACAAAACAAAACAAACAACATTGTCATCTGCGTCAGTGGCATTAATCCTTTCACTGTCGGGTTATGTTAACCCCCTTTCGAATGTAGACAGTGCCGGTGGCGCTGCATTCATATGAGGATTACAATATTTCCGTCTCTGAAATCATCGCAGCCTGAAATCCCGATAAATGTTTTGCATGGAGAATTGAGACCACCAAGAGGTATAGATCCTCGCGAGCCGCGTGCCTGCATAAGATGCTGTCTTGCGTGAAGAACGTAGATATAATTGAAACGCGCCTCATGGGCCACCGCGCTTGCGGGGGCCCATGAGGATCAACGCCTCTTGCAGATGGGCACTGTTCACGTTTTTTTCACCCTTGGTAGATGGTAATAATAATAATAATAATAATAATTACGGTATTTATAATGCGATTTTATCGTATAATAGTTATAACTCTAAGCGCGCACTCACAGCTCGCGCACGCATGCGCACGCTTTAGACAACGACTCACGTACCACAAATAGTGAAATACATTACGACAGTCAGCTTGGGGTGGGGAGTGTGGTGGTATGGTGCTAGAACTGTTGAAAGAGGTGAGTTTTGAGGGCGGACTGGAAAGGAGGAGAGAGAGTGTTTCTGACGGAGAGAGAGTGGGAGAGTATTCCAGATGGATGGACGGTATACTGAGAAGGAGCGGGGGCCGAAAGTGCTGAGTTTGGTGCGGGGGGATGTGGAGGCGGAGAGGGTCGGAGGCGGAGCGGAGGGAACGGGGAGGAGTGTAGGGGTGAAGTAAGTTTGAGAGATGGGCAGGAGCGCAGTTGTTCAGGGATTTGTAGCAGAGAGACAGAATCTTGTATTGGATGCGTTGGGGGATGGGAAGCCAGTGAAGGAGTTTGAGCAGGGGAGTAATGTGGTCGGATTTTTTCTTTCTGAGGACGAGGCGGGCAGCATTATTCTGGACGCGCTGGAGAGTGAAAGTGGTGGAGTGAGGGAGGCCGGAAAGGAGAGAGTTGCAGTAGTCGATGCGAGATAGGATGAGAGAGACAGCGAGTTTGGTGGCAGCTTCGGTAGTGCCTTTCGTCGATGCGACTCCTGTAGTAATCACCAATAAAAAGCGTTACCGGCAGCCAAAGGGTAACACTCGCAATGACATCATGCGATGTTTGCGGATGGGCGTAATACACGCGGTTCAAGGACAAGGAAGACAACTAACGTTAATGTTTGTGATAATAAAGCCTTGTCCTACACTGATCCGTGAAATACATTTCAACAGCAGACTAATTTCCTGTCTGGCTTCCTCGAGCTGAGGAACATGCGAGTACATATAAACTACACCGAATCTTTCCATGTCAACAGCACAATTCAGTATGCCTGTGTTTATCTCAACCCCGACACAGTTTCTTTCATATTAATCCTTTGCGTGTCGGTAGCGGTTTTAGTCGCGATGATTCCTACAGAAATCATCGCGACTAAAACCGCTACCGACACGCAAAGGGTTATTAGGAAACTACCGGAGTCAGTATACATCTCTGTGTGCAAGAGGCACATATTCTCAGAAGCCACTGCACTCTGCATTGTGTCATAATAATAATACCGGTTATTATATAGGCGCTTTTCCCAATTCAGCGAATCGGCTCTCTGCGCCGCGAACTGAACCCACGACGCACGCTCACGTGACACACGCATTCACTCAGAAGACAAATACAATACAGTACAAGACAAACACAGGACATTAACGTGGTGCGAAGGGTCAGCTCAGCTACTAAGGTTTCGGAAATTTTGATCGCTTGTATTTGAAATTTTATAAAGTGGCCTTAAACTGGTACCACAGTGGAGGGGGAGGAAGTGCCGGAGTACCCGGAGAAAGAACCCCCGACGATCCGCCCGAATTAACGCAGAAACTTACTAGAGGGGTGTCATGCGAATCTATGCATCGTTTACAGTTTACTTTTGCAAATGAAGCTCGGACTTCAAGGACTAACATCCGTGATCGAATACACATTGCAATTCAGAATTGTTGCCATCACTTGTGCGCGTGTACAATGGACAATGGCGAATTGATTCTAAACCAGTTAACGAAGAGATCTGAGGAAGAGATTATTGTTTCAATGATACTGAAATACTGAAAGCAAAAAGTTCTGCGACATTTATTTTTTTAAATCGTAAAATATTAAAGACTCATCCGATTGTAATGGAAGCGTTTTGGTATATTGTTTCAATTTGTTCACGACATAAGATACAATCATAAATATTGTTGTCACGTCCAAAATCAAGTGGCATAATTAAGTTTGTTTAATGCATCTTATGGAACATAGACTGGGTTTGTTACTTGCACTAAATATTTTCGAAGTTATCCATTTTCATCAAGTTATTCAGCATTATTCAGCATGGATCAAAACCAGAAATACTGTCCAGGATTGCGCAGACAACAACAGCACTGACAAGATTGAAGACCATTTGGAAGGACAGAAACATCACACTCTGCTCCAAGATCAGACTGATGCGCTCTTTAGTAATCTCAGTGTTCTTGTATGCCTGTGAGTCATGGACCCTCACAGCAGACATTGAAAAAAGGATACAAGCCACTGAAATGAGATGTTTTCGAAGGCTGTTTGGCATTTCATACAGAGATCACATCACGAACGCGGAAGTGGGAAGCAGAATCAGGCAAGCCATCGGGCCCTATGAAGACCTATTAGCCATTGTGAAAAAAACGCAAACTGAAGTGGTATGGGCATGTCACGCGTTCAGCAGGGCTTGCCAAAACAATCCTGCCAGGCACTGTGCAAGGAGGACGAAGGAGAGGAAGACAGAGGAAAAGATGGGAGGACAATATTTCGGAGTGGACAGGACTGAGGCTGGGCGATACGCTAAGAATGGCAGAGAACAGAGAGGAATGATGGGAGCTGGTTGCCAAGTCATCAGTGGTGCCCCAACGTTCGGCAAGACTACGGGATATAGATAGATTGATAGATATTCAGCATTGTATGGTTTAGCACAAATGCAAAAATGTTGAGTCACGAGTTTCAAAACAAGCTATATTTTGCACTAAATAATAAAGCTAACTCTCAGCGATATTACGTTATCCGTGTGTGCACGTCTCTATGTTTGATAGATTACAAAGTATGTGTCGTGAAAGCTGTCGCAATATGTGTGCCTCTCAGTTTATAAACATGGAAATGATTGTGGTATAAACGACCGGCAAGCCCTAAATTAGGAACATACAATATTCTCGAATTGTTTGGAGATGGTCCTTGAAAGAGGAAGCGCGTTTTGACGCATGTACTGAGAAGAGCCATTTGAAATGTACTTTCCTCATTCAATAGGTTGGCGTTTCTAGAGCAAACGGTTTTCAACTTCGAAGACATCAAAGTCGAGAATTATTTTTTCATATATGGTGTGAAAAGTGTAACTAAACCTGTGAAATGAATAACTCTAACATAACCGACACGCCTTCACCTTTTGTGGGACTTCCCATGAACCTGGCTGCACGTGTCATCTTCATCATCATGGGCAACCTGCAGATCATCGTCGGTGTTTTTGGAAACATCCTCCTTCTCTCCGTCATCCTACGTCGGCGCTATCTCCGCATCCGCTCCGTGCACAAGCTGTTCATCGCCAACCTGGCCCTATGTGACCTCCTGACCTTGGGCTATTGGATGACCTATTTTGTGCTTGACCTTTGCCTTGGGTACCATCCCGTGGTCAATATGGCTCATTGCCGCGGCAACGCTTACGTTATCTCAATCTGTTTTGTGGTGAGTACACGTCTGTTTGTCTGGCTGGTTGTTTAGTTGGCTGGTTGGCGGCCTGGCGAGTCACTCTTGTTAACTGGTTTGTCTTTTCTTGTTTGGTTGGCCCCTTCGTATGTTGGCAGGGTCCATGCTTACTTGGGGGTGCAGCAGCTCAATACGTGAATCATTATTATTCTTAATCCAGACTCAAATGGATCGACCATGATATTCTAAGGGTAGTGTCTGATTATAACAAACAAGTATAGAGATGAGTCGCTACTTCCTGTATCGAAGAAGGGATGTGGCAACTCTGGTTATTTTATTATTTTGCTTAATCCTGACTAAAATGGATCGACCATGATATTCTAAGGGTAGTGTCTGATTATAATGGCTTCCCCAGTAGCAAAAACGTCTTCGGTCTCACGACGGCCGCAGTGGGCCCGCGCACATCCGTAAAATAAAATATGGTATCTTTTCCCAGAAAAAATGTTGCCACATCCCTTCTTCCTTCTTCCTCTTTCGATAGGTAACAAATGATCGCAATACTTGTTTGTTTGTCTATTTTGAAGAATGGTATTTACCTGAAATATTAATAAATTGTTTTGTAACTGTCTTTTCTAAGCGTGTTTCTTTCTCTTCCGGGTTCTTCTCTGCATTTTAAACGCTTGGCAGTCACCGGTTTGGTCTGGTTTGGCAAATGGGACGGCCACGACAGCTCAAGGGTAGTATGTCTCTTGGGTTTGGGCGGTGCTCCTTGTATCCCAACGGCGGCAAGGTTCAGTAAATCTTACAGCTGTTTAAAATCCAAACCAAATAGATGACTTCAAGCGTGTAAAATAAAATGCAAATCAAATCTCAACAAAGAAAAACAAATGATTACAAAAGACAATCACAACTCAACTGTGTTGTAATCGTCGTTGTAATTATCTCTAAGCATATTTCTCTCCTTACTTGGATTATCTTGCCCTATTTGTCCACAGGGCTCGGCCCTCTCTCTGACCAGCATCACCCTCAACCGCTATCTGCACGTGTGTCATGACCGCCTGTATACCCGCATCTTCTCCATGAGGACCACCCTCATCTGGTGCCTCATGGTCTGGGTTTTGGCCATCTTCATCATCCTCCCCGCGTTCTTTGGCGGGGTGGGGTCGTACCAATACAACCCCGTGGGTCACTTCTGTTCCTTCAACCGAACCGACCCTGATGTGTACCCCAAGATCGTAGTGCTGGCCTGCTCGCTCGTGCCCATGATCCTTGTGGGGTACTGGAACTACGCCATCTACAGGTAACAGTTAAGACCGTAACTCATTCGAGACGTGCCTTGTCCGGATACGCGGCTTATGCCGCGTATCCGGAGGCGGCACGTCTCGAATGAGTTAAGACACAAGTCATGATACTGGCGGTGAAAACTTACGGAGATCGGTGATCATGAGACTTGCTACACTTGAAAATATCCTTGGGATGGGCCCGGTTTCTTCTTAAGCGTTTTCGTAGGGGCATCAGCTCCAGATCTGGCTATGTTGAGTGGTTGGATCCGGTCAATGCTCTAAGTGCGCGCACTGACTGACTATCCACCTACAACAGAGAAATAGAGAAAGCGCGGTTTTCGACTGGCTGCTTAGTTGTACAGCCCTTGTACAAGTTATGAAGTCCGCTCTGCTAAAATTTAGCATGGAGATATTTGTCTTTGGTTTTTTTTTGTTGTTTGTTTGTTTGTAAAGATGTCTGTACATTGCACAGCGATGCCTTGATGTGACCAGCCGTAGTACAGGAAATTTTAGTACAGGAAATTCACCTATGGTGAAACTGACTTGCAGCCACCCAATCACACTCGCAGACCATGGTAATAATATTACTTTTCTAGTAAGGCCAAATAGCCAGAGACACCCCCCCCCCCTTTTTTATTTACTTACTAAACTGTAATGGTCACTATGATTTCAGTGCCTATGCCATGATTTCAGGCATTGGCACTGAAATCATAGTGACCATTACAGTTTAGTAAGTAAAAAAAAAAAGAAAAAAAAGGGGGGGGGGGTCTCTGGCTATTTGGCCTTACTAGGAAAGTAATATTATTACCATGGTCTGCGAGTGTGATTGGGTGGCTGCAAGTCAGTTTCACCATAGGTGGCACCATGGCATTGGCACTAAAATCATGGTTGGAGGCCAAAAACTGGAAACAGTTAAGAAATTCAAATACTTAGGAGCCATTGTGACAGATGAGGGATCAAAACCAGAAATACTGTCCAGGATTGCGCAGACAACAACAGCACTGACAAGATTGAAGACCATATGGAAGGACAGAAACATCACACTCTGCTCCAAGATCAGACTGATGCGCTCCTTAGTCATCTTAGTGTTTTTGTATGCCTGCGAGTCATGGACCCTCACAGCAGACCTTGAAAGGAGGATACAAGCCACTGAAATGAGATGTTTTCGAAGGCTGCTTGGCATCTCATACAGAGATCACATCACAAACGAGGAAGTGGGAAGCAGAATCAGGCAAGCCATCGGGCCCTATGAAGACTTATTAGCCATTGTGAGAAAACACAAACTGAAGTGGTATGGGCATGTCACGCGTTCAGCAGGGATTGCCAACACAATCCTGCAAGGCACAAGGAGGACGAAGGAGAGGAAGACAGAGGAAAAGATGGGAGGACAATATCTCAGAGTGGACAGGACTGAAGCTGGGCGATACTCTGAGAATGGCAGAGAACAGAGAGGAATGGAGGGAGCTGGTTGCCAAGTCATCAGTGGTGCCCCAACGGTCTGCAAGACTACGGGATATAGATAGATAGATAGATAGATAGAATGGTCACTAACTGGGGCAGAAAAATAAACAAAGCCATCTTAAAGCTGTCCACAACCACCACCCTTGCCCTCCCTGCAGCACACGCATTGAAAGGTACGTTTGCCATAAAGAGCTGGATCTCACGAGCCCCTTTGACATCAGAGGCTAATGTGAATCTATTCCTTTCGGGCAAAGCGGGGCAGGTTGGAAAACTGTAAGCCGACCACAACACCACCTATCCCCTCCCTGAATCTCCCGCATTGAAAGGGACAGCTGGAGGAGATTATGTTTGTCATAGAGAGCTAGATCTCACGAGCCCCTTGGACATCAGAGGCTAATGTGAATCTATTTCTTTCGGGCAAAGCGGGGCAGGATGGAAAACTGTACAGAGCTGCAGGGTGCATGTCGGCGGCATATACCTAAATGGGTCTTCATAAGGTTAAAAATCTTCAGTGATTTAACTCTGCCTGCCCATTTTATTTAGTTCTGTTCCCTTGTAGCGTACCAGAGAGCGCTTTCCACGTCAGTGCAATAATGAAACCGGCGGCAGTGTGTATGTTGCCGGCATATACTTTCATGTCTCTTTAAGGTTCCGAAACCTTTAGTGATTAATATCTCCCTGCAGGTTACATTTTCCTCTATTTTCTAGTCATAGAGTACCAGAAAGAGTTTGGCTAGGTAGTGATCGAGCGGCTAGACGCTCAGGAAACCGTGTGGAATGTCGGTTTTCGATTGCTCACACGTGTAAGCCGAAAGTTGTAACTGCCTGGCTACTTTGAAAAGTGTATGAGCCCTTACATCCATACTTAAGTTGCACAGTTCAGTTCTAGTCTGGAATCTTACACATGCACCACGTGAGGCAGCCAAACAACACTAAAAATACATGTACACTCAAAGTCAAAGTATTGTAGCAACTGTAGATCATTCTAAGCATTTTAAATAAAATGTTTATATTGAAACATTTTTACAAAATATTTCACCTTAAACAAAATACTTCAGTATAATAACAATTGCCATAATATCACATTTTTTAAAAAGTCGTGAGAGGAGAGTAAAAACAAAACGTCGGACAGCGTCGTTCGCAATGGCGACAGCGATCGCTTTGCCGACTTGAAAAGGCTGAAAATATGAGAAAGTAAGGACCAAGCGATCGGAAGTTTTTCAAGTGTGACACTTGAGGCGTAGCCTGCTCTCTTCATCTGCGTTTCCACGAAACACTAAGTGAGAACTCGCAAAATAGATGAAATGTTGTTAATATATTTTACTACAAATAAAACTTTGATCATTCTGTCGAAGAATTTTACAACAATTTGCATCAAAATTGCATAACTAGGTATGCTTTGAGGGGTTTCAAAACACAAACAAAATTAGTAGCGAAAATGAAGTTTAAAACTTGGCGAGCGTATTGCTCCTAGTGTGCATCTCTTTGTTATAAACGGAGGGGTGAAACGACTTTTGAAAATATCTTGATGCAGAAATGTCAGCTGATTTGGTTTTCAAATAACATGAATCGTGCCTTAAGGTAGTAGGTGTGCTTTGTAAAACCGGAAGTGATCGAGCCATGAACTTGTCCATTGTCGTACGTTCGTATGCAATGATCCACATACATTTATAATTATTATGTGCGTTTCTAAGCCGTATACTGTGACATCTTCTGACAATTTTTTTTGTTGTTGTATTGAGTGGGTTGCCGACATCCAGGTATGCCACTGTTACAGCATATCATCTGAGACAAGTACACTACGCAACGAAAAGGCCATCTTTATATTTTTTGGGGAGAATCTATTCATTGGCAGTACTCTGTATGCGAAGAAAAATGAGACGGAATGTGCATGTTCCTAACCCTCTGCGGGGCGGTAGCGGTTATAGTCGTGATCATTCCTACATGAATTAGCGCGACTTAAACCGCTATCGACACGCAAAGGGTTAATATTAAAAATATCTTCTGCCCTTGTATTTGCTTTGTGTTTCAGAATAACCAATTTCAAAGTAAAAACCAATCAAATCGATTAACGCATTCAGCCCGACGGCCGTATTTCCCAAATTCTGTAGGCGTCATCTAATGACTATGCACCAGTTGCAGGAGATGGATCGACCATGATAATTCAAGCGCAGTGCCAGATTAGCTTGGCACCGACAGGCGCCAAGCTAATCTGTCACTGCCCTTGAATTATCATGGTCGACCCATCTTCTGCTGTAGTGCGTCAGGGCTGAATGGGTTAATCAATCATGAACATACGTGTATCAGAACTGATATCGTATCCGGTATAAAAGACGCGATGGGGTGTAGGGGGCTCTGGATAGAGGTAGTACCTTTGCTGTTCGGCAGCTGCGTCCTACATAGGACGGACGGGCATCACTGGTCCTCATCCATCTCCTTAATCTCTCACGTGCTGGCTCCAAGCGCCACACCCTGGCAAACCACCTCAGCTGGTGGGCTAAACCACGTGAGGGGGTGGTGTTCACATTGCACCACTAGGCGGATGAGCTGTTTCTGACAGCCAACGGCTAGAGGACGGAGGAGATCAGGTTGGATCCAACGGCCAAATGTGGGGGAGTAAACCCTTCAAATCAGGAGTGGAGCCCCGAAGGCAGACAGCTGCCTGTATTCACGCACTGTTCTGGCAGCTCCTGCAGCCAAACTGGTGCCAAACGTACTGCTTTGCATTCCTTTGGATACATCAGCGAGGCCGAGAGGGGGATCTTGACGACTGGGCATCCCAGGATCTCCATACACTTCGCCCAGGCTTGCGCACTGGAGAGGTCACTCCAGTGACTGACCCAGCAAGCGCATACTCCCATTGTCTTTCGAGACAGGATGCCGAAAAAAATAAATAAATAAAAGACGCACAAAAACTGAATTTGTTTTATACGAAAAAGTTGAACACTAGTACACTAATGGCAAAAAAAGAAAGAAACAAACAAAAATCAAAGATTAAAATATCGATGTTTTATTATATATTTAGACATCAATCTAAATTATTTTAAACCGTTTTTAACTCTCTTTCCATGCAACCTTACAAACTATTTATTTCGCTGTTAACTCTTGAATCCTCCCCCCCCACCCCCCCACACACACTCCGCAATATTACAGGGTACCAATAACTCCAAATGTCCCAAAACACACTCTGTCACCCTTTTGTCAGTGCCTATCACTGTGAGTAATGTCAAATATAACAACTGGTGTACCTGACAATGTAATAAAAGTTTGAAAATTCCGAGGAGGTGTGGGCTACAACTTGACAAAAACCACAGTCAACAGAGTACAGACCTTCATGAACAGTTGCCTTAGAAGAATTTTGAAAATCCACTGGCCAGAGAAGATCAGCAACGTCAGACTCTGGGAGAGAACAGAGCAGATAACAGCAGAGAATGAAATTGGGCGAAGAAGATGGGGATGGATCGGTCACAGTCTGAGAAAGCCAGCTTCCAGTATCACTAGGCAGGCATTGTCATGGAACCCCCAGGGAAAGAGGAAAAGAGGTAGGCCGAGAAACTCCTGGCGTCGAGACCTCCAAGCAGACATCAAGAGACTGGGAACCACCTGGAGTAGAATCGAAGGAGAAGCACAGGACAGGAGTCGCTGGAGGTCTCTCGTCGACGGCCTATACCCGGGTAGGGGTGGACAGGCGTAAGTAAGTAAGTAAGTGGGCTACAACATACTGTCACCCGCTAAAATTCCGAACATGTAACCTTTTAACAGGAATGGGGGGGGGGGGGGGGGGAACTCATGTTCCATGCGTTATTACGCAAAGACTTAACAACGGAAAATAACGCAGTTTTCTGCTTTCGAAAGATACATAAGAAAGGTATAAAACAGCTTACAAATTGATGATGTGTTAAAGATATCACTTATGGCAAAACAGAAATTTTTGAATCTGTCTCTTGTAGTTCTCACGTTTAGTGTACAAAAATAGTCTGTTTTTACTATTGTAGCTTTCGATAAAAGATATCCGCTGTTTTGCACTGTGAAATATGTTGGTCGGTCAGGTAGAGGTTGAACTGATTTCATCGGATTTCCTACATCTATCTATCTTATATCTATTATCCCATTCAGCCCTGACGCACTACAGCAGGAGATGGGTCGACCATGATAATTCAAGGGTAGTGACAGATTAGCTTGGCGCTTGTCGGTGCCAAGCTAATCTGGCACTGCCTTTGACTAATCATGATCGATCCATCTCCTTCAAATGGTGCATAGTCACTAGATGACGCCTCCAAAATTTGGGAAATACGGCCGTTGAGCTGAATGAGTTATGAGGTCTATAACTGTCATCTACAGGTTCTGGAAGAACGCCCGCAGTAAAGTGAAGACCTCCCACAAGAAGAACCGGTCCAAAGACAAGAGGCGCAGAGTGCGGTTAGTCAAGTGTTGGAAGTCTGGCCAGACAAAAATCGAGGCCAAGACAGCAGCCATCCAGTCTGAACAGCCGCCTGACTACGATGGTGACAGCTCTGAAGACGCCTTAGACTCCTGCGACAACGTACAACAACAGTCCCTTGATAAGCAGCCCACGGAACGCCGGTACAATCCTCAGATCGGTGGTACAAATGCTTCAGGAGGATCTGGGATAAACCGGAAACCGTGCAAGGTATCTGGGATAAACCAGAGACCATCCGGAGAATCTGGAGTGGACCAGCTCCCGGTAGAGAGTTGGTCTACCCCAGATACTGCGGATGGTTTGGGTGAAACCACAAGCAGCACACAACAGGAGTTGTCTCTTTCTAATGAAGACGCTCGGCCGTTTTCTGCTCTCACGGCTGCTAGAAAGCTTGAAGCACGCCCACACTTGCCACGCGCCAAAGAGCGACCCTCACCTCTCACGCAGCTGCAGACTCGGCAGAAAGCGAAGCTGTCCAGAGAGGAGGCTTTCGGTCGATCCCTCCGCGTTGTCTTCTTCCTGCTGGTCATTTCCTTCCTTCCTTTTGGGATCAGCATCGCTGTCAACTGGTTCATGCCTTTACCGCCCGAACTGGTCATCTCCGCTAACATTTTTATGCACTTCAACAACGCGCTCAACTGGGTTGTTTACGGTGCAATGAATCCTTCCTTCAGGCGCGGCTACATAAAGAACTTGAAGTGGCTGTTCGGGCCTTGTATCCGCGCGCTCTGCTGCTACGAAGAACGTGACGGTGACAAGCACGTCCCAAAACAACAGTGAGACGTACGCCACTGACTCGGGCAATACGACGGACACTGACGTTGAAAAGTAGTGCACGCCAAAAATGAGGAAGACGATTACAGGTGTGAGAGAACAATTGAAGCTTTCACTTTAATGCCTTTACTGTCGAGAAAATGTGAACATAACCCAGCTTCAAGACACATATATCCTCATGAGCCCCAGCGAATGCGCGGCTCATGAGGATCTATGCCTATTGCATAGATCAGTTTGTATCTCTATACTGAACTTTGGTACTGCTGTAATGATGTCATTAATGTAGACCAAGATCAGCGTCAGACACAACACCTCCCTGAAGCATGTTCTTAATTAAACGAACTTTAGTTCGCGAACTGTGACGAACTACAGTTCACGATCTCGGACGAACCAGGTTGGTTCTTAATTGGACGATCTAAAGATACGGCGAACCTAGTTCACGAACCTCGCTGTCGGAAAAGGTTCGCTGAACGTGTTGAGCAAACCAAGGCGAACCTTTTCTCTGATTGGTCAAAACTTTTACCCTCTTCTGCCTTGGAGATAAGAAGACAGTCACCGATACAAACAAATATGGCGGACGGCGATATTTCACTCGTGCGAAGAACAAGACCTATTTTTTTTTTTAATTGATTTGTGGGAGGCGCAACGTTGTTTGTGGGGTCGCTACTGCAAGGAGTGCAAAAACAAACATCGTTCAAATCGCGAAGCGGCATAGCGGCAGCCATTTTGAACCAGTAAGTACGCCGAATCAAGCACTTCAGTTAAAAAACAGAACCATGGCAAACCTTGTTTGCTGAAGTTCGCCTAGGTTCGTTCAACCTCAATTAAGAAACAAACCAAAAGATCGCCGATCTTCTCCGATCTAGGTTTGCTGATCAGAAGTTTGTCCAATTAAGAACAGCTCTGAGGTACACCTTCCCCGAGTTTGACAAGACTGCTGAGTGTGCCGTTTACTTCAGTGTTGCTGTTCTTTTAAAGAGGAAGTTTTTCAGCCGTCGGTAGGCATACGTCGTGCCTCCAAAAAACTCCAGACGGTAGAAGCTTCAGCGGCAGCCCATGTTTACAGACGTTTTCCCCTTTTTATGCCTTAACTAAAAACAATTACAATTAAATTGATGGGTCACATTGAAATTAATAAAATGATCACAAATCTTTATGCTCAGTATGCATACTTTGTTAAGAAAACTGGCAACACAAATTATTTAAACAGAGGAGTATGACGTAAGCAATTTTTATGATCATTTTGCGTTTGTTTGATAATAGTAAAATGGGGGTAGGGCAGCATATTCAGCCACTGTGGACCCTAAATAAATCACAGCATCATAAAGCAGGTTGGGAGTAACTGTGGTATTCTACCCTAACCATTAAAACCTAAAACAGACCTATCAGTTGTATACAGGATTTTTGAGGGCATCGGAGACAACGTACGTTTCCCAATTCGGCAATTATAAATGAAAAAAAAACAAACAAACTATCATTCACCACGAACGTATCAAAAAGGATGCCGACTTTCTCCATTTTCTTGCGCTTTATGATCACAGTATTGAAACCTGATAGGTAAAGAGAGGTCAAAATAAAATGTAATAACTTTAGTAGTTTTTTTCTGTTTAATTTTGTGTATTTTTACAACTTGGGGGTAAGGATACAAAATCAACCACTGTGGCACTCACATTGATCAAATAATTGTGACATCCTGTTTTAATGACGTAAGCCTAGAAATGGACAGCCAGTGCTATAGAAAATGTTTGAAGGCATCTGACACATTATTTTTGTCTTTTGTTTTTGCAATGTGGCGGAAATGGCCGTTTACTGGATGCACAAATACCTTCTTTGTGAGCCAGAGATTGAATATTGTGTTCAGAGGACGCAGAAGACGTGCCTTAACATAATATTGCTGATTTGGGCTTCTGGGATACATTCTGATTTATCTAGAGGAAAAGGTTTCTCAAGCCCAATTTAGCGTTCGCGAAGAGCGTGAATGGGGGTTCCCTTGCGCCATCGGCTATATACTTTATCTGGTGTGTTCCGAAGGATTTCAGGGGAACATGGCTTAAACATCGCAGGACATAATAAGGTGCACATTGAAGCCATCTTATAGAGTACTGGGGTGGGGGGGGGGGGGGGGTGGTGGGCGGGTGTGTGTGTGGGGGGGGGGGGGACGGTAGACCGGGCTAGCTTTTGGACTAACCTCAAGGCCAGAAATCTCCCAATTCTGAAGTTGTCCCCTGAAGGACTGAATTAAAATTCGAGAGGCAGATCGAGAATGATAGTTCAAGGGTGAT
>BTPG01000006.1:13207569-13232569 GCA_036245525.1 Semisulcospira habei
CTACATCCTTAAGCCACGTGTGACGGGTTGCAGCTAGCTGAGTGACATTTCTTTACAAGAACGGCCTTACGTGCGTGCGTCTGGTGTGTTTATCATACTACGACTACGACTCAACACGTACCAACTACTCTGACAGTATCTTTTGGGTTCTTTCGGGTTCATCTGGGTAAAAAGACGCACCGACAACCGAGACAGCAATGGCCGCGTACGCGTTTGATCGGCACATTGCTTGCTTTGCAAAACGAACCAGTTCGCGAGTATTCTGACAAACCATACAGACTCGACTTAAATGGATCGACTATGATATTCTAAGTTTCTGACTATAATGGTTTGCTAGATAAAGTCTGACTAGCTCAGTTGGACTGTTCACATTAATTAGTCTACTAGACGCACTTTTCTTTACCTACAGCATTCTTTACCCTTTTCATCCTGATACACAAATCGCTTGAAATATATTTGACTGATATTTCAAGGGTGGTGCCAGAATAGCTTGGCGCCTGAGGCGCCAAGCTACTCTGGCACCACCCTTGAACTAAAACAGGTAATCAATCTCCGAATCTGAAATATAGCCATCCTAGGACAGCAAACAAATTTTACACAATCAGCCTCAGGATGTTTAGGTTAAGACACCAAAGCAGGAAATTGAAAGGCGCCATGCTAATCTGGCACTACCCTTGAACTAGTACATCCAGCGGCGGCCGATTTCGACCCGATGAACTCGTGACAGA
The DNA here is from genome assembly GCA_036245525.1 of Semisulcospira habei. Classification (NCBI taxonomy): domain Eukaryota; kingdom Metazoa; phylum Mollusca; class Gastropoda; family Semisulcospiridae; genus Semisulcospira; species Semisulcospira habei. The sequence goes on from BTPG01000006.1 coordinate 13,208,298, forward strand.
CGGAAAACTACTTGATACTGGACTAAATTTATCTCTCTGACAATTCCGGACTCTGCCATTCACACAGCGTTAACGCCAACACAGCCACTGGACAAAATTCGTGTTAAAGGCTAAGAACTCTGTGGATTTATATATGTTTTGAGCGCCCGGGGCTCTTTGGAGTTATATATATATATATATATCACATGAGGATCCATGTCTCTGAGCAGTTGGATTGGGTTCATTCATTGTCTCTATAGTTATATGGTTAAAGAAATTAAAGTGTTATCGGTTGTACAATGATCGTGTTTTTCCTGTTGTACCGCCCATCCAGATGTCCGTTACATTGAACAAATGTGTCCGCTCCTCTAGCCTGGAATTACGGACTACTCAGTGCGCAAAGGTCGTCCGGCCAAACTGCGGCCGTCGTCAGCCCGAATACGTACTACTTCTGAGGAATACTCTCAGTTCAATTAATAATAATAATAATAACAACAACAATAATAATAATAAAATAATAATATAATAATAATAATAATAGTATGTGTATTTATAGAGTGCTTATTCCAATTGGCTCTAAGGGCTTTACGATTGCAACATATGCAGTAAACATAAGTATATAAATAAAACCAAGTTCACAACATTTGGCCGTACAAACGTAGACATCAACACATATCACATCACATCATCCACAATCCCAGAAACCACATTCATACATTGTAAGTAATGATAATGACCAATTAGTATGGTAGGGAAATCTGCCACTTGATAACATCTCTTATAAAAAAACAAACACCATTCGCAGTAAGTAAGTAGGAATGACAAGACACAAAACCAGGAATATACATTAGCTGTAAGTAGTGAACTAAGGAACTAGCTTTTATCCATTTAACACATTCTGCCCCAGGACCAAAATCCTTAAACGTTTTAAAGTTGCCCTCTGAAGGACTGTATTACAATTCTAGAGACAGATCGAGTATGATAGTTCAAGGGTGGTGCCAGAATAGCTTTATGCCTATGGGCGCCAAGCTATTCTGGCACCACCCTTAAACTATCATGCTCGATCCATGTCTTGCTGTGGTGTGTCAGGGCTGAATGATTTAAACCCAAGGCCGCATTTCCCAAAATTGTGCAGATGTCACCTAAGGACTAATGTCCGTCTGCTGGAGTTGAATAAAGATCTTTATTTTCATCCCTACGTCACACGACCAATCTATTTAGCGCAAACTGTGCCACATGACCGAGCTAAAAAAAACTAAACTTGTAGCGACAAATGGCGGACTTTTTGTAGCCCTCTTTCTGACGCATCTTGGACGTCAGGTTTGTTCTATAAATGATCACCAAACGTTCTAAAGTAAAAAGGTACTTAGTGTTCTTCGAAACAACATACACACTACTGGAGACGGCAACGTCCTGAAAGATTTAAAATTACGTCATAAGTCTATTATGTATAAATATACATTAGTCATGTCTGGCTTGATCCAGGTCGGAAGACTTCTTCTTGATTTGTTTTACGAAAATAGTGGAGTAATGAAAACAAATACGTTATTGGTAGCAGGGGCTTGCTGCACAGACCCTTATAGGCCTTTGGGAGGTCAAAGGAACCATTGTATCCCTCAGGCCTTCGGCCTTCGCGGTACAATGGTTCCTTTGACCTGCCTGAGACCCACAAGGGTCCGTGTAGCAAACCCCTGCGATCAATAACTTATAATGCCTCATACATTCTGGCTGCGTTCAAAAAAAAAAAAAAATGTTGACAAAGTGCATTTATAAAATGTCCCTCCAGCTTATATCTTTCACGATATTGTGTAACATCTATTATTTTTAGCCATAATCGACCTATGAAAGTCGTTTCGTGAAAACGCTATCTCTACGTCGTCACGCCACCTACTGCGGCCGGTGCCGCTGACAGTGTTGCAGATGCCTTACGCGGCATCCGATCGCGAAAGAGAGCCCACAGGGGCGGAATTAGCAAAAGGCGGGACTCACCACCACAAACACAACCACACACGTCTTCCCCTTTTCCTATGCCCACCCACCCCTCCCGCCTCCTCGATTTCTCCACCTCTCTTCCTTCTTCTCCCATTTCTTTTCCTCTCTTGCTCATCTACCGCCCACTGCTCTCCTCAGCCGCCCCATCCCCCGCCCTCCTCCCCCTTCCTTCCCTCACCCCCTCCTCCTTCGCCTGCTTTTTCCTCCTCGTCCCCTCTCCCCCCTTTTTCCTCCTCTTCGCCCTCCCCCTCCCTCTACCTCAGCTTTTCCTACTTCCCTTCCTCCTCATCCCCTCTCCCCCCTCACCCTCCTCTCGCATCCTCTTTCTTGCCCGGTTCTCCTTCCCCGTATTTTCCTCCTCCCCCCCCTCTCCCCCTCCCCCCTCCTCCCCCCCTCCATCCTCTTTCCCCCTCCCCACCCTCCTCTTTCTTCGTCCTCTTCTTCGTCCGTTTCTTCTCCCTCTTCCTCTTCTGGCTCATCCAACCTAAAACTGTGTCTGTTCAATGCACAGTCTGTCTGCAAAGATGGCAAAGCCGACGTGATTTCAGATTTCATTCTAGACAATGACCTAGATGTTGTCGTGATCACCGAAACGTGGCTCCGCTCAGCTGGCGACGAACCCATCATCGCCAGCGTCACTCCGAGTGGCTACTGCCTGGCCTCCTTCCCGCGTGCTTCCAGAGGGGGTGGCATTGCCATCATCTACAGGGACTGTCTTTCTGCTCACCTCTCCTTCTCTCAGTCTCTCCCTTTTGCTCATCCCTCCTTTGAATCTGTCGAGGCCGTAGCAACACTCCCTGTCCAGTCCCTCATCTTCTCATGTATCTATCGCCCCACTCCAAGCTCTCAAAACAAACTCACAAACTCCATGTTCCTCAGTCACCGAGTTCGACCTCCTCCTCGACCACTACAGCACACGACCCGGAAAACACATCCTTCTTGGCGACTTTAACTTCCACTTCGACAAACCCGACCACCCTGACACAAAACGCCTTTGCACGTCACTTTCAAACGAACCACAATCTTACACAACACATCACTAAACCCACCCACCGACTCGGCCACACCCTCGACTGGATCATCACCCGCACCTCCGATCAACTCTTCCTCGATTCTGACACCTCTTCTGTGCTTCCCTCCGACCACCTCGCTATTCTCGTTGCCCTCAACCTACCTCCCGCGAAAAAAACCAAGCTCTTTGTCTCTCGTCGCAAACTAAACTCTGTCAACCGAGAGAACTTCTTCGACGAAGCTGTCGACCTTCTCTTGGACCCCGCCCCCTCGCCCGATCTTGCATCCCATTTCGATTCCTCCCTTCGAAAACTTCTAGACACCCATGCCCCTGTCACCACCTGCTCCATACCCAACCGACTCCCCTCCCCCTGGCTCACTGACGACATAGCTGAGGCCAAGCGCGAGCGTCGACAAGCGGAACGCCGCTGGCGATCTTCTGACCTCACTGTTCACAGAGAGATCTTCCAAACCACCAGATCCAAAGTCTGTAGAATGATCTCCGACTCCAAACGTAAACACCTTCAAAACAAAATCCTAGAATCCACTTCTTCCAAAACCCTCTACGCCACCATGAACACACTCATAGGCACTTCTAAAGACTCTCCTCTTCCCAACACACACAGCAAAGAAGAACTTCCGTCCGCTTTCTCCTCCTATTTCTCTGACAAAATCCAAACTCTGCGCAACACACTCGACACTCTGCCTTCTCCGCCTTGCCTTCCTGCCCCCCCCCCCCCCCCTTTTCTGGCACCCCCCTCTCGTCCTTCAGCCCCGTCTCTCAGGATGAAGTCCTCAAGACCATAAAGTCCATGCCTTTCAAAACCTGCGAACTAGACCCCCTCCCAGCTTTTCTCTACCGGGACGGCCTCCCAAAACTTTTGCCCTTCATTACCGACATCATCAACACATCTCTAGAGAATGGCTCCGTCCCCGATATCTTCAAGTCCGCCATCGTCCGTCCTCTCCTCAAAAAACACAACCTCGACCCAAACGAACTCAAGAACTACCGCCCAGTCTCGAATCTCTCTTTCCTGTCCAAGCTTCTTGAGAAGGTTGTCCTCGACCATCTCAACCTCCAACTCGCCGACAACAACCTCCTCAGTCCCTTCCAGTCTGCCTATCGCAAACATCACAGCACTGAAACAGCCCTTCTACATATCCTAAACGACCTGCTTCTCTCCACTGACTCGGGCAACATCTCCCTTCTTACGCTACTCGATCTCTCTGCCGCCTTCGACACCATAGACCACTCTATCCTCCTCCACCGCCTTCACCACTCCTTTGGCATCACTGACTCTGCCCACTCCTGGTTTCTCTCCTACCTCTCCGACAGACAGCAGTCCGTCACCATCGACGGCGTCTCCTCCAACCCAGTCAGGCTCTCCTGTGGCGTTCCACAGGGGTCCGTCCTGGGCCCGGTCCTTTTCACACTCTATACCTCTCCCCTGTCCAACATCATCCAGTCTCACCACATACACCACCACCTCTACGCTGACGACTCACAACTACTAGACAAGACAAACTCGACATCACTCAGACACTAGTGACTCGCACGGCTGACTGCTATGAAGACGTGAAAAACTGGATGACAGCAAACAAGCTCAAACTGAACGCCGACAAAACGGAAGCCATGCTGGTAGGCACTCGCCAGAAACTTTCCCAGCTCCCTCCCTCTCTCCACCTTCAACTCGACAGCACCCCCATCTCCCTCTCTGACTCGGTCAAGAACCTTGGCGTTATCCTCGATTCCTCTCTTTCCATGACCAGCTTCGTCTCCGCCACGGCCCAGGCATGTTATTTCCATCTCCGCCGCATCAGTCAGATCAGAAAATACCTCACTACCGAAGCTGCCACCAAACTTGCTGTCTCTCTCATCTTATCTCGCATCGACTACTGCAACTCTCTCCTTTCCGGCCTTCCTCACTCCACCACTCTCACTCTCTAGCGCGTCCAGAACAATGCTGCCCGCCTCGTCCTTAGAAAGAAAAAATCCGACCACATCACTCCCCTGCTCAAGCTCGTTCAGTGGCTCCCCATCCCCCAACGCATCCAATTCAAGATTCTGTCTCTCTGCTACAAATCCCTGAACAACTACGCTCCTACCTATCTCTCCAACTTACTTCACCTCTACACTCCTTCCCGCTCCCTCCGCTCCGCCTCCGACCCTCTCCGCCTCCTCATCCCCCGCACCAAACTCAGCACTTTCGGCCCCCGCTCCTTCTCAGTATGCGGTCCATCCACCTGGAACACTCTCCCACTCTCTCTCCGTCAGAAACACTCTCTCTCCTCCTTCCAGTCCGCCCTCAAAACTCACCTCTTTCAACAGTTCTAGCACTCACACACCACACTCCCCACCCCAAGCTGACCGTCGTAATGAGTATTTTCACTATTTGTGGTACGTGAGTCATTGTCTAAAGCGTGCGCATGCGTGTGCGAGTTGTGAGTGCGCGCTTAGAGTTATAATTATTATAAGATAAGCGCATTATAAATACCGTAATTATTATTATAACTAACGATTTGACGAAAATTTCCGAACTAAGTCGTCTGCATACGTAAGGCGGTACACACAGTCTGGTGACGTCACTAACAAAATGGGCAAACGAATCGCACTATGTCCCCCTTATGTCCCCCCTGCGCGGCGGCGAACGGCTTTTACTAAATCTTCCCCTATTTGTGCACAGGGCTCGGCACTCTCTCTCTGACCAGCATCACCCTCAACCGCTATCTGCACGTGTGTCACGACCGCCTGGTGCTGGCCTGCTCGCTCGTGCCCACGATCCTTGTGGGGTACTGGAACTACGCCATCTACAGGTAACAGTTAGCACTTTGACTGCCAGTGGACGCAGATTGTGTTGGTCGAAATATGCTGACGAGCGAAAGAAATGCGACATTACGCAAATCATCGGAAACAATTTAGTGTTTCCGATGATTCTAATGATGTCGCATTTTTTTTGCTAAAGTGTTTCCGATGATTCGAATAATGTCGCACTTTTTTTGCTCGTCAGGATACAGTCTACTCCGCTTATAACAAGGTCGGATAGAACAAAATCCGATATAACAACACTTTTTCAGAGGTCCCGACAGCACTCTTTCTATGTAAATGACTTCGCTTATAACAAACTTCGTATATAACAAACAAGTAACATTGGGTCCTCTGGCGAATTTTTTTTTCATTCGAATATTTACCGTAATTGTACATTCAGTGTCAAGGATCTAAAATCATTAAAGAAACAAGGATGAAAAATGGTCTCTGCAAGATACACAGATCCTCAATTAAAAAAAAAAATTGGGGGGTTAAAAGCGTTGTAAAAGGTGTTGCGAGAAAATGTGTTGTTATCTGGGACGTCGACTACGGTTACTCATAATATGCGGGCGGATCTGCGACTCACAGCCGTTTGATCCAAATCACAGACCAACACACGATTAACTCACTCAGCCCCGACACACAACAACAAGACATGGATCGAGCATGATAGTTCAAGGGTGGTGCCAGAATAGCTTGGCGCCCATAGGCGCCAAGCTATTCTTGCACCACCCTTGAACTATCATGCTCGATCTGTCTCTAGAATATTGTAATATACCCCTTCAGATGGCAACTTCAAAATTTGGGGATTTCGGTCCTGGGGCAGAATGTGTTAAAAAATGCGACATCTGTGTAGCAAAACTGAAATGCGCACAAGAATTCGAGTTATGCTCCTGGGGGAAAAAGTGGAACTCTAGGGGAGAAACGCAAAAAATAGTCTTGTACAAGGTAATACGTTTGTACTATCATATTTTTCGTCAGAGATATCGGATGTATTGCACTGACAATGTGGATCAGTTATGTTAAGTGATCTCGCAATGGAAATCACGACCGGTATTTTTCTTTTATGTACCTGACCCAAATATCGTCCACCGTAAAAACGACACAGACGAAACAGTCGGTTAACCCTGACAACAACCATGAACCAGCCCCGACGCACTACATCAGGATGATGATGAAACTTTATTTTTCAACGGTAAAAAGTTTTGACAGAAAACAAATCGTCATTTTACAAACTTGCCGTTGCTTACATCTACAGCATAAAAAAGAGGAAACTAAACAAGTATATTTACATGCAAAACCCAATAGAGTCATTATATACAGAAAAAATAATAACACTCATCACACACACAAGCACACACGCACGCACGCGCGCGCGCCGCACACACGTACACCCTACACGCAAACAAACACGAACACACACACACGCGCGCGAGCACACATACACACCATCTGCATGAAATACATGAGGTACAGGAGATATTGCAGTACCTGAGAGAAGTACTAAGTTTGACTCATCAGGTAATCAGAAAGTTTTCTTTTAAAACTCCTGGTAAGGTTATAGTTTTCAGGTGTACAGGAATAGAATTCAAAGCAAACGGACCAGAGAATGACATACTAGTTTTAAAAAGGTCGATTCTTGGCAGTGGTAAGGGTAAGGTATTGTTTCTTGAGATCCGTCCACGTTCTTGCTGAGATATAAATTTAGTGATTAGATACTGGGGTGTCATATTATTCAGTATCTTATGCATAAAGACGCATTTGTTTAAAGTAAGTTGCTGACACAGACCGAGAATGTTTAAGTGTCTAAATTTGTCTGTGGTAGGGATGGGGCGTCTATCTATCATTTTGACAGCACTTTTATATATAGAGTTTAACCTCTTCATGTGGACATCACTGCAGCCGTCCCACATAGCGGAGACATAATTAACGTAGGACTTTATATGAGCATGAAAACACGACAGGCGCCAAGCTAATCTGGCACTGCCCTTGAATTATCATGGTCGATCCATCTCCTGCAACTGGTGCATAGTCAGTAGATGACGCCCTCCAAAATTTTGGAAATATCTGAGTATGATTTACATGTATGTCATTTGTTCGTGCTGTTGAAAGTCTGTGTGTTGTATTTTTGAAATATAAAAATCTAACGCATTCTTTAGTCTCAATGGCATTGTTATATTTATTTATTGAGCCCATTTATTTTTTTTAATTTTTTATTTTTTAACTTCTCTCCTGCCCCCAGTGGGCCCGAGACTGAATAAAATGAAACTGAAACTGAAACTGATGGTATGTGTACTACATCTTTGGAATTTCAATCTTGTGTGAGCTCAGTGTGTAAAGATTCGTCTGATCAGCACAAAGTATACTACCCACTATGCACAATTCACATGTGTATTAGAGGGACAGAGGTATCACTAAATTAAATATAGGTTATCCCCTGCACTGACGGTGGTCGTAGATTGTGGTTTCAGTGAGACCGTTGTTAACTCATTCGAGACGCGCCGTCTCCGGACACGCGGCTTATGCCGCGTATCCGAAGGCGGCACGTCTCGAATGAGTTAATTCAATGTTGAATGATCCCCAGCTGCCAAAGGAACATGAACAGGAAGTGGTTTCAACAAGAGGCATAGATCCTCATAAGCCCCCGCAAGGAGTTGCCTTACTGACATCTACAGTAGAACTACAACGAAAAAACGTTAAACGTTAAACGTTTAGGGCTTAACGACTATTGTCCACCACGAAATAGGGTCTGAACAAATTTTCACCCAAGCTGGATTCGAACCCAAGACCAAGACTCTATACCAACGAGCCACCCAGCTCCCCAGAACTACAATGAGGACATGTACAATGGTGGCCGGAGCGATCTGGACAGCGAAACGGGCCCTTCTGTCATTACTAAAAGAGGGCACAACCACTGTTTTTGGCCTGGTTCTTATTTATTACTCGTATTCACTTTATGTGAGACGGACGAAGATAATTCAAGGGTAGTGCCAGGTTAGCTTGGCGCCATTCGGGCTCATGAGGATCTATACCTCTTGGAGATGTTAGGAGTAGTGTTGTCTGTGCTACTGGTGATTTCGCTCTCGTTTGTTGGGAGTCGTTCGTTGAAATCGAAACCTCATTAATGTCACTTGGTTGAATGCTAATAAAATAACCGTTTGTTTTCATACAATTCTTCAAACGTTAACAGATTCAACCCCAGGACCGAAATCCCCAAACTGTAAAGTTGCCCTCTAAAGGATTGTGTTACAATTCTAGAGACAGAGCGAGCGTGATAGTTCAAGGGTGGTGCCAGCATAGCTTGGCGCCTATCGGCTGGCACCACCCTTGAACTATCATGCTCGATCCATGTCTTGCTGTGGTGTGTCCGCGCTGAATGCGTTAACTCACATATTATTTTTGCAATCGTTTCTCAAAATTAATATCAGTATTACCTTGTTATTTTTTAGTCCGTTGTTTATTCACACGGTTATGGCGACAATACGTCTCGTAATCTTATTTGGTTGGGAACCTGACAGTAACTATACGAGCGGTGCACACACCCTGTAATAAAGGCGGACGTTGACATTACACAGGGCGTAGATCCTCATGTGACCCCGCAAATGAGAGGAAATGTTTGGAGACAATCATTATAATTGTAAATTATATTTTTTTATTTGTTATTTTTCGTATTTGGAGAATAAAATATTTTTGGAGAAGAAAACATCATTTGATTGTATTGTTTGATATTTTCGATGTATGACTGTCGCTTGCCAATCAGACAAGCCCCCCCCCCCCCACCCCCCCAGCCCCTGCCCTCCACCACCCCCCCAGCCCCCGCTCTCCTCTTCCCTCCCTGTCCCCCGCCCTCTTTCTCGCTGTTTTAATTTTGTGATGCTCTAAGTGGGAGTAAATATTTGTAGAAAATCATTATTTTTTATAAATTATTTATTTTTATTTGTTCTTTTTCGTATTTGGAGAAGAAAATATTTTTGGAGAAGAAAACATAATTTGATTGTTTTGTTTGATATTTTCGATGTTGAACTGTCGCTTGCCAATCAAACAAGCACGTCCCACCACCACACCCGTCGCTATTTTAATGTTGTAAGGCTGCCTCCCATATAAAAACATTTTCCTACGCCACTGAGCTCGCGAGGATCCACGCCTCTTCCTTTCTTCATATCCGTGTTTATGATTTGTTTTTCATGCTGGATAGGTGTATGGTAAATAAAGCCTGAGCTGATTGCAGAAAGGGTTCAGCACTCATAGTAAGTAAAGCCGATCTTTAAAACGCAAGAGTCATAGATACTCATGAGACCCTGCGACAGCAGGGGCTCATGAGAATCTATGCCTCTTGCAGAGCTAAGCGACTGCAGCTGGAATCGATGCCAAGACGTCTGGATGATCCCAGAAGGTCAAATCTCGCTTTTCAGGAATCTGCGTGTTACGGGACGAGATTTATTGTACTTTCCAAGTGCAAGTAGTGTCACGTACTGAGAAATTGACGGGGGCTGGAAATCACACCACTCGCGAAATGCGGAATACATCGACCCACAAAGAATCCAACAGCCGAAAGATTTCATCTTGCTGAGAAAAATGTCGCACGTCAGATTTCAGCCTGAAATTAGCCAAAGTGAACAATGATAATCTGGAGTTGGAGAAACGAAGTTTGACACGTAAGCGTTAGAATTAATTGTAGCTATTCATTTGTGCTTTCGGCCGCAGAGCCCGGAACGCCAAGGTTTCTTATGGATGGCACGGAGCAAGGATAATTAAATTAATTAACCCATATAACCACACGGCGGCATTTCCCAAATTTGAGAGGCGTCACTTAAGTACGCATCAGTTGCAGGACGATGACAATTCAAGGGTAGTGGCAGATTAGCTTGGCGCCGGATGGCGCCAAGCTAATCTGCCACTACCCTTGAATTTTCACAGTCGATCCATCTCTTTTAGTAGTGTGTCCGAGCTAAATGGGTTAACTCGTTGGAGACGTGCCGCATACGGATACGCGGCTAACCGACGCGAATCCCGGCTTAGGCGGCACGTCTCCAATGGGTGAAGCCATACACAGAAATCCCATCTTGAACAAACTGAACCGAACTGCGTTGCAACGTTACACGTCTTATCAAAATACAGGCATACAGACAACGAAACAATGCACTCCTTCTCTTTCTTTGACATCTCGTAAAAGATAAGAAATGCAGTTAATTACTTGGTTAATTCGGTTCAACGCTGAACCGGAAACCAAAGCCATCTGACCTCGGGAAGGGTAAATGTCGGGCCGGCCAGACTATCTCTTGTGTTGCAACAGTCTTTTCTAAGCGTGTTTCTTTCTCCGTTGGGTTCTCCTTCTTCTTCCGCCGTGAGATGGCTTTAGTTGCCTGCTCGGCGTTAAACCCAAATAACTAACTAACTCTTCTTCTTCTTCTCTATTTCTTGTCTGCATGTCCATTTTGAAAAAAAAAGTGAACAGAATTTCAAAGCATTTTATTAAAAGTTGGGGTTAAACCCCAGAATTTTAATAATTGCTTTGTTTACAAAGCAAAATTATCAATTTCGAGTTTTAACCCGAAATAATAATACATTGCTTTGTAACTGTCTCTTGAAATCGTGTTTATTTCTTTGTTGAGCTTTCCTTTGCATTTTGCACGCTTGGCGGCCATCTATCAGGTCTGGAAATAGTATAGTCTTGGCATACAGACGGCATGCATGGATGCAAATGCTAACTCAGTGGTACCTTCCTGCTAAAATGCCATGGGGACGTGTGCATACGTCCTTTCCCATCCCAAGGTTAATTGTTCACTTTACAGCACAGCGCGAACTTAAACAAAGTGATGTAAGGACTGTCCCACAGCTCGTAGACGCTCCCTGTTCAGGGTCTCAGCCTTCTTTCACAGCAAGCAAAGGTTCTCGGGCCCACGACGGCCGCAATGGGCCCGCGAACGGCTGTGCGCGGCCCACTGCGGCCGTCGTGGGACCGAAGACGTTTTGCTACGTGGGTTGTGACGAAAGGTTTGGTTGAAATTAGACTTTGTTTGAAAACCAGAGGTAGGTTACAAGTAGTTTTGACGAAAACAGTTCAACGTCCAGTCCCAAAAGTTGACTGCAAACCGCGAAGAAGTACCCAACGAAGAAAGAAACACGATTTTAAAATACAGTTGCAACTCAATTTATTAATATTTCGGTTTAAGATCCTGTTTAAAGCAAGAACACAATTTGGAACTTATCGTTTCGTGAACACGCAACCTGTTTCAACGAAAACTGTGGATTAACAGCCCAGACAGACACGCGATGTTACATGTTTGTCTGGGCTTTGAGCCAGCGTTTGTGACGAAAGACGCACAGTTTGGGAACTACCGTTTTGATTTATGAAAACAAAACAACCCACAACAACATTAGTTTATTGTCAAAATTCACCACCAGGTTTGTGACAACCAAACATTATCACAAAGCACGTAGAGACACTAAGAATATGTGGGGTTGTTTGGTTGTACATCGTTTAATGTCCCGACATCAAGACTTTCTGAGAACATACCTGCGCTGCTTAAAATAAAAAAAGTTTTCTTTTAATTAATACATGTTGCCAGCCAATTTAATAAAATTAAACATAAGACATGCTAGGGACTATGCACATTAACACTAATCTACTGAACCCTAGTTTACAAAGGATGAGTAGATCTCATTACTAGTTAAAAAAAAAAAAAATGCCCAGGTAAGGAGTGTCTGCGAGCATTTGTCACAAATGTCATACTGTCACAAATCTCACAACATCACCGCGATATGCTGAGAATCGATTGTCCATAGAGTCGCTCAGCTGATGGTAGTCAGTGCTTGATTACTTTGCGCCTCCTCAGGCACTCATCTAATTAGGCACTACTAGCTTTGAAAGGAGGTGCCGCAACTTAGCTCCATATGATTAGGGGTACTTCAGCCTACACTTATGAGGTCTGTCTTCTGTCTGACCCTTTTAAAACCTGGAGAAAAATTGAAACCACCCATCTGCAAGAGGTATAGATCCTCATAGGTTCCCGCATTCAGTCGCGGGGGCTCATGAGGATCTATGCCTCTTGCCCAAAACATTACGAACCTACTGAATTAATAAAATTAATATGGATCTTTCTCGAAGGATAGTTCAACTTCATACTCTTCTGCAATAATGGACGATTCACATCTTGCAATTTGTACATGCGCGCGAACTTGGGACAAGAATAATGAAAAGATATCGTTCCCTTAATTACTGTCGGTCCATCTCAGTATCTACCACAGTTGGCGCTGGCAATGCAATAGCAATGACGGCTGAAAGAATCTTCCAACCACGCCGTGAAGTCGAAAATAGCGGACTTCCTGTCGCGGCGTCATTACGCGATTTTTTAGCGTCACATGCCTTCGATCATCCGGGTACTCGAGTCAAGGGGAACAAGTGCATCGTACTTCATACAACAGTGGCAAATTATCGTCCTTGGCGGCAATTTGGTCAATGAAGTGCGAAAAAGCCGTTCCCCAGAGCCTTGCATGTGTAAGAGGCGTATATTGGCACGAGCCACTGCAGGCGTTGTGGCTCATTACAATGTGTACATGTTAATGCGAGAGATCGGTCTGGTTTAGAACCGGCGGGAAGGGACATTTTGTAGTCTACCCATCTGCGATACTCAGTGAGGCACCGTTTATCACAAGCCTCTGCAGATTGTGCTGTATGAAGACATGCGCCTTGCAGGTGTAGATTCGTCTTAGTCTTCATACATCCTTCGGCTGAGAGAAATAAATTATGTTTCGTCAACAGAGTCTAATATTGAATTATTTTTTATATACAATTCTGCAGAAGGCTCACAAAAAAGTAACCCCTTCGGCAACGAGAAATGGTAAACGTGATCCAGCTGCAAGAGACACTAGATCCTCATCAGCCCCCGCAGTTGCGGGGGCTGATGAGGATCTATGCCTCTTGCTGAAAACGCTTAGCAGCCGTGTGCGCCTCTTTGACGTCAAATTATCAAAGATTTTAGACACATAATCTGCGTCAATCTGGCTGGCAATGAAAAAAATAAATCACCACCTTTGCCTCTTCAGACTGAGAAAGAAATGAAGCTAATTCCATCTCCAAGAGGTGTATGTTCTGACGAGGCCCTTCTGAGTCTGCAGGAGGTGATGTAAATCTGTGCCTCCTTGTGTCAGATTGGGGCCGCATTTACATCCCCATTCGCTGAACAAAGGAAGTTGTCCAGGTTACAACTATGACTTTGAAGGACGCTGCATTCTCGGGACAGGAAAGTTGAAACGGGGTGGAAATCACACGAGAAAATTTGTGACACTCTTAAAAGACAGGAAGAGGGATTGTAGATGGGTTTAGTTTCAAGTGTTTTTGATTAACTCATTTAGCCCCGAGTCTCTAAAGCAGGAAATGCAGTGACCATAATAATTCAAGGGTAGTGCCAGATTAGCTTGGCGCCTGAAGGCGCCAAGCTAATCTGGCACTACCCTTGAATTATCATGGTCAATCCATCTCCTGCAACTGGAACATAGTCATTAGGCAACACCTCCAAAATTTGAGAAATGGGACCTTGGGGCTAAAAGGGTTAATGAAAACAAATTATGCGTAAAACGTTAGTTTGGCAAACAATGGCCCATCACTTTGGTTGTCATGGCACTGACGCCACGTGGGTTCTGATCTGTAATTTTTGACCTTACGATGAAAAGACGTACGGTCCAAAATCACAAGCAAAAGCATTTGTTTAACCCATTTAGCCCCGACGCACTACAGCAGGAGATGGATCGACCATGATAATTTAAGCGCAGTGCCGGATTGGCTTGGCGCCGGTTGGTGCTAAAATATTCTGGCACTTCCCTTGAATTATGATCGATCCACATCGAGCAACTGGTAAAGTCTTTAGGCGAAACTTCCGAAAGTTAGGAAATGCGGCCTTAGGGAAACTAGGTTAAAAACGGAAGTTACATGCGAACGGCACTTTTTCAAGGTCTGACAAAGGGACGTTGTACCCGCAGGCACCCCCCCCCCCTCCCCCCGCCACATATTCTAGCCTTCTCTCCCCCCTCCCCCTCCCGTCCTATGCAACTGAATTAACTCATTGTACCCCAACACCGAATTCCTTAAATTTAGCCATTGTCCTCTGAAGACTGCATTGCAGTGCAGGACACAGAGCGACCATGATAGTTCAAGGGTGATGCCAGAATAGCTTGGCGCCCATGGTCGATCCTTATCTTGCTGTGGTGTGTCTGGGGTAGAATGAGTTAAATTGAACAGTAAGACAGCACCACAACCACAGGATAGGCCCCCACTATTACTGTTGAGGCGGACGGAATCGCTTTGTAAGGACTGCTGTGATTGGTTGACAGAGTAGGTGCAGGAGCACTGAATTAATACATGTACTGAGTTGGTCACGTGGGTCGATGTGTGAACTCTGATTGGCTTAATATAATACATATACTATTGACTTACTTCGCATTGGTTTCGCTAGCCGTATACCAGTGCCCCATCCCGTCCTACAGGAAAAACCGAAACTGCTGGGTCTCTCTGACACTCACCATCCCGGTCCTCGGCTTCCCACTCACCAAACCAGGCCAGGTTCACTCTGGACGTCACGTCTTCCTCCTGTCCATGGCTCAGTTGCATGTGCGTGCTGAGTCCTGCGCCAGCCACTAAGCAAGGTTCTCCGCTAAAGCGGAGCACCTTGCTTAGTGGCTGGCGCAGGACTCGGCTCACTCTGGCTCTTACGCCATCATCCCCTGACCAGTAGCTCGAGCAAGAGCTGCATACTGTGCATCTGACGGCAACAACTGTGATATATTCCTCTGGACAGACATGCAGCTCCACATCTTTATTTCCCCATAAGAGATTATCCTCCTTTTCACATACTCTTCTCCATTACCTCTTGCAACACAAAGCTATCAACGAAGAACCTTTCTGGCCACACAAAAATTATACGCGGAGCATATCACAGGAGAAACATTTCCAGCAATTCTTAAACAAATTGAAAAGAAAAGGGGAGACTGCCAGTGCTAATATTTTAGGACGGTTACAAAGTAAAGTAGGTTATAGCACTGTCAGGGGAGAGAAATGTGCATGATCGACCAGTGATCATAGATCTACTGTGGCCAAAGCACACAAAAAAAAAAGAGATATTAGAATTTTTGTGTGGCCAGAAAGGTTCTTCGTTGATAGCTTTGTGTTGCAAGAGGTAATGGAGAAGAGTATGTGAAAAGGAGGATAATCTCGTATGGGGAAATGAAGATGTGGAGCTGCATGTCTGTCCAGAGGAATATTCTCTCCCCTGACAGTGTATACTGTCACGTAACGGATGTGACATGTTGTTTTATTTTTTTCGCCAAGTCGTTTTTCTGTTAATAAATGTAGATCGCCGAATTCTGTACATAGCCTTAGTTTAGGGAAGTTAATAAACGTAGTGTGAGCGTAATCGTAAAGCCCGTGCAGCAAGCTTAATAGTGAGCGATTACAGCGGTTGCACGCTTTAGCCAAGTAGCTTTAAACCGAACAGTGTTCAGAAGCAAAGTTAACCTGCGAGGTAGCAGTAGGATATTAGTCAGTCAGCGGAGTTAGCCAGCGAAGTGAGAGTCTGGGTCAGGGTGCGGCCTCGTTTGGAGCCCTTGACAAGCTGTGTGAGGGTTCTTTTACCCTCCCTGCAAGACCACGGCCAGTGTTCCTGGGTGTGGGTGTCCCGAGAGACTTGCGACCACGGCTGCTACTCACCAGAAGACCCCTCCGGTTCGTCTTCGTCTTGTTTTGTCTCGTCCTGCCGGAGGACTCACCAGTGACAGGTAAATTATTCATGCCATTTTCCTCAGTTAGCTGCTGTGCTCTCGGGTGTATGAATGTGTACATAGGGGCGGAAGGGTATGTTCGTCTAGTTTTTTAGTGATGTTTTAATTGAGTCTTTAACCATGTTTTTTTTAGGTTGGGTTGTAATGTGGTGGGTGTCGGATTTAGTTTATGTCGGCTGTCGCCGAGTGAGTATATTTAAAGGGCCATGTTGTAAAATGAATTAAAGTGGGTATCCTTTCAAATATATATTGGTATTAAGTCCTAGATGTAATGTAATAAGATTGTCACGTTGGGTGGTTGCTGGTGATTATTTTATATCTTTGTATGTACATCTGGATATTTTGATAATGTTGGTTTTAGCAGTGGCAATGTTATTATACAAAAGTGGTTGTGCTAGCTTAATGCTAGTGTAATAGAATAGTGCAGACCTGGTGAATGTTGAATGTACATAGGAAGCTTTCATATCCATGATTGTATATTTAATATGGCCAAGGCAGGTATTAGGGTGAGACGAGACACAACTCACGTGGTTTGTGAGTAGGTGCGTGTCAAATAGGCCAGAATTAACTGTGTTGGCACTTTGACTGACAATGCGCCCTTTTCCAGTACACTGGCTTCGATCATTGGCTTCGAAGATTTCGTTCTTCGATCTCATCATCCACGACCAACGGTGACGCATCATCGGGAGTCGGAACGCCTTCGCTAGCCGGTCCTGTTGGACAAGTACGTTGGGCTACAGCAGGCTGATTCTACGTTCTGAGCGTCGGTCACAGGCGTGCGTGGGCAAGCGCGGCTACGGTGCTCTGTGGTGTAGGGGTAGTACTCTTACGTTATGAGCCACCCTGTCTAGTGTGGGACAGAGGACACTGTACAGAGACAAAGTTACCCGCCTTGTATAGCCGTTGGCCATATTAGTCATTATCACCTGTTAGTCATATTCACATATTAGTCATTATCACCTGTTAGTCATATTCATCTGTTAGTCATATTCACCTGTTAGTCATATTCACCTGTTAGTCATTTTCACTTGTTAGTCATTTTTTTATATGTTAATCTTTTTTAAGTGTTAATACGTTATGAGTGCATGTGTGGGTATGTGTGAGTGTGTGGGGCGTTAGTGGGTCGGGGTGGGAGTTAGAGTAAGGGTAGGTAATAAAGGATTTGTTTGTTGTTTATCACTGGCGTTGCGTTATTTATTTAGAGTGGGTGGGTTTTCTCGAGTGTCTGCACTCATATTGTCCACGGCGCCCTGACTCCGTCAGGCGTGTCGTGACATATACTATAACCTACTTTACTTTGTAACCTTCCTAAAATATTAGCACTGGCAGTCTCCCCTTTTCTTTTCATTTATTACTACAATATCGACTGCAACCCCTTCCCCCTTTTTGGTAGGTTCTCTTTTAGGGTGCATGGAAATTTAACTCTAGATGGTGGCATGGAATGTATGCCCCTACAGACATCACAGTAAATGTGGTTGTCATTGCAGGTCGGCAGAATTTCCTGCCTCCTCCAGTATTGCCGATGGTGTGCTGAAGAGGTCGCCAAGACCGAAACAGCTGTCCACACCGGCTAAATATCTGGACCCCCCTTGGGGGGACCTAGATTTAAATTTCCATGCACTGAGTGGCTGGAACAGTGGATATCGGGGGGGCTTACATATGCATTGCTTTCAGTCACTTTCTTAGCGCCCCCTCTCTTTCCTATCTCATTTTTTTGTGCTTTGGCCACAGTAGATCTATGATCACTGGTCGATCATGCACATTTCTCTCCCCTGACAGTGGTATAACCTACTTTTATTAAACAAATTGTCTGTTAGCGTTTTCCGCAACACTCTAAAGCACAAAGTACCCCATGACAAAACTGTCGTCTGCAAGCCTGCATACAACAGTGCACATGCCCCATATAAGACGCCCATGAACACACTAGGTCGACAAAATTTGCCCAGATTTTGCTCTTTTTCATATCACCTGTCATGCCTTTTGCTGCTCAAAACGCATAAGAAGCGGGCAAAAGACTGAAGTTTTACACCCTAAAACAATTGCAAAAAGGAGGACATTTTTTAAAAGCTATTTGTTGCCGAATAGTTACTATATGCACCGGAAGTAATACGCATGTGAGGCCACATTCAACTTGTTTCCTTCCCTTGGTCATGTTTGATTCCATATCCGGTATTCAGCACTTCAGTCACGCACAGATGTTCATGGGGCACAGCATTGATTAGATTCAAATTCAGCAACTGGGTTTGCGTTTTATTAGATCTAAACTGCAGTCATCTTCGATCACTTAAAAAGAAATGGGAAAAGTTATGAAGGGATTTTAAGCCAAAGAGTGACAGGAAAGAAATGATTGTTTACTAAGCAAATTTCAAACTGGAAAAAAAAGCGGCACTAAGAACACAAGAAAATGTTTCAAATTTCTTCTGAACAATATGATTTCAAGTTTGGACAAATAGATATACTGACGAGCAAACGAAATGCGACCTTTTAGAAAATGTCGCATTTCTTTTGCTCGTCAGTAAATTAATAAATCATTGACTGGAGATGCAGAATGATGAGCAGGAACTTGATTTCCCGAAGGTGGGAGTTAGTTGTTTGAGTTTAACGCCGAGCAATCGACTAAGATCATCTCACGGCGGCAGAAGACTGGACACCAAAATCATGAGGTTAAGTTCTAGGAACAGATATGGTTAATCCTATTCAGTATGTCCCAAAGCACTATTTCTCAGATTTTGGAGGTTTTGCCTAACGACTATGTACCAGCTGCAGGAGATGGCTTGACCATGACAATCCAAGGGTAGTGCCAGATTAGCCTGGCGCCTTCAGGCGCGAAGCTAATCTGGCACTACCCTTGAATTATCACGGTGAATCCATCTCCTGCTGTAGAGGCTCGAGGCTGAACGGATTCAACAAAGATACATAATTCATGATAAGACTGATGAGCAATGTCATGTTTGGGTTTACAATTTCTACACTTGTACGGCAACGAAAGCGACTACAAGGAAGGTGGGACGACTAGAAACACTGGCTTCCACTTGATGTTCTCTATAAGATCTCCGCTGTCAGCAGCGACGTTGTATCTGTTTACTACTGTGCACCATTTACTGCCCCTTAACCCTTTTAGCCTCAAGGTCCCATTTCTCAAATTTTGGAGGTGTTGCCTAACGACTATGTACCAGTTGCAGAAGAGATGGATTGACCTTGATAATCCAAGGGTAGTGCCAGATTAGCTTGGCGCCTTGAATCATCATGGTCAGTCCATCTCCTGCTGTAGGGTCCCGGGTCTAAAAGGGTTAACCCGTTTAGTGCCGGCTGACGCAGGCTGAGTTTCTGCTATCTTCGTTAAAGCAAGACCCAAATAAAATCTAGCTGTCCAAAGAACATGGATTCAAAGTGGCGTCAGCAAGACCCATAGATCCTCATGAGCCCCCGCGACTGCTGGGGCTCATGAGGAACTATACCTCTTGCATTTGGGTGGTGTTCAACTTGGTTGGTTGGTTGGTTAGTTCGGGTTTAACGTCCACAGCACCGAGGTAATCATGGACGGCCCTGACGGGCGGGTTATGGGGGACAGGGAAATCTATTGCCTATGGAGTACGACCTGAACACTGATCAACTCAGGCGCACTCCAACTGTGCCACTTTGTTTTACCAGGACCTTTCAACGGACATGCTATTGAACAAATCCGTCCCCCCCCCCCTCCCCCGCTCTCTGGATTGTGAGTCCAGCTACCGGGGCCGAGACGGGATTCGAACCCACGACCCGGCAATTCCCTTCGCTTTACTGCTCCGACGTTTAACCGCCGGAGTTATTTCGGACTCTCGGTGTTCAACTTTGGCTGGTTTTCACATTTCATCGGCACTGAACGGGTTAAGGACATAAGTGACGTAGTGCACATACCAAGGGGAATTACTCAGCGCTGGACAGACACAAACAGTTAGATCCCCTGCCCCCCTTGCCTATGCGCTATTCTACCAGCCGCGCTAGCCTCACCTGTCTGGTTGGTGAATAAGTGACATACACCATGGAATCAAAAGTCCCGGTGAACGGAACAAAAGTGGAAGTCAACTGCTTCTGTCTGGGGCAAGTGCCGCACCTGTTGATGTGAGGTGCCACCAACACAATTTACAACACCTGATCGCCCCACCTGTTCTAAACCCATTCAGCCCGGCCCAGCGCTCCACACCAGGAGATGGATCGACCATGATAATTGAAGGGTAGTGCCAGATTAGCATGGCGCCTGATGGCGCCAAGCTAATCTGGCACTATCCTGGAATTGTCACGGTCGACCCATCTCCTGCAAAAGATACATAGTCGGCAAGTGACACCTTCAAAATATGGAGAGTCCGAAATAGCTCAGGCGGTTAAGCGTCGGAGCAAGAGAGCGAAGGGAATCGCCGGGTCGTGAGTTCGAATCCCCGTCCCGGGTCAGGTAGCTGGATTCACAAATCCAGGGAAAAAAGACGGGCTTGTTCCATAGCATGTCCGTTGAAAGGTCCTGGTAAACCAAAGTGGCACAGTTGCAGTGCGCCTGAATTGATCAGTGTTCAGGTCGTACTCCATAAGCAATAGATTTCCCTGTCCCCCATAACCCGCCCGTCATGTGTCGTCCATTATCACTTCGGTGCCATGGACGTTAAACCCCGAACTAACTAACCAACCATCCAAAATATGGGAAATACGGCCTTGGGGTTAAATGGGTTAAGGAATGACTACAGTGTTGGGGCATGAGGGAGAACGCCCCCCACCTACTCCCCCCCCTCCCCCCCACCCCCAAAGAACCCTAGCCGTCCAATGAACGTGGATTGAAGTAGCGTCAGAAGAGACATAGATCTTCATGAGCCCCCCCCCCCCCCCACCACGCACGACTCCGGAGGCTCATAAAGATCTATGTCTCTTGCAACTGGCTTGAGTTCACTTGTATTGACTCCGCAGTGAAGAGGTTACCATTTCTGTGCTGTTCATTGAAGAAAGTAAAATCATGACAAAACTCATGGCATGAAGGTGTTGCGCCCCCAGCATGTCTTTGGTGTATTTTGCATTTTCTACCGGCAAGGCGACATCCATTAAATACTCCTTTCCCCCCCCCCCCACCCCCTACTAATGCAACGCAGGCACACCAACCCTCCCCACCTCCCCCCCCCCCCAAACAAAAAAAAAAAAAAAAAGGGGGATTAAAAGCCCGGATAAACATACGATATCGCACGTTTGTCCGGGTTTTTAATCCACTGTTTGCGCCCCAAAACGTGCAGTTTCTTTTCACCTAAATTCTCATTTTGACCTAATTTTCATTTCGACCCAATTCTCATTTTGACCTAATTCTGAAATAGTCTATTCTCAAATAGTACCAGCGATTTATCAGCGTAGAGCCACTACCTGCTGTTGCACGCAAGTTATGCTAGTATTCAAGGTGTAAAGACGGCAAACTGTATACGACCTCTTGATACAGGTACGCGATAGCTCGATATTGGTTAGCGATTGTGGTTATTTACAGCCTAGACCCAATGCGCAACTCAGGCCATCGGGCCGACGTCGGCCGCCCGATGGCCCGGTTAAACCCTATTTACAGAATTGCAAGATGGGGTCTCCAAGCTGCAGAAAGGCCCATACGCGCTCCACCCCATTCCTCCAACAGAAGTCTTCGAACAGTGGTGGTTCGGCTGCTTGGATGTTCCCGCCATCAGAGGACGAAAACCTGAGTTAGTTAATTGGGATTATCGCTGAGAAGCCTGTAAGTAAACCCATCTCTCGGTGGGAAGGGTATACATTACAGTTCCGGAGACAAGATTTGACAAATGACAGCGGAAGTTACCATACCATGCATGGTCACATGTTGCCGCACAGTAATCGTCAGGTCACTGATTGAGGACACTGGTGTTTACGTAATAATTATGATCGCTATGTACTGAGACACACGAGGGTCGGCCATGGCTGTCTAGAAAATGAACCCTTTTAGCCCCAAGGTCCCATTTCTCGAATTTTGGAGGTGTTGCCTAATGACTGTATCAGTTGCAGGCGATGGATTGACCATGATAATTCAAGGGTAGTGCGAGATTAGCTTGGCGCCTTCAGGCGCCAAGCTAATCTGGCACTACTCTTGAATTATCATGGTCGATCCATCTCCTGCTGTAGAGACGGCGCCAATCGGGTTAACGCCTTCAATGCCGAGGACAAAAAAAGCAGTCTCAAGAGGTATAGATCCTCACAAGCTCGTCGCGGTTGCGGGGGCTCGAGAGGAGCTATCGGCCTCTTGCGTACTGAAATCAAGTTGGCTCCACGTTTCATTGACGACTGAGATCTTTGGCGCTGAAGTTATGATTCAAAAAGAAAAAGAAATCTGCTGGCAGTCAAAGGGTTACAGTGCCAGATTAGTTGGAGCGTGTGGTTCAGTTTGACTTCGGGATCAGAGACGTACCTCAGTTTTGCCTTCTGTTTATAAGTTAACCCCTTCACACCCCTTAAGCTTAAATTTTTTTCGGTCAGTTAAAATGCCATTGTCTGCCCTTTGGGCCCCTTTCGTGTCAGGTTGAATTAGGTCCTTAGTAAAGAGAGTGAACACCACCCCCACCCCCCCTCCTCCTCATTCAGTCTCCCCGGCATCTCCACTCCAAACCAACCCTTCCCCTCTCCAGCCTTCGGGAGGTAACTAATCCGCCCCTGTAGCAGGCATTAACCCCTTTCCTGCCACAGTACGTACATGTTTGTTTTTTAAAATCTTGGTTCATTAGTTCAACTGCACGGAGACGACGCGAAAAGCTGACATCGTCTAAGAAACGCGGATGCAAATTGGTCTCAACATAGTAGATCCCATCAGCCCCCGCAGTCGCGGGAGCCCGTGAGGATCTGTCTAGTGCAGTTGGATCGTGTGTGTGTATGAGTCCGGAAACGGGAGTGGGGGAGGGGTGGTGGTGGTGGGGTGGGGGGGGGGGGGGTGTCGGCGGTGAGGTTTCGTTTGCTGTTCCGTTAGCAACCCAACTGACCGCTATGCTGCTCACAGCTTACGGTACAAGGGAAGGAATCCAAATAATCTATCCCAAAAGATTATTACTTCCCCTGAAAATAGGAAGGGAAGGGTGTTCGGGAATCCGCGAACAAAATACCTGTCAGTAATCAGATTTCATTGGCGTACAGCTGACCGCGCGAACACCCCCTCCTCCCCCCCCCCCACACCCCGCCGGGATCGAGAGGCCACAATGCGTATCTGTTAACCCCTTCCCTGCCCGTGGACGTACATCTTGTCACTAATGAAATTTTTGTTCATATGTTCAACGAGCAAACTCAAAGGCGCCGAAAAATGAAACAGTGGGGGGAGGGGGGGGGGGGGGCGGGGGTTAGGCGTCAAAACCTTGCTTCCAGGCTCCGAAAAATCAATCTGCGACGGGGTGGGGGACAGGTGCTAGTCCTTGCTTCTAGGGGCTAGAGCTTACCCGTTCCCCAAAATATCAAACGACGAGGGGGGGGGGGGGGGGGGGGGGGGGGAAGGGGGAGGGAGGGTCCATACACCCCCAAACAGGGACTGTTATAGCGGCATTTTAACAATTTTGGGGTCTGCGGGGGGCCATGGAACCCCCGGACCCCCCTGGATCCACCCCTGATACTAATACTGACAGCTATACTAATACTGACAACTATACTAATACTATACTGACAACTATACTAATACTGACAACTATACTAATACTGACAGATATACAAATACTGACAACTATACTAA
>BTPG01000006.1:13237569-13284890 GCA_036245525.1 Semisulcospira habei
GGCGACTAAGGCCATCTCACGGCGGGAAGGGTAAAAATCTGGCCAGCCAGACTAAGAGGAAGGTCTTAAGACAAGATGTAAATATATCTTAAAAATATTGCATGCTAAAATGTCGCTCGAGTCTTTAAAGGAAACGTCTACAGACTCTCATTAAGGTCAAAATAATAAAATTCACATGCTCTATGAGTGCTCAAATCTAACCAAAAATATTAGATTCTCAGAAAACGGAAGATTTGTCCCGGGGAACATATCTTATGCATCACCGTCAAATCATCAGGGAAGTTAATGCGTCAAGGATTCACATGTATTCTGTAAGCATTAGTGCCATGTGCTACTTGAAACCGTTCCAATTTCTATAATGTCAAAGAAAATTCCTACACTGACGAGCAAAAGAAATGCGACATCATTTGAGTCATCGCGGAAACAATGAAGTGTTTCCGCGATGACTCAAATGATGTTGCATTTCTTTTGCTCGTCAGTACACATGTAACGGTGCATATACACATCACGTTTATGATTTGTGTGCGTTTCAATATGCGTTTCAGAATCATGGACGCCTGCTGTTAACCTGCAACAAGTGGAAAACAACCCGACGCCAAAGTTTTTCAACCTCACTCAAGACAGCACTGACACCAACAGAAAATGATCAGGATGTATTGATGAAACTGTTGTGTAAAGGTGAACAAGTGTGTCCCAGATGCACGCTATTCAGGGTGTCCGATGTCTCAATGGATGGATAAAGAGACCTATCACATTATCTTTGATTGTAGAGTCAAAGGTCACAATTCGCATTTATGCCTAAAGCTATGAACTGTGAACAATATGTGAATTGTTCACGTAAAGCCTGATCAAAATGACTCTAAAAACGGCATGAATAAATGAATGAACGTCATGAATGAATTCGCCGTGTGCCATACCTACAAATCTAGAATGTGCCACTAAAAGGGACGCAACGCACCATTACTTAAGACGCAAAATATGACAATAAACACTGCAATGTGGAAAATGTGTCTCAAAACAGAAAGGATGTGTCGCACTCGCTAATGACACAAAATGCGAAAGTAATAGAAAATTCAATGACTTGTGTCGTAAATTGTTTAGTCTAATACAATTGTACTTTATGTACAGAATGTAGCGACTTCACGTGTAAAAAATGGGATACGGTTAAGTATGCTCCTAACTAACGTACTCTTCCCATTAATTCACTTGTTCAGATTACACTGTAATCTTCCCATTAATTTACTTGTTCAGATTACACTGTAATCTTCCCATTAATTCACTTGTTCAGATTACACTGTAATCTTCCCATTAATTCACTTGTTCAGATTACACTGTACTCTTCCCATTAATTCACTTGTTCAGATTACACTGTAATATTCAAAAACTTGGGTCATAGTGAAGCAAATATTATCTACACCACAGACATGACGCTGGCAGAGGTGGATCTCCACCAGCGTATTTCGGTACCTGGGAGCAACATGCGTCCCGGGGATGTTTTCATCCAAAGGGTTGACGTTCAAACCGTCCCACCAGCACAATGGCCAATCCCCGCTTCGGCGGGGACGATTTGCTTCCCCTCTCCCGCTCTTGCGCAAAGGAGGCGTCTCCCTTATCGCACCAAAAAGAAGAAACGTCAACGATTGATCAAGTGGAACAACTCTCGAGAACAATGGAGTCCTGTACCATTATTAACCCCCTTGAACATACAGTCGCCAGTAGTGAAAGTACCGGTGACAGCATGCACAAAGGGGTTAATGTACGTCTGTATACAAGACCAGACGGTGCAGATGGCGAGGCGAATCCAAAAGAACCGCTTCCAGACAACCAAGACGTTCAAGAGGTCATGGACGTCTTGCAGAAACTGGGAATTGATTGCGCCACTGAGCGACACAGGCTGAAAGGAGAGAGAGGAGAAGATAACCGAGAACTCAGACACCGCACTGACGGCGTCTACTGCAAGAATCTGCTCCTGAAGGACAAGAAGGGGAAGGCCTACCTCGTCATTTGCCACGAGGACGATTCTGCTGACCTCAAGGTGGTCAAGTACCATGTGAACGCCCAAGGCAACGTGTACTTCGCCAGCCCAGACTCGCTCTTCAAGCTTCTACGCGTCCTGCCCGGAGCGGTCACCCCTCTCGCCTTGTACCACCCGGCCAGCAGATGGGTTAACGTGTACATGGACGTGTCCCTGATAGAACGGGTGGATCGTGATGTCACCAGGCTGTACTTCCACCCACTCAGGTCGGATCTTCAGGTCGGTTTAACACTGTCGGAGCTAGAGCGCTTTCTGGCCCATTGTGGAGTCCCTCTGCACAAACTGCCTTCCTTGTCCAGTTACATTGCAGGACGGCGTTTTTACCTGTACGAGAGAGGACGCGGGAAGGACAGGCCCTCCAGCTTCATGAAGAGAAAGCTGCCGACATCAGCGGTAGTCCGTGACCCAGAAAGCAAAGGTCCTCGGGCCCACGACGGCCGCAGTGGGCCCGCGCACGGTTGTGCGCGGGCCCACTGCGGCTGTCGTGAGCCCGTAGGAGTTTTGTTACCGGGGGAACCAATGGAAGAAGATCACCTGGAGGTCGATCAAGAGATTTCCCACCGCGTCCAACAGTCTACTCGACAGGCTACCGATACCACAGAGTCAAGCCGAGAGCCGGAAGCAGAAACTACATGTCATAGTATACTTCCTACTGAAAACGACCGCGAAACTGAAGGCGAATATTCAGTAACTGCATTGTCAGAAATATCCCTTTGTACCGTAACGTCCGATGCGACGTCAACAGTATGCAAAACGTGGCACGCTATTCAGATCAAGCTTAACGAATTTCGCGTTCAGACCGAGCTCATCAAAGCCGACAAGCGTGGCGGAGAAGCCACTCCAGCTTTCATGAATCCGCTTTTGCGTCGGACGGAAATCCGATGCAAAAGCGTATTCATGAAAGACAAGCGAGAAAACCATTTCATCTTTGTCTGTCACGAGCTGCAGAAAGTCGACTTCAGTAACCTGAAGATGCACCTCAAACCCAGGAAGAAAATCACCCCACTGGGGCCAGACGAACTCTGGTCATTGAGCGAGATCAGAGAAGGTTTTGAGAGTCCATTCTTTTTGACACAGATTAACCCTCTTGCGCATGCAGCCACCGGTGCTGTAAACAGCACCGGTGACTGCATGCACAAGGGGGTTAACTATATTGGTGGTTGCATGCAGAGTAAGGTTAAACAACCTCGCTTTCTCGTCGCTGTAGCGGAGAACCTTTACACCGAGAAGAACTCGAGTCTTCTGTTTCCACACCCTTCAGACAGGAACATGAGAGTGAAGGTCTCACTCCAGGAGTTGGAGACTCTCGTTGGACGTGCTGGGCACGACCTAGTAACAATTCCAGTGAAAGGGACCATACAGTCCATGGACGAACTGCATGCTGCGATTTCTGTCACGACAAACCAGAATCCTGGGGCAACAGGCCGGCAAACGAATCCCATCCGTTTACTACCCCCTAACGACGCTGAACCAAATCTCCTCCACAAGCCTCGCTTCTCTGAGGTGACAGCAGATCAACCATTATCTAATGCCAGCGATATTAATGTCAATGCAGAGGATCGCTTCGGCAGCAACAACAGGCTACATCTTCCTGGACCCAGCTATAGGGATAGAGACATTTTTTATCAGATGACTTTTACACTGAGAAGCTGGTTTCAGAGCGTTTTCTCCTGGCTAACGAGAGGGATCAACGCGTACCTCCCAGGTTATATACAATCGCTTCTGGCTAGGTATCTAACAAATACAAGCGAAACCGATTCAGATTCTTACAATTCACACGCAGAAAGACCGGCCGATCTGGGGATTCGTCGATTGAACAACGAAAAAGAAACCAAAATCGCAAAACTGAAAACCTTGATCCAAAAAGCAGGAATCCATATTGAAATTGTGGAAATTCCCGAACAGGGAAATATTCACCAACCTGCGCGTTCAACCACCAGCACTGTTAACATTAACGCCCTTGTGTTTACTCTAAAGAGTACCGGTGGTTGCAAGCACAAGGGGGTTAATTCTGACCCAGGAAATTCCACACCTGACGATGCCGAAACTTGCAAACTGATGATGCTCCTGGACGTTCACAACCGTCCTTACTTTGTCGTCTGTACGGAAGACCTGTACACCGAAATACCGCGCCATGTGCAGACACTTCAGAGGGCTTTCATGTCTCCCAGTCCCCTCGCTTTAGCTTCATCAAAAGACATCGCAAACGTCATGAAGTGGACCGAAGAGGGGGCAACCGTATCATGGACGGAAGAGGAGTTAAGTCCCTTGGTCCTTCTTGAATTGGACAGTCAGGTGCACGGGCGCGTGCGAGTAGGAATCACTGGGGCGCTGTACTCTTTTCCTGACACTCCCATCAAGTTTGACTTGCCTGCTCTTGGCGTCACGTTGAGCATGAATGGAGACGACCTTGAGAGGCTAGTTAGGCGGTGTGGTTTTCGTACCGTTTACCTCCCTTGAGAACCCATTTGTTTTTCGAAATAATCAATACGAGAAGACAGACATAAAAAATAATAAAAAATTATACATTAACGATATAAGTTCCAAAAATCACTGAAAAGCACACTCTAACGATGCGGTCATTTGGTTTTAACTCATTCGAGACCTGCTGCATACGGATCGTCTCGAGCGAGTTAACAGAACAAACGTATTAACCTTTCTCTACCACTCTACGTACGTTTCTTCCTTTTTTTTTTCTGAAATGTTGGTTCATTCAACGATCAAAAGCCAACGCCGTCCAAGAAACATAGATACACACTGGTCTCGGCAAGAGGCATAGATACTCATGAGCCCCCGCGAATGCGGGGGCTCATGAGGATCTATGCCTCTTGCAGTTGGGTAATGTTCAAATTCTCTCGGCACTAAACGTGTTGAATGTAGATTATTCATGTTTTCTTCTGCCAAGTTCACGCTTTTAGATTATGATTAACTAATGTGTTGGGCTTTAGTGTTTTGTCCCCTTTGCTTTGTACTTATCTGCACTGTGAAAGAAAACGACTGTAAATCCATTCTGTGTGTGTGTGTGAAAAGCGAGCTTCATTGTACTACAAAGGAAAAACTTGCTTTTCATAAAAATGGACAGGACAGATGATCGTTTGGATGTCGGTAACGATTATTGGCGAGATGATTCCTACAGAAATCACCTCGACAAAAACCAGAACCGAAAGCCTTATGGTTTAAAAAAAAACAACCCACCTTTTTAACAGACGAGAAGGGCGTTACGAAAGATGCATACTTCTAGATTCATTGCTTGCTATGACACGTTTACATTACAGAATAAGAAGAATGATTCATGTAACAATCTATGTTACAGGCAGTATAATGAAAACACAATACACTATGCAAGAGGCGAGTTTTATGCATGCTCTCTCTGTGTGCGTGTGTGTGTGTGCGTGTGTGTGTGTGAGTGTGTGTGTGTGTGTGTGTGTGTGTGTGTGTGTGTGTTCGCGTGGGAGTGTGTGTGTGTGTGAGTGTGCGAGTGTGTGTGTCTGCGAATGTGTGTGTGTGTGTGTGTGTGTGTGTGTGTGTGTGTGTGTGTGTGCGAGTGTGTGTGTGTGTGTGTGTGTGTGTGTGTGTGTGTGTGTGTGTGTGTGTGTGTGTGTGTGTGTGTGTGTGTGTGTGTGTGTTTGTCTAACACACGTTCGTCTTCCTAATAGGCGTTGTTCGGAAATCAGAAGTAGGTCAAAATTGCACGAGTTTCGAACGAAAACAGTGGAAGCCACGTCAAACATGCGATACCGATACCGATACCGATACCGATACCGCTACCGCATGTTTGTCCTGGCTTTTTACCCACTGTTTTCATCGAAACTCGTGCAATTTTGACCGAATTCTGATTTCAGGATACCGTCTAGTCAGACTACTCTTGAACAACTGTGGTTCGTTTTCCATCAGATAATACCAGTACTGCGCGTTTGTTCCAGCCTCATCATGACCCCCCCCACACACACACACACACACAAATAATAAATAAATAAATAAATAAATACTATTTAAAAAATAAAAATTTAAAAAAACATTAAAAATTAATAAAATAAATATATAAATAAATAAATACAACAACAACAACAACAAAAAACAAACTGTTAACTCATTCAGCCATGACGCACTACAGCAGGAGATGGGTCGACCATGATAATTCAAGGGTACTGCCAGATTTGTTTGGCGCCTGTCGGCGCCAAACTAATCTGGCACTGCCCTTGAATTATCATAGTCGATTCATCTCCTAATCAATCCAGACCAAAAAGGTGACTGCCAAGCGTGTAAAATGCAAAGAAGGATCAATCTCCTGCAACAGGTGCATAGTCGTTAGATGACGCCTCCAAAATTTGGGAAATACGTGTTTCGGGCTAAACGAGTTAAACGTTTCGGGCTTAACATCATTTGTCCACTACAATGGTGCTTTGAAAGACGAGGCACCGAGACGTCTGTACAAATTTTGACCCCAGCTGGGTTCGAACCCACGACCTTTCGGACGAAAGTCGAACGCTCTACCACCTGAGATCCCAACTCCCCTCAGCATAAAACAAAACAAAATATTACTCAAAGAAGTACCCAACGGAGAAAGAAACACGCTTAGAAAAGACGGGTACAACACAATTTATTAATATTTCGGGTAAATACCCTTTGTCAAAATAGACAAACAAACAAACAGAGAGATTAGCCGCTACTTATCTTCATTGGCAGAAGGAATGTGGCAAGAGTTGGTCTGGATTGCTTATAAAATATTACTCACTTGCGTCTGAAACCGTCACGGTAGTATGACCTCTTTAACCCTTTGCGTGTCGGTAGCGGGTTTTGTGGCGATGATTCCTACAGGAATAAAAACACCCTGACATCCTGCAGGAATAACATCACCCTGACATCCTACGGGAATCATCGCGGTACAAACCGCTACCGACACGCAAAGGGTTAGTATCTGATATCAGTCACTCGCTCACTCACCTTGTCAAGGGAACTCGCGTGATTCTGGTGTAGCCAAGGTTTTCCAGCTCAGCCTTGCCGTCCGCAGCAACTTCGTCACTTGGAGAACCATCCACTGTTTGATGCTGGCCAGCCGGCAGTTTGTCTGTCTGCCTCGGCGACTGTGACTCTGCAAGCTTCGTAGCAGGATTATTTTGGAGTGGAAATAGACGATGTTCGGAAATCAGAAGTAGGTCAAAATTGCACGACCGCCGTGAGATGGCCGTAGTCGCCCGCTGCCCGTTAAACCCCAATAACTAAAATTGCACGAGTTTCGACGAATGTTTGTAGGGCACAATTGCACTGATTTCCGAAAATTGTCTATTGTGCCATTTCTCTATAAGCCAGTCCTGGCTACCGTGCACCCCCCCCCTCCCCCCCCCCCCCCGCCCCCCAGTACTCAATAAGATGGATTTCAAAGTATACCTTAGTATGTCCTGAGATGTTTAAGCCATGTTCTCCTAAAATCATTAGGAACACACCAGAGATATAGGACAGTCTCACTTCTCATCAAGTACTGGTTATCTTTCGCTGCTCTTTAGCGTAGGAGAACGCTCACTGAGTTCCGGCTGCTGTTTCGACAATGGCGTCAGCATTAAAGGCTAGATCGGCAAAAGTATGTGGAGGTGGAAAACATTACTGTGTTATTTGCCATAACCACCGAGGAAAAATTATTGACGGAAGAGTTGTCAAGCTACATAGCTGTCCAGCAAACAAGCAACTTAAAAGAGCTTGGGAGCAGCGCTTACGTTTGATCCGACAAGATTATAACACGGTCAAATATCCACTTGTTTGCTCGGAACATTTTGTTGGAAAACGTGGACCTGTATTTGGTGATGATGTCCCATCTGTTTTCCCGAATCGAACTTTTAAACTCTCTACGGTTAGTAAATTATTTGAATTATTACTTGTGTTTTTATTTACTGAAGCTTTATTTAGTCTTCTTTAATGAAGCTTTATTTATTAATCACACTTTGAGATTTCCTCTAGTCTATAGTATTAGTATTAGTAGTACTAGTACTGTAGTAGTACAGCAATGCCATCGCCCCGATGCAACAGGACAAAGAAGGTGTCACCCACACCACCACTTCATTTTCAAGATAAATAGTGGCCAATCCGTAAAATAAGCAAAAATACTGTATGAATGAAAATTGACAGTAAATGTTTTAAACAACACATCTGTGGTGTTATTACTAATAATAATGACACTCAGTTGTAATTTTAGAAGTCTTATAACAAATAAATAATTAGTAATATTATATTATATAATATTGATTATGTTGGTATCTATTTTACAGCCTGCATTAGTTTAATTTGAATATGCGATTAAAAAAAATGCAACAACTACTGGAAACTTCTACTTGTTGCCTATAGCTCTCTCTTTTTTTTTAATTTTTATATATATTTTTTTATTTTTTTTAAATCATATCATCTCATGTTACATCATTTTAAACTTCATACTCATTATTTGAAAGGAACTCTATGACAATGAAATAGATGCTAGTAGTTAGCACTCAGCATTTTGTAAAAAAAAAAAATTAAATTAAATAATAATAAAGGGGACTGC
This sequence comes from Semisulcospira habei, assembly GCA_036245525.1. Lineage (NCBI taxonomy): Eukaryota > Metazoa > Mollusca > Gastropoda > Semisulcospiridae > Semisulcospira > Semisulcospira habei. Next base: position 13,246,134 of record BTPG01000006.1, read on the forward strand.
TCGAAGTACGTTTGATAGCGCTACAAAAATGCAAGTAAACAAAAATACTCAAGTAAACAGACATTGATTTTTTTAATAAAGTTTATGAATTTTTTTAAAAATATTAACAATTTCATGTACTTTATGCCATGTAGAATACTTTATTTATATAAGAAATCAGGGATAATTGATTTTACTTATATTACAAAACTACTAACTCGCAGATCAAATTTTACACACACACACACACACACACACACACACACACACACACACACATATGACAATAATGTAATTTATAAACAGAGTCCAAAGCACAAGAAGCACATGCTGACAAATATGAAATATTTATAATATATCATATGGCAGTGGTCAGTGGAGTCAACTGTTTAGTGACCTGCATCATTTCTTTCCACAGCATCATCGACAGCATCCTCAACATCTTTTTGCAGCAGAAATGTGCCTCTTGCTCTGCGCACTAATTCTTCTTTTTTTCCACTGACAAGTTGTCCATGTTTTCGAAGAAAATCTTTTAATTGTTTCACGTTCATGCGTTCTATGTCTGCTTCCATCTTGCCGGAACTCGGTGTAGCAAAGGGAGGATACTCGTGATTAACTTCCTTATTACAAATGGGAATGGGCTATAGCCGATGGCGCAAGTGTACCCCCATTCACGCTCTTCGCGGGTGCTAAAATAAGGTTGAGAAACATTTTCCTCTAAATAAATCAGAATTCATTCCAGAAGCCTAAATCAGGAATATTATGTTAAGGCACACCTTCTGCGTCCTCTGCAAGAAACAGAATGAAAACATATTGAATCTCTGGCTCACAGTGAAGGTATTTGTGCACCCAGTAAACGGTCATTTCCGCAAAATCGCAAAAGAAAGACAAAAATAATGTGTCAGATGCCTTCAGACATTTTCTATAGCACTGGCAGTCCATTTTCAGGCTTACATCATTAAAACAGGATGTCACAATTATTATAAACTTGACTAGGTGATGCTGTGATTAGTGTGAGTTCCACAGTGGTTGATTTTGTATCCCTACCCGCAAGTTGTAAAAATACACAACATTAATTAACAACAAAAAAAAAAATACTAAAGTTATTCCATTTCATTTTGGCCTCTCTTTACCTATTCAGTTTCAATAATGTCAGCATAAAGTGCAAGAAAATAAGAAAAGTCGGCATCCTTTACGGTACGTTCGTAGTGAATGATAGCTTTTTCCCATTTAAAATTGCAGAATTGGGAAACGTACGTTGTTTCCGATGCCCTCAGAAGTTTTGTATGCAACTGATAGGTCTATTTTTTTAAAAATAGGTTTCATTGGTTAGAATAGAGTACCACAGTTACTCCCAACCTGATTTTATGATGCTGTGATGAATTTAGGGGCCACAGTGGCTACAAAGACTTTGACAATACAACATCCAGCATCGACAGAAAGATACCTTGTGTGTACTGTGGATATGTTTACATCGTTGCTGTTGTTGCTGTTGTTTTGGATTTTCGCGTTTTTGGGCGTATAACACTCCCGCAAAAATCACCAAGCAGGTCCAGAGGATTGCGTCTTTGCCTTGCTTTGATCACTCTTTCGTACATTCGAATGACCAATACACAAAGGCTATTGGGTCGAAGCAAAGATAATGGATGACCAAGATTGGACAGTGGCACACTTCTTATATTAGCGAAAGCGTACCCGCGGCACGAGTTACTTGCCCTTGAAAGCGTGTTCGCGGTCAGCGTTCATTGTGTGTACTGTGTAATATGTCGTAACTTCGGCGTGGCCTTTGCGCAATAAAAATAAATATGCGATTGTTTATGCTGGGTTTATACGACTATATTTATATAAAAGCAGTGACTTTATTTCGTTCTGTCTTTTAAATCCTCTATTTTTATTGATTATTCATCTAGACAACATATATCCATTATCTTTGGTCGAAGTCGGCCGCAGTGGGTACGCGCACTGTCGTGTCATAGTGTAATACACTGTCGTGCGCGGGCCCACTGCGGCCGACTTCGGCCCGATAGCCTTTGTGCAATGTGTAACCACCGACGTCTGAGGATTTGACGCGTGTTTTTGCTCCAGAGAAGGAAAGCTGATGTGACTGAAATCATCACCGACTTCGTGCCACATAACCCAAGGCAAGAAAATAGTACTGCTTTGTTTGGTTGGCTTGGTTTAATTGCGACGAACGACTCCTACTACGAACGCGAGTGAAGTCATGGTTAATATATAGCCAGCGTTTACGGTATAGCCGAAGACCAACTTGTTTTGAGGTGTTTTTTAGGGTATCCAAAATGAAAACAAGGCAAATCTAAAGAGTTTAGATAGTTGAACAATCTTACCGTTATGTAAAAAAAAAAATTATCGCAATTAGGAGATACAACGAATTAAAAATTGCAAAAACGGCATGTCAGTAGTGGCACATTTTGCGAGTCATACGCGGGAATTTTCTTGCTGTAACTCCGCCCATTCAACACTGTGTCAGCGTGACCTCACAGTCATGGAGACCGATTCTGAAGATGATCTGATGGAATATTCTCCATCATTACAACCCACGGAGTCTTTTGAGGTAAGCAAACATTTTCTTTGCTCCCCTGAGTTTGCATTATAAAAATATAGGTATTTAAAAGCGTATATGAGTTTTAAACTTGCCGGTTTTCAGTGATGGCTAAGTAGGTCAGAAGCAGACGCTGTCGGCTACAGGTCAAGACAATGTTATACATGCATCTTTTTCTCTCAATGGCGTGTTTCTGTATTTTGATTAGAGAGAGAGAGCAGGAAAGGTGACTCTTTGCAACATTTCTTCAGTGGGTTGATTATTTCAATATAATAAATATTCGAAAGTGTCCAGCAGATTCCTTGCTAACGACGCAAGAGCACTCTTACACATGATACTACATGCCTTTGTGGCACTGCCCTGCGCACAGTTCTACAGCGCTGGCAAAACTTAAAATTGTATGGCAAGCTGATGCTGACAAAAGCGTTGAAGTTATTAATTTGCGGTTTTTAACAGTTTTAAGGGTATAATATCAAACTGGTGTACTAATACCACCCATGTTGTCGTCTTTGTACAAGTTTTGAGTGTTATAATTCAGAATGATTCAGTTTGATTACCATTTGATATGAATTGTTGCAGGAACCAAATGAAGTTGCTGCTTACGAGGCAGACGAAGACGAAGTGTGTGTCATCTGCAGGAAAGGTTTTTTAAAAAAGGAAAACGTGACGCTTACACAAAAAGGATGCGATTCCATAAACAAAGCCAGTAAGCAGAGGAAAGAAGACATCCACACGATTCCTGGAGATCTCGTGCACGCTGCTTGCAGACAAACATTCACAAACAAACACTATGTGAAAAAAGCTATGAGAAAGCTGAAGAAGTCACCATCACCTCGAAAACGCAGGTTGTCTGGACTTAACATAGCTTCTGGCACCAGTGGTTTGGGAGCAAAGTGCTTGTTTTGTGACAATGGAAGCGAACCAAAGAGAAAGAGATCAAAGGATGATCACTATCAACTGACACCAATAAGAACATTGGAATTCAAGCCAAGGTTGTTGGATTTTTGCAGCAAGAGAGGAACCAGTGACAGGTGGGCAAGAGAGGTGAAGGCCAAGGTTGAATATCTACAAGATCTTGTCGCTCAAGATGTTGTGTATCACCGAGTGTGCTACACAAACTTTCGAAACCACAAGCAAATTCCACATGCGTTTCAGGCAAAGAAACCAAACCAAATGCCAGCGACAAAGAAACTTCATTTTGCGGGTACCAGAATACATGAGGACAAGAGAAAGGCGTTTGAATATGTCACACAGTTCCTCGATAAGGAAACAGAGGAAGTGACAATGAACACACTCGTTGAGATGATGAAAGCTAAGCTGCCTTCATCAAAAAATCCGTACTCAAAGAGACACATGAAGAAGAGACTGCAGGAACATTATGGCGACAAAGTCGTCTTTAGTGAAAAGGACGGAGAACATGTCCTTGTCTTCCAACAGACAGTTAGAGGCATTGTGAGGCAGTTTTATAAGCAGCCAACTTCATCAGATCCGGAGGAGCAGAAGCTACGCATTATCAAAACTGCTGCTTGCCTAATCAAGAACGACATCAAAGCTGTAAAAAGCAACAAAGCAGACTACCCAGACATCATGCCTCATGAACAGGACCACATAACTTTCCTGCCAGAGACATTACAACTTCTCTTGAGAGAAGTGTGTACAGGGACATCCAAACCAAGTGACCTGAAAATTGCAGCAATTGGACAGGCTATCATGCAGTGCGCAAAACCAAACACAATTCTTGCTCCCTTGCAGTTTGGTCTTGGCGTTCAGCTACACAAAGCATTTGCATCTCGCTTTCTGATAGAGACGCTGTGTCGTCTCGGCTTTTACCAATGATACAAAACTTCGATGCATTGCCAGTGGGAGGGAGGCTGATGAAGCTGTGAATGCTGACAATGCCAAAGAACTGGGCCAAATCATGGTTGACAAGATGTTGGGCTCATCCCTTGCAGACATCAAGCTGAAAAAGGCAGATCAGGTCATCACAATGGCTACAAAGTCAGCTGTGAGAAGTAAAGGGGAACAAATCACAGTAGACCCAAACCTTCTCTTCCAACGACTTGTGAAGGTGGCACAGGTAAATCCCGAGCAGCTACCACAGTGCTTTGAATACGAACTTACAAATACACCGACAGCATTGTTTGACACAAGTGGTCTACCTCGAGAAGCTCGAAAGGGGGAACTAGCAAAGTTTCTCTTCAAAGCAACCAAGCAAGAATCAGTCCATGTACTGCCAGAGAAAGACCTTCAGCATGTTCTTGATGGAGGAGCCCTCCTGCATCGACTTCCATGGACCGGAAGCTCGACATATGCCCAGGTGATCAGCAGTTATGTAGAGTTCGTTCAGAGGCACTATGGCCGAGCAGTCGTCGTTTTTGATGGGTATGGCCAAGGTCATTCTACCAAAGATGTAACCCACCTGAGGAGACGATCCGGACGACAGACTTCATGTGACATTGTGTTTGAGCCAGACATGCTCGTCAGGGAATCTAGAGAGAGCTTCTTGTCCAATGAAAGCAACAAAGGGAGATTTATTCAAGCGCTTGCAGGAGCTCTCCAAGACAAAGAGATTAGCGTGGTCGAGGCAACTGCAGACGCGGACTGCAGCATCATCAAAACAACGTTGGAGTGTGCACTTCAGTGTCCAACAGTTCTGATTGGCCAAGACACCGATTTGCTGGTGATGCTGCTCGCGCACACAAGACCATTCCACAGCAAGATCTACATGTTCAATGGAGATCACACATGGGACATTAAGGCTGCTCAAGATCAGATAGTTAAAGAAACAGGCAGCCCGAACATCTGCAAACTGCTGCTTTTTGGGCATGCGTTTGGTGGGTGTGACACCACAAGCAGCGTTTTTTTCCATAGGAAAAGGAACTTTGGTGCACACCCTCTTCCAGTCATCAAGATTCAGGCAACTAGGAGAAGTCTTTCTTGACTCCCGAAGCACTCATGATGACGTTGCAGATGCAGGCGAGAAGGCGCTGGTGTACTTGTACACAAAGGCCAAGCAGGAATGTGGCTTGAACAGCCTTCGTCACATGAAGTACATGCAAAAGTTGTCCACTGCTTCCTGCTCCATCGAGCCGAAATACCTTCCACCAACACAAGCAGCTGCCCAGTTCCACTCCATGCGGGTATACTTTCAGGTTCAAGAGTGGCTTGGTCTGTCAACTAATCGAGACCCACTGGAATGGGGCTGGAACATCAGAGATGGCCTTATGGTTCCAGTGTACACCAACGCTGAGGCTGCACCAGACCATCTTCTAAACCTTGTGCGTTGCAATTGCAGAACTGACTGTGCGTCAACCAGGTGTTCATGCCGACGACATGGATTGGTCTGCACTGTTGGATGTGGAGAATGCCGAGGTGAAAGCTGTTTAAACACCATGAAGTACACAGAAGAGGAAGAAGAAGAGGAAGAAGAAGAGGAAGAAGAAGAGAAAGAAGAAGAGGAAGAAGAAATAGAAGACATGGAAGACATGAATGACAATAGGGTTGAGATCTAACAGTCTGGCCCTATCACCCGCGCTGTATTATGTTTTTGTTTTCGTGTAATGAAGCGTTTTCTAGTGCTGATTCCAGCACAGCACGGCTAGGTCTAGATCTACGTAATAAATGCTCAATAACTCTGTTTTCCGATAATTTATTTTTCTACATAATTCAGATGTGATGGAGGGAATTATTATCTTTCCGATGCACTAAAAACTATTTTGGATACCCCAAAAAACAAAACGAAGCATTTTGCGGCAAGCTGGTACCGGACTAGTAAGCATGGACAACACTCCAAACATCGACAAGAGGCACGCCTGTGGCCACACAGGGCAATTAGGTTACGCCCCCTTTTCACACACTGTTATCTGTTAGCCTCTTGCAGCATAAAACTATGAACGAAGAACCTTTCTGCCAAAACAAAAAATCCACGCGGAGCACATCACAGGAAAAACATTTCAGCAACTCTTAAAAAAATTAAGAGTTAGCGTTTTTCACAACACTCAAATGCACTAAGTACCCCATGACAAAACTGTCGTCTGCAAGCCTGCATACAACCGTGCACATGTCCCAATTAGGCTCTCATGAACACACTAGGTGGACTAAAATTACCCAGATTTTGCTCTTTTTCACACCACCTGTCATGCCTTTTGTTGCTCAAAACGCCCAAAAAGCCACACAATTGAAGTTTTACACCCTAAAAAAATGGCAAAAAGGGAGGAATTTTTTTTAACTATTTCTGGCGGAAAAGTTACTACATGCACCGGAAGCAATTGCCCTGTGTGGCCTGTAGGATATGTTTGGAGTGTTGTCCATGCTTAAGGACACGAGCTGGTTATCCACCATGACCTCGTCTCGTTCGTGGTTGGGAGTCGTTCATTATCAGGGGCAGATCAGTTACCTCGAGGGGGGTGGGGGGGGGGGGGGTCGGGGGGAGGGGTATGGGGGGATTTTAACCTGACACAAAAGACCTCCCCGACGCTAGACCTTCTTACAGTGGCCGAAAAGTAAAACAACGTGGGAGGGGGGGGGGGGGAAGTCAGAAAGAAGGCGTGTGTTTGTGAACACTCACGCCACTCGCCAACATATCAAACAACGGGGGAGGGTGGGGTGGGGGGGTGGGTGGGGGGTGGGGGGTGGGTGGGTAGCGTGAATGTGTGTGTGAACTCGCCAAAAAATCAAATTGGGAGGGGGGAGGGGAGGGGGTCCAAACACCCCAATAATGGACTTTGTAATAGCTTTTTAAACAATTTGGGGTCGTTGAGGGGGGGGGGGGGGCTGGAGGGGTATGTGTTCCGGTACCCTTAAGATTCCCCCCACCCCCACCCCTAGGTCCGCCCCTAGTTAAAGACGAAACCCCACAACTATGCTACCTCAATGCGACCGGTGCCTTTGAACTAAAGGTGCAAAGTACAAGATATTTCTGTGTCCAAGTTGCAAATAACCGGCCGTTCACATTTCACAAGACGCATACACAGAAGAATGTGTACCCAGTTCGTCTGATATTGGGAGCAGGTAAGCTGTCTGTCGCATCCAGAGCCAACGGCAAAAGATAGGCCGATTAACTCCTTAGCTGCCAGGGCAGGGCGCTCGATTTCCAGCTGCAAGTGACATAAACCCTCATGAGCCCCCGCATTCGCGGGGGCTCATGAGGATTTATGTCTCTTGTTAATCCTGTGTTCTTCATGCCTATTTTGTCTCACATTTACATCTACTTTCGTCACGCGAATGTCGGTAGGTGTGCAGCCACTTCAGACGCCGAAATCGTGATCACTGGCAGGAAAGGGGTTAAGGCAGCCGAAGGGTAGTGTCCGACCAGCTTGGCAACTGTAAAGGCACCAAGCTGCAGTCAGACACCACCCTTCAAGTAGCTCAATCACCCGCCTCACGCGCATCGCTATGCCTGCAATTTTAAATTTTGAGATTTTTCGAACAGGAGGGGAAACACTTATCTGACCTACCCAAAAATGCCCTTTTCTACCTGTCAACAGCCAGATGTGAGTACGCAACCCAAAACAATACAGGGAAAAAGATGTACGATGTATTCCGCGCCATATCCGTCAGTGTTTTCGCGAAGGTGCAGAGGCAGTCTCTGAGACAAAGACATAGGAACGATTCCATGAACACTTTGAAGGGACATGTAGTATTAATATGCAGCCATTGTTCGATCACAAACTGTGCAAGAGGAAAAGTGTATTTACACAACTGCTATGGGTCTAACAGTATTTTCAACCGAAGTGTAGAATGATTTTAACCCTTTTCCTGCCAGTCGCGGGGGCTCATGCGGATCTATGTCTCTTGCAGTTGGATTGTGTTCACTTTTTGTCGGCAGTGAAGGGGTTAATAGTGGATTTCAGGATTTGCTTCAAAGCGTGTGCGATGCTTTCTCACATTCCTGCCTTGTTAGTCCATTTTTGTGTGAAAAGAGTAATTCAAAGAAAACCTCGATTTCCACCCCCACAAAAAAAGTACTGTATTTTGCCTTTGGAAGGCAGAGTCATCAACGCAATCGTTTCAATGTGAGCCACTGATAAAAAACTTCAAAAGAAAAAGATGAATGATCGCGTTTACGTCCGTTGTAATATAGAATGTAAATACATATATACAAATAAAGTTTAAATTATAAACAACAGTAAAGGGAAATAACTAAGGGTGATAAAGCCAAATATAAATACCAGATAATCATAACAAGAACAACAACAGACCAACGACGACGTTAATAATAATAATAATAATAATAATAATAATAATAATAATAATAATAATAATAATAATAATAATAATAATAACAATAATAATACAAATTTAACCCAAACAATAATTAAATTTTGATTATGATGATTATAATAACACTACTACTACGACTACTTATTATTATTATTATAATTATTAGTTGTAGTAGTATAACTTTTGATTATTATTGCTAGTATTATTAGTAGCAATATATATTTTCGTTATTATTATTGTTGTTGTTATTATTTTTACGTGCCATTTTCATTGCATTCACAAACCATCCATGTGAGTCCATCCATGTGCAGGTCTGTGATTTTGGACCTTACGGCTTAAGCAAAATCAAAGACCTGCACACAAAAATCAGCAGACCTCAAATCGTAATAGAATACATCGTACGTCCCAGATTTTGTACCGCCAAAGAAAGAGAAGAAAAAAGCCGTGTGCCCTAGTTCAAAATCTGAGTTAATTGGTCTACATCTTGGACAGCTGAAACCAAGAACCGCCTGTTTGTCTGGCCTCGAGTTTTCAGTCGTCTGCAATGGAGACGTTTAGAAGGACAGTCAGCTTGTGTTTCGTCACCGTTCTCTTTACTGGAGTAATTGGTAAATATGCAGGTTTATTCACAGTAACACTCTAGGTATCAAACTCCCTTTCTACATATCCTTTAAACTGGCATTTACTTAACCCGTTAACTGCCTGGGCAAGGCGAACGTTATCCATGCGCAAGAGATTATAAAGCCCATAGAGTCCCACAGTCGCGGGGGCTCATGAGGTTTTCTGTCTTTTGTTAGCGCTGTGTTTTTTTACGCTTATATTTGTCCCGTTAACAAAAGCGTTCGACACTGTGAGCAGGCAAGGCATGTGGCAGATCCTGGAGCGACTTGGCTGTCCCCCAAAGTTCCTCAGCATGATTGTCCAGCTACACGAGGACCATCAAGGCCAGGTCAGACTCAACAATGACCTCTCAGAACCATTCCCTATTCTCAACGGCGTAAAGCAGGGCTGCGTGCTGGCACCGACCCTCTTCACCATCTTTTTTAGCATGATGTTGAAGCAGGCCACAGTGGACCTCGATGATGAGGATGCAGTGTACATCAGGTATCGTCTCGATGGCAGCCTGTTCAACCTCAGACGACTGCAGGCCCACACGAAAACCCTAGACCAACTGATTCGTGAGCTGCTTTTTGCTGATGACGCTGCCCTCGTTGCACACACAGAGAGAGCCCTGCAGCGCATCACGTCCTGCTTCGCAGATGCTGCCCAGCTCTTTGGACTCGAGGTCAGTCTGAAAAAGACAGAGGTCCTCCATCAGCCGGCACCCAAGACAGCGTATCGCCCTCCTCACATCACCATTGACGAGTCTGAACTAAAGTCAGTGCACCAGTTTACTTACCTTGGCTGCATTATCACGTCGGACGCCAAGCTGGACAAGGAGCTTGACAGCAGGCTGGCAAAAGCGAACAGCGCTTTCGGGCGACTTTTCAAGCGGGTGTGGCACAATCAACAGCTGAAAACAGGCACCAAGATCAGCGTGTACAGAGCTGTGGTCCTCACCACCCTGCTGTATGGTTCCGAGTCCTGGGCCCTCTACTGCAGCCAACTACGACTCCTCGAACGCTTCCACCAGGGCTGCCTGCGCACCATCCTGGGCATTCACTGGTGTGACTATGTCACCAACGTCGAGGTCCTTGAACAGGCTGAAACTGTGAGCATCGAGGCTTTGCTGCTGCGGACACAGCTCCGCTGGGCGGGGCATGTCTCCAGGATGGAGGATCATCGCCTACCAAAGATCACCCTGTTCGGCGAGCTTGCTACTGGACACCGTGACAGAGGGGCACCAAAGAAGAGATACAAGGACTGTCTCAAGAAGTCACTTAGTGCCTGCCAAATCGACCACCACCAGTGTGGTCTTCGCTTGCTGTGGACCGTGACACTTGGCGCTCCACCATTTACAAGGCAGCTGTCTCCTTTGAGGACTCTCGCAGAGCTAGCCTTAAGGACAAGCGGCTCAGGAGAAAACACAGAGATGCCGCAACTCAGAACCCTGGCCATACCTCCCCCTGCAGCCACTGCGGTCGAACCTGCCTGTCCTGGATTGGCCTCCGCAGCCACGAACAAGCCTGCAGACGTCGTGGGCAACTCCTATAAAATCTTCGTTCGCGAAGTCAAGCCAAGCCGACATCTGGACTGTTCACGCAAATGTCGGCCAGCGTGCCCTCTTTTCAGACGCGAAATTCGTGATCACTGGGATCAAAGGGGTTAACCCCTTCGCTGCCGAGAAAAAAGTGAACACGATCCATGACTGCAAGAGACATAGATCCTCATGGGCCCCCGCATTCGCGGGGGCCCATGAAGATCTATGCCTCTTGCTGAGACTACTTTTGGTCCGAGTTCTTTGCATGGTAGTGGCTTTTGGTCGTTGAATAAACCAAGATTTCTGAAACAAAAATGTACGTACAGTGGCAGAGAAGGAGTTAATAACGAGTAAAGCTGAAATATACGTATTTTTCGTCTCAGATATGGAGTGTACAACACATGAACATTATCTATATTTGTGCTTTCGACGGCAAACATGTTTTGCAGTTTTTCATGTTACGATTGAACGTATGTTTGTGTAGACACTGATTTAGGTACTATGTTCTTGAAGATCCATTGAATATAGTTTCACATTGTATTTCAAAATAACGTTTTTGTTTGCTTTGCCTCCTGTAAAATAGCACAGGCCCTACTGGGGACAACGTTGGGACACAGTTTTCGACCACTATAAGAGGGAGTTTCTTTGTCATGATAAACAAATAACCACAGAATTTATTAATGTATGTGTGTGTGTGTTTGTGTTTGTGTGTGTTTGTGTGTGTGTGTGTGTGTTTGTATGTGTGTGTTTGTGTGTGTATGTGTGTGTGTTTGTGTGTGTGTGTGTGTGTGTTTGTGTGTGTGTATGTGTTTGTATGTGTGTGTTTGTGTGTGTATGTCTGTGTGTGTGTGTGTGTGTTTTTGTGTGTGTGTGTGTGTGTTTGTATGTGTGTGTTTGTGTGTGCGTGTGTGCACGCGAGCAGTTTAACTATACTTTATTTGTGTTTTATGTTCTTCTGGGGGATTTGCGTGGGGTTAACTACTTTTTAGTTCCCAGGGTCACTCTGGTCAGCCCCACAGGGTGGGTTTTCCCCTCTATTCTGAGGCGTGTGTTTCTGTCTACCTTTGGTCCATTCACCTGCATTTTCCTTGTTTAAACTCTCCCTACTGTGTGCGCTGCATGTAGCTCTTGATATTGGATGTGTGTTGCTAAATGGTCTCATGGTGTTTTGCCTGTGATGAGCAGTTTTCTGTTCGACACTTTTTTGCTGTATTGTGCTGACCTAATTGACACCAGATATAAACACTTCACAGCAGACTCCTTGAAGGTTTTGTTCCGGGATGTTCCCCCGGACAAAATCTTCAATTTTTTGAGAGAATGCAATATTTTTAACAAGATCTGAGCATTCATAGACTATGTGAATTTTTTTATTTGCCCTTTTTGAGAGTCTGTAGACGTTTCTTTTCAAGACGTGCGACATTTTAGCCTGAGATTTTTAATCTATATTTACATCTTGTCTTAAGACCTTGCTTTTAGTCTGGCTGACCAGATTTTTACCCATCCCGCCGTGAGATGGCCTTAGTCGCCTGCTCGGCGTTAAACCCAAATAACTAACTCAGATTTATTTAGCGTATTAGACCGGCTGGCAACATACGTTCAATATCCTGTTTAGTTTCTTTTTTTTTCACAGGCAGTGCAGGCACGTCCTGAGAAAGTCTTGTTGCTGTCGGGACGTTAAGCAATTTACAACAACTACTACTCTTTTTATTTAACGCATCACCGAGACCATTTCCTAATGTATTTTTACTATTGTCCAGAACAATGCTGCCCGCCTCGTCCTCAGAAAGAAAAATCCGACCACATCACTCCCCTGCTCAAGCTCCTTCAATGGCTCCTCATCCCCCAACGCATCCAATACAAGATTCTGTCTCTCTGCTACAAATCCCTGAACAACTACGCTCCTACCTATCTCTCCAACTTATTTCACCCCTACACTCCTCCCCGCTCCCTCCGCTCCGCCTCCAACCCTCTCCGCCTCCTCATCCCCCCTCACCAAACTCAGCACTTTCGGCCCCCGCTCCTTCTCCGTCTACGGTCCATCCACCTGGAACACTCTCCCACTCTCTCTCCGTCAGAAACACTTTCTCTCCTCCTTTCAGTCTTCCCTCAAAACTCACCTCTTTCAACAGTTCTAGCACTATATCACCACACTCCCCACCCCAAGCTGACCGTCGTAATGTATTTTCACTATTTGCGGTACGTGAGTCATTGTCTAAAGCGTGCGCATGCGTGTGCGAGTTGTGAGTGCGCGCTTAGAGTTATAATTATTATAAGATAAGCGCATTATAAATACCGTAATTATCATTTTTTATTATTATTATTATTATCACAATAAGGTTCTATCTTATCTTATCTTATAAATGAATAAATTTATAAATAAAAACAAACAATGTTTCTTTCAAAGAAATTTGATTCTACGCTTCATGGAAAGTGGTTGTTTTCAGTGTGTGCTGACCACCCGTGCCAGCGAAAATGCGTGTCTGGCCAACAGCCAATGACGTGCGAGTATAACTTCACTGTGGAGTGGTACCGGACGTTGTCCAAGGCATGCTGGAACTGCCCCTTCAACCTCACCGACTGCTACCGGCCGCAGTGCGTGGCGGGAGATGGCCACCCGCGTCCTGTTGTCACTATCAACAGACAGCTGCCGGGACCAGCCATTGAGGTAACACACTCGATCGCAAATTGCAATAACTACAAGATTTTGTTTTCAAAACTGAAAAGTTACACATTTTCCCCTGAGTATTTTACATGAAAAAACAAACAAACTGTTATAATAATGAAACCAGTATAAGTATCAAATCAGACGAGCATAAGCCTCCATATTAGATTTGGTTTAACCCTTTTAGCCACGAGTCCCTACAGCAGGAGATGGATTGACCATGATAATTCAAGGGTAGTGCCAGATTAGCTTGGCGCCTTCAGTCGCCAAGCTAATCTGGCACTACCCTTGAATTATCACGGTCAAGCCATCTCCTGCAACTGGTACTTAGTCGTTAGGCAACACCTCCAACATTTGAGAAATGGGACCGTGGGGCTAAAATGGTTAAACACACAACGGCTTCTTCATTTGGTATGCACACAGTGGGTTTTTGTTTATTGCCTTGGGGTGTGTGTATGTGTGTGATAAAAAGGCGGAGGATAGGATGGAGACAAGGGTGGGATGTGCATGCAAGCGAAGTGGGGGTAGGGGTGGCATGGGGTGGGAGGTGAGGTGGCAGGGGTTGGGGGGTGGGGGTGGGAGGCGGCGGTGGCAGGGGGTGGGAGGTGGGGGTGGCAGGGTGGAGGGAAAGAATCGGTTTAACACATTCTTCCCCAGGACCGAAATCCCCAAATTTTGAAGTTGTCCCCTGAAGGACTGTATTACAATTCTAGAGACAGATCGAGCATGATAGTTCAAGGGTGGTGCCAGAATAGCTTGGCGCCTCTAGGCGTCAAGCTATTCTGGCACCACCTTTGAACTTTCATGTTCCATATATGCCTTGCTGTGGTGTGTCATGGCTGAATGCGTTTCAGACAAAACAGTTTTTGTAAGACAAAAAAGAAGAGGACAGCAAGTCTGGTGTTTACGTTTAGTTCGTAAAAAGATGCCTGACATTTTGGAAAGTCCGCATTAATTTATTTTTCAACTTGATTGTCCATGAAGGGAAACTTTGGGCTGCCTTCCCGGAAGAAGTCGCATCGCCCGAGGGCAACCCCCGGACCTATCAAGCTTATACATATTTTGACCAATTTTGCATTTTCCAGGTGTGTGAGGGTGATAGGATAGTGGTGTGGGTGACAAACGAGCTGGATGATGAATCGACCACCAGTATGCACTGGCACGGGATGTACCAGAGAGGCACGCCTTATTATGACGGTGCCGCACACGTCACACAGTGTCCCATACTACCGTTTGAGTCCTTCAGGTATTGTACTAGCTCTTTCATCTTTAATCACAGGAGACTGATGGACCATGGTAGTGCCTACTCTAGTTAGTCTGGCGCCTGTGCAATCGATCATGACAGGCCGAAAGGGGGGGGGGGGGGGGCTGCCTGAGAAGCTTGGCGCCTGTAACACGCCAAGCTACTCAGGCACCGCCCTCGAACTCTCATTGTTCATCTAGAACTTCTTCTTTGCATTCGAAAATGTTAACCAGATTCTGGTTGTCCCAAGGTGGCATGCTTCCTGCTTGAAGTATTTATATCCGTGTTCCTTAGACTGATGGGGCTGCGGGATATTGAACTGAGATGAGCCAAAGGAGGTCAGCCATTAGCCCTGACAGGGTTTACAGTATGTGTATACGTGTGTGTGTGTGTGTGTGTGTGTGTGTGTGTGTGTGTGTGTGTGTGTGTGAACTTTTAGTTTTCTTGTTTGTATCAGCGTTTAGAGCTACTTTTAGAATAAGCGCTTAACAAATCTTCATTATTATTACTATTATAATTATTATTATTGTTATTATTATTATTATTATTATTATTATTATTATTATTATTATTATTATTATAAGGCCGGCACGCCTACAAACCATGCGCAGTACTCAGTCTCGACAGCCTTCAAACTCAAGGCATAGTGCGGCTAGCAAAAAGGCCGTATGTCAGCCGCACAATGCCCTAGGAAAGTCGCAGGTAATTTGCATACAGGGGTAGATTAACCCTTTCACTGCCAGTGGACGCAGATCATGTTTATGTAATCTTCGTCAATTTAACTCCGAAAGATCCCCAGTCGTTCAAGAAACAGGTACAAAGTGGTCTCTGCAAGAGGCATAGATCCTCATGAGCTCCAGCGACTGCCGGGACTCATGAGGATCTGTGCCTCTTGCATTCGGATCTTGCTTACTTTTTTCGGCGGTGCAGGGGATACAATTCACGGCGCAGCAGCCACAGGGATTCATGAGAATTTACGCCTTTTGGTAGCAAGAAACTGCTTCATTTTTATATACAGGGGCGGATCGGGTTTGGGGGGGAATGGGGTTTACAGGGGTTCCGGACCCCCCCCCTCCTCCCCGACCCAAATTTCTTTAAAATGCTATAACAAAGTGCCTTTCTGCGGTGTTTGGACCCCCCCCCCCCTCCCGTTGTTTGATAGTTTGGTGAATAGTGAGAGTCTCAACACACACACGCCTTCTCTCTCTCTCCCCGCACCCCCCCCCCCCCCATACACACACACAAGCCTTTTCTTCCCCCCCCCCCCCCACACACACCTTTTCGATTTGTCGGCCATTGGAAGCAAGGTCTAGCGTCGGGGAGGCCTTTTGTATCAGGTTGAAGGTTCCAAACAAAACGTTGGAACCACTCCACCCACCCCGACCCCCACACTTTGAGTTAAGTGATCCGCCACTGATATAGGCCTTCTAAAATCTGTGCGGAGGATGTATGACACAGGCATCGCTACCATCCATCAAAACAGTAGCTGTTTGGACACCCTCTCTGTAAAATGACACTACCTGTATAGCCCTCGACTTAATTCTAGATTCTTTATTATAATGGCAAAAGCCAGTACGTCTTGTTTTGTTGTTGTTAAGAGAAGCAAAATTTCTCAGTGTATAAAAATAACGAAAATCTAGCTTTCCTCTAACACGGACATAATTATCTTGTACTGGATTTTGCAATATAACGGCAGAACTCATATTCTTTTTTGTGTCGTTGTAGATACGAGTTCGTGGCGGCCCCAGCCGGTACCCATTGGTACCACTCCCACTCCGGCATGCAGCTCGGGGACGGTGCTTACGGGGCCCTCATCGTCAGACAACCGGAAACAGCCGATCCCCACTCGGCACTTTACGATCACGATCGATCGGACCACGTCATGTTCGTCTCCGATTGGATGTCTGTGACATCATTTGAACGGTAATAGAAATAGTGAGCAAAATGAATGAATACTAAGAGTTACTGTTAATTTCGTAAACCTGCTGCGCGGGCTTGAAATTGTTGTCACATGATCCCTGCTGCCGACGGAGCGGTGCATTAACTTATTCAGACCCGACACAACAAGAGATCGGGATCGAATATGATAGTTCAAGGGTGGTGCCAGAATAGCTTGGCGCCTATAGGTGCCAAGCTATTCTAGCACCACCTTTGAACTATCATGCTGGATCTGTATCTAGAATTGTCATACAGTCATTCAGAGTGCAACTTCAAAATTTGGGGATTTCGGTCCTGGGGTAGAATGTGCTTAATGTGCAAGAAACGTTTCCTTGCTTGCGCGCCTTTGCAAGCTGCTTTGGCTCATGGGGGAAGTGTCATGCCTCGTTCAGACTAGGCGTGAGTAGTTAATGAAGTATTTTTGCAATACAGATTTCTTTTTGTAATAACATGTTATCAGTCCGATCTAGAAAATAATTGCTGGAGAGGCTCACATTAATGGTGAGCGTATTGAATAAAGGCGCGTTTTCAAGAACACATCGTGGTCGGCAAAGTATGTAAAATATGAGAAAATGTATTTGTGTCCTATATAATTTTTATGTAGCACTACATTCCTGCAAATTTTAAAGTAGTTCGGATAATAAATGTGGATGTTACGGATAATGGAGAGAGTGGTGATTTGTCGAATATGGACACACTGATAAAATAGCCCATACTGTCCAAGTAGCATGGTTACAATGTAGTTTAAGTAAGAGGCATAGATCCTCATGAGCCCCCGCAACTGCGGGGGCTCATGCGGATCTATGCCTCTTACTGAAACCACATCGTGCTATGATGAATGGATTAACCCTGCTAGTCTCAACGTACGCCTCACAGCTATATTCATCTGATGCATGACGCGTACATTGTGCCTGAGATGTCGGCCCTGGTGAACGGGCGGGGCAGGAAACACGCGGTGCCCAACACCTACAACACATCCGGGTCACCGCTGGCACGTGCCCACACGCCATTGTCCCAGTTTCACGTGCAGCAGGGCGGCAGATACCGGTTCAGACTGGTCGGATCCATCCAGAAGTGCACTTTTAGAATGTTTTTCGACAACCATACTATGCAGGTAAAAAAAGTTGCTGAACAACGTCGATTTCATCCTAATTGAAGAGCGTATTAATACGGCATATCTTGAACGCCAGCATCATTTGCTGCGTATTTGTATGTGGCGCTGTTTGTATGAGTGCAGAAATGTTTGCTGAACAGCCGAAAACATGTCCTTCTTTGTCATTATTGTTTTAGTCTATTGTACATTGTAATTGCGTCATCGCCCTTTGCTTAGATCAGTTACACAGTGTGCTCAGTTCAGTTTCTTGTCCCATTGGCAGCGAGGTGATCTTGGACACAGTGTGCTTATTTACAATAGGTTAAAATCAGATAATGATATTATTTAATAACCCTTTGGCTGTCGGTAGCGGTTTTGTCGCGATGATTCCTGCAGGAAGTCAGAGTATTGTTATTCCTGCAGGATGTCAGAATGTTGTTATTCCTGCAGGATGTCAGGGTGTTGTTATTCCTGCAGGATGTCAGAGTGTTGTTATTCCTGCAGGATGTCAGAGTGTTGTTATTCCTGCAGGATGTCAGGGTGTTGTTATTCCTGCAGGATGTCAGAGTGTTGTTATTCCTGCAGGATGTCAGGGTGTTGTTATTCCTGCAGGATGTCAGAGTGTTGTTATTCCTGCAGGATGTCAGAGTGTTGTTATTCCTGCAGGATGTCAGGGTGTTGTTATTCCTGCAGGATGTCAGAGTGTTGTTATTCCTGCAGGAATCATCGCGACAAAAACCGCTACCGACAGCCAAAGGTTTAGTGCAGTCTTGAAATTCAGCCCAAAGTCGAGGACAATGCATGCATGCAGTCGTTTGAGTCCAAAGGTTTAAACTGTACATGTGAAGTTACTCATGTCTGTGAAGCTGTTGGCCATGGCTCTGGCTGATCTTACATTCCAGATCATTGCGTCTGATGGCATGCCTGTCTCACCAGTCACGGTGGACAACCTCATCCTCTCAGCAGGTAGGACTTTGTGGTGCTGAGTATACAAACTGTACTCCCGAGATAGACCCATTGGAGATGTGCGTCGAAAGTACGATGCAATGTTTTAACTCATTCTACCCGAACACCGAAATCCTAAAATTTTGCCGTTGTCCTCTGAAGACTGCACTGCAGTGCAGGACACAGATCGACCATGATAGTTCAAGGGTGATGCCAGAATAGCTATTCTGGCATCACCCTTGAACTATCACGGTCGATCCTTATCTTCCTGTGGTGTGTCTGGGGTAGAATGAGTTAACGTATTTAGCCGCAAGGCAGCAATTCCAAATATTGTGTACCAGTTGCAGGAGACGGATCGACTATGATAATTCAAAGTTATTGCCAGATTCGCTTGGCGCCAGATGGCACCACGCTAATCAGGCACTACCTGTGAATTATCATGGTCGATCCATCTCCTCTTGTAGTGAGTCAGCGCTAAATGGGTTCAGGTCATCGGGATGACGTCAGCTTTAGGTATAGTCCACCTGTTGACTTCAAGCTTATCGCTTAACCCTCATCATTCGGAATACACCAGTGAGTGAAATAAGTTGGACTAAAATAGTTCAAGGGTAGTGCCAGAATAGCTTGGCGCCTCTAGGCGCCAAGCTATTCTGGCACCACCCTTGAACTAAAGCCATTGGTCTATATCCTTATTTGTAAGTACTATAATGTAGCTTGCATATGGCAGTGTGCAAATTTAAAGCTTTTATCCTCAGTATGATATGAATTAACACTTGCATTTATTGTAATCGATCAGAGGGCGGGGGGGGGGGGGGGGGGGGCGGCCCCCCCCAAATAAACAAACAAAACAAAACAAAAACAAAAACAAAACAAAAACAACCCAAAAACAAACCCCACAACAACAACAACAAAAAACAAACAAACAAACAAACAAAAACCGATTCGCACTTTTTTCTCATTAACCGCACGGAATATCTGCTCATTATTAGGGGGGGGGGGGGGGGAGGAAGGAGAGGGGGGGGGGGGGCACAGACTTGAAACATATCTGGTTGATATGATAATATGCCCAACCCATGCCTTTATGATGTAAATTTCACATGTTTTTGATAGCAATGAATTAGATCAAAGGCACATTTACCGCAAAGGCTTAACCAAATCGTTCACCAACCAGAAACGTGTTTCAGGCGAGCGTTATGACGTGGTGATATCAGCTGACCAGCCGGTGGGCAACTATTGGATTCGCGGCGTCGGGTTGCGGGACTGTTACAAGAAGAGCACCGCGTACGCCATCTTGAAATACGAAGGATCTGAGGAGGCAGACGAAAGCGCCGATCCCGGCCCCTACAGCGACGGAACGGTGCGATTTATTTAAATTTTTATTTTATTTATTTTTATTTTATTTTATTTTATTTTATTTTATTTTATTTATTTATTTATTTATTTATTTATTTATTTATTATTTATTTATTTATTTTATTTTATTTTATTTTATTCTATCTTATTTTTATTTTTGTTTGTTTGTTTGTTTATTTCATAATAATAATAATAATAATTATTATTATTATTATTATTATTTACATTTTATTTATTTTATTTTGTTAAATTGTATTTATTATTTTATTTATTTATTTTTTAAGTTATTTATTTTATTTATCATTTATTTATTTTTATTTTATTATTTATTATAAACATGTTTTATTATTTATTTATGGTTTGTTTGTTTGTTTGTTTGTTTTTTTTTTTTTTTTTTTTTTTTTTTTTTTTTGGAGGGGGGGGGGGGGGGGGGATTATTTCATGTGGGCGACAATTGCCTAAGCTACAGATGGGTGAGACTGATGACACGAGTTTTCACTGAAATAAAATTGAACTTAACCCATTTAACCCCAAGACCGCATTTCCTAAACCAAACGACTCTGTACAAATGGCAGAACATGGATATTTATGATATTTCGAGGGAAGTGCCAGATTAGCTTGACGCCATCAGGAATTATCATGGCTGATCCATCTCCTGGGGTAGTGCGTCGGGGCTGAATGGGTTAAAGGAAACGACGCAACGGGCACGTGGCTCCAGCCTGATCCTACGACAAGAGCAAGGAATCATCAGAAAGAAGAAAGACCTGCGGGCCGATGTCAGCCTTAGCTTCCCGGCGCACGTCAGTGGGTCGACCGGCTCCTGGTCAAGCTGATGCTGATGATCCTGAGACTGGTGTGTCCTTTACAGATGTTCGGGCCGCTGAAGGACGCGTTGGACAGACCCTACTACAGCAGCAACGGGCATCCCACCGTGACCTTGTCCCAGCTGAACTCCACCGGACGTGTCAATCTAGCTGACCATCCGCCGGATGTGACGCACTACATGGGTGAGTGGTGAACGTTCGAGGAGGGTAGTTATGTCTTTTTCACATTCATGAAAACGTTGCCGAATGTATGCACTACGTTTAAAACAGTTGAGGCCCGAAAATGAACGTGAACATTCCTTGTATTAATAATAATTATTATATGGTATTTATATGGCGCATTTCTCATATTTATAATATAACACAATGCGCAGAATGTAGCCGCGAACTGAACCCAACAAGCACGCTCACGTGAATCACGCGCATTCACTCACACACTGTACGTAAACACAGAACATTCACATGGTGCTAAGGGCAAGCTCAAGCCAGCTACTGAAGTTGTTTTTTTGTTTTTTTTAAATAGTTTGTATTTGAAATTTTTTATTAAGTTGGCTGAAACTGATACCAAAGTGGAGGGGGAGGAAGAGCCGGAGTACCCGGAGAAAGAACCCCCGACGGTCCACCCGAATTAACGGTGACACTTACTAGAGGAGAAAAGTCCGACGCCGGAACCCGGAATCGAACCTCGCACCTTTAGCAGTGGTGGCAGGCGCCTTAACCATTGCGCCACGGACCGCCCCAATAATAATAATAATAAGGAAGATTTATAAGGCGCCTATACATGGTAAGATGCTCTAGGCGCCGTACATATGAACAAGAAAAATATTAGACAAAAGGTGACAAAGCCACATGTACAATTACACAGAAGAACAGAAAAAGACTAATTACGTGAACACTGATAATCAAGAAGCCACATTCAGCCAGCCTGCTTTATAAGTAGCTGTAGTCTCTTGAGAAGCATTCTTTTCACTAGCAAGGAGAGGCCTCATTTGCATCGCATGATCTCGCCAAGGGTTGTGCCCGCAACAAACCACAGCAAGATATCCCTCGACCATGATAGTTCAAGGGTGGTGGCAGAATAGTTTGGCGCCTATAGGCGCCAAGCTATTCTGTCACTACCCTTGAACTATCATGGTCGATCTGTCTCCTGAAATATAATGCGGTCCTCAGAGGATAACACCAGAATGTGGGTATTTCGTAACTCGGGCACAATGAGTTAAAGTTGTGCGACTGTTGAGAGGACTTTGCTTGGAAAAGTGGACTATTTTTGGCTCACGTGCGAAGCAAAAGTGAGTCTATGTTCTTGACCAGTGGTCGTCCGTCTGTAGTCCGTCCGCCGTCGTCCGTGGTAAACTTTATCGTTGGCATTTTCTCGGAGACTATTCAAACTTGGCCTAAGGATACTTTGTGGCAAGACCTTTCTAAACATACCTATTTGATTGACCTCTCACAAAGGTCAAGGTCACAGAAATCAGGAAATATGTAACACACAGCTGTATTTTGACATAATGTATTTTTCTCCAATACTAGTCGCAACTTCAAACCCAAACTTGGTACAACGATACCTGATGGAAAGACATTTCTATGCATACTAATTTGGATGAGCCCTCGGAAAGGTCAAGGGTCACAGGAGGTTGGCAAATGTGTTTGAAATGCCATTTTTGGAAAGAATTGTAGTTATTGTCAACAGTTTTGCAAACTTTTAAAACAAATTTGGCACAAAGGTAGCTGTTGATGATAAGACCTTCCTCTGTATACTAATTTCGTCGACTTATCGCAAAGGTCAAGGGTCACGGGTGTTGGAGAGATGTTAGAAAACTGATTAAATTTTGAGAAAACGTGGATTTTGCTTGTGCAGAAGCCATCCCTTATTGTAACAAAAGTCACACATGTAGATTGGACATACACGTGAGCCATAAGGGCTTTACCTTTGTTGTTTTAGGTACTGAACTGTGGTTTTTCCTATGAATATGTGCACCTTCTTTTTATTTACATTTCTCACCAGCCATGACGTTTCTTAACAACGACAACTCAAAGTTCAACAACAGGGACCTGTACAACGTAAAGGACCTGCCTCATTACAAGTACCATCTCACTCCCGTCATGAACAACGTATCCTTTACTGCAAGTGATCACGAATTGCCCGTCTGACACGAGTCCAAGTCGACCGGCATTCGCTTAAAGAAGACGACTGTAAATAGGACCAAAGTCGGCGTAAAGAACATACGAGGAGCTTTTCAGATAGTTTGAGACCAATTTATTTTTCTCTTGCATGTCTTATTTCACTTAACCCTTTTAGCCCCGGGACCCTGCAGCAGGAGATGGATTGATCATGATCATTCAAGGGTAGTGCCAGATGAGCTTGGCGCCTGAAGGCGCCAAGCTCATCTGGCACTACCCTTGAATGATCATGATCAATCCATCTCCTACAACAAGTACATTGTCGTTAGGCAACACCTCCAAAATTTTGAGAAATGGGACCTTGGGACTAAAGGGGTTAAGAGCGCCATCTCACATAAGTCGTGGCGAAATAAATTTGTATCAAAGGGGTTCAATAATATTATGCATTTTTTTCCCGAGCGCCACTTTTGGACACTGCCTCTAAACATGGCCCAACACGTGACGTTTTCCATTTCTGATTTTTAAGCCTTCGTAACAGAAAGCGTACCACTCTGAACATGGGCGGTGCAGTCGCTTGGCGTGCTGTTAAACCTACCTCCGCTTCATCTAAAACAACGGTTGGTTTCTGCATGGATAATGAATTTTTCTTTCGGAAATTCTGGCTTTTAAGTGAGCAAGGGGAAAGTGTCAAAAGACGAAATTTGTAATAAAAAGTTCACTCATCGTGTTCAGGCAGTCGTCGATGCAGACGCAAGATTTAGCCTTACAGAGATTATGTTGCCGCACATTCGTCATCTGCCTACAGAGCCTTGGCCAAAGGACTTAGATTCAGGAAGGTCTGCACGCTTTGCGTTCCGCGTGTTTTGACACTTAAAAACAAGAGGGGTAGGGTGCGTTTTGCCAAAACTAGACTACAACAGTACCAACACTGTGACCCAAGACGCTTGACTGAGATAGCTACCACAGTAGCTAGATATCTTTAGGCCCACGACGGCAGCAATGGGCCCGCGCACAGTCGTGCGCGGGTCCACTGCGGCCGTAGTGGGCCCAAGAGCCTTTGCTTACTGGCACATGCAGTTAGCTTTGAATGCGTAATTTTGAGCCCCACAGAAATGTCCAGAATACGTTGGACAAAGGGCGGGCCTTCCGCTAGAATTGGGAGAAGAAGTCACTCTCAAAGGAAAGTTGTGTACCTTGTCTTTTTCGATACTGAAGAAGCTGTTCTAGAATTACCGTACACGACAGAGGACCCAGTACTACACAAACTCTACAACAAACCAAGGGGAATTACTCAGCGCTGGACAACAGTTAGATCCCCTGCCCTGAGTAATACCCCTTGGTTTGTTGTACAATTCTGCCAGCGCTGGCCTCACCTATCTGGTTTGTTAGTACACAAATTCTGCACTTGCTGCAGAGAAAATTGTTGAGAACAAACCAAACACTGGGATGCCTAGTCGGCACAGGAATGCGCGGACCCACTGCGGCTGACCTCGGCCCGATAGCCTTTTGCGTATTGGGAAGGCCATTAACTCATTCGAGACGTGCCGACTCCGGATACGCGGCATAAGCTGCGTATCCGGAGGCGGCACGTCTCGAATGAGTTAACTCGGCCCTACGTCGGTCGCTGTCGCAGTCGTCATGATGGCCTTTCTGTGTTTTTGTGTTCTGGTCATAAACACCGTATGCTTTTACGAACTTGCGGGGCTGTGTGTAAGGGCCAAAATCACGGACCAGCACACACAATTAGCCTGTTCACGGCCGCAAAAATTAATCACCACCAAACTGCACGAGGCATAAATCCTCATGATCCTCCACTGTTGCAAAGGAAATGAAGATCTATGCTTCCTGCTGAAACCACTTTGTATCCATGTTCCTTTGACGGCTAAGGATCTTTGGGGTTGAATTTATAATGATTCCAAAACACAGTCAGCGTGCACGAAACGAAAAAGCGGAGTGGAAGGGGGGGTGGTTGGGGGGTGGTGGTTGGGGGGGGGGGTCGCTGGTGGGGTTCAGGGGTTGGTGGGGGGTGGGGGGGGGAGAGATGGGGTGGGGGGTATGCTTTGGTGAGTGCCGAGTTCGACTCCGCAAAGGACGCGGGATCAGAATGTTGAGGTAAACAGAAAATGCTGCGTCTGCCTTGTTTGCGATGTTTGTCAGTACATTTGATAAACATCTCATAAGGTGCAACTTATTAGCGTACATTACAACAGGAAGGTTGTTGTGCGACATATTGTCATATCGTCATATAAAGCCCATGCATACACACAATTTTCTTTAACATATAAAGCCCTGACGCGACACAACAGTAAAATGAATCGATCGTCTTATTTCAAGGGTGACGTCGAAATAGCTTGGCGCCTGTAGGTGCCAAGCTCTTCTGACTCCACCCTTGAACTATCATAGTCAATCTGCACCCAGAACCGTGACGTAGATCTCAGAGAATATCTCCAAAATTTGATAATCTCGTCCTCAAGACTTAATGGATTAAAAAAAAATCTTGACGGAAGTTCAGATCACATTCCAGTTCCCCCCCGTGCCGCTGTTGAGCCAACCGGAAGACGTGCAGGAGGCTTGGTTCTGTAACGCGTCCACGATAGACCACAGTCTCTGTCAGCAAGACCTCTGTAGATGTATACACAGGATCAAAGTCAACACGGGACAGGTGATGTGTATATCTGTGTAAACTCATTCAAGTTACCCGCATGAATAGCTGCGAAGTGTTGTATAGTTTTGCTGGCCGGCAACGTTGTACGACACACCTGCAGCTATTGATGCGGAAAGCTTTGAGTGAGTTAGTTCCCACCACTGCTGGGACTCAGCAGACAAACCGACATTTTTGAGACATAGATCCTCGCGAGTCCCCGCAGACGTGCCCCGCATCAATAGCCGCGAAAGTGTATAACGTTGCCGAAACTTTCGCAGCTACGGATGCGGGGCTCCTTGAATGACTTCATCCCCTCCCCTGCTGAAACGCAGCAGCCAAACACAAGTGCTTTAGACATAGAATAAAAAAGGTGAGTTGAATATTGTATCAATGTATGCATGTCTATTTTAAAAAGGAAAGGATTAACTCATTCGTGGCAAGCCGCATCCGGATGCGCGGCTTATGCCGCGCATCCGGTCACGGCTGGCCGCGAATGAGTTAAAATGACAAGTAGTATTGTGCTTTCCCTTTCTAAGCGTTCCTCTTTAGACGTGTTTGTCGTCATATAACACTTACGTTTATGTATACGAGGGCTAAGCCGGCGCTGTAGTGTTTTGATACTGTGAGTGTTGACCTTTAAACGGCCTTGTCCCCCAGATGGTGGAGATGGTACTTGTTGGGCTGGATCAGGAAGGTGACGGTCATCCCATGCATCTCCATGGTTACACATTCTACGTGCTGGGTATGGAGGAGGTGAGCGTTGTTTTCATTTAAAGGGTGGGATCCCGAAGGTACAGTTTCCGCTACAGCCGCAGCGCGGGCGGCTTCTATGCTATTGCGCTGACTGCTATGAGCCGACATCGGTCGCAGTGTGCCCGCGCACGACTGTGCGAAGGCTGAATGCGGCCGACGACGGCCCGTAGGTCTTTTTGCTTGATGAGTTTGAACTGCACGCGAGTTCATATACGCCGAGCGATGCTTTTCGAGTTGTTTCATTGAAAAAAAAACTAATTTGAATGTTTTATATTAATCATGTGATTTTTATTTGTATTTTTTAAAAATATCTACGGAATCATGTTGTTTCACTGTCAAGCTCTCTGCCGCTGGTAAATAATTGTGTATCCAAAATCGACTCAAATTAGACGCCAAATAAACTCATCCCCCCAAAAAAACTAACAAAAGCAAACAAACAAAAAACCCAAATAAACAAACAAACAAATAACCAAACAAACAAACAAAAAAGACGTAACCGTGGCCACTGCCCTGCAAGAGGCATAGATCCTCATGAGCCCCCGCAACAGCGGGGGCTCATGAGGTTCTAAGCCTCTTGCAGTCGGGTGATGTTCGTGTTTCAAAACAAGGAGGGAAGAAGTTGACTTTTTTGCTTGTGGTCCCATCATGCAGTTCCCGAAGCCCTACACCTTAGAGCACGTCGAGGAGATGGATCGACAGGGGTTGCTGGCCAGGAAGCTGATCAACCCTCCTCTCAAGGACACCGTCATGATTCCCAACCACCACTACGCCATCATCCGCTTCCGGGCAGACAACCCAGGTTAGATTGAGTTGTCCGACTTTGCTGGCAACATGCTCACAGCATTGATAGTAAACTCCCGATATAACACACCGCCAGGGGACCCGATTTTCTGGTTGTTATACCCGAAGTGTGTGATTTACATAGAAAAAAATATTCTTGGACCTGAAATAGCTTGTTATATCCGACTTTCGTAATATCCGAAGTTGTTATAAACTAAGTAGACTGTACCTGGTTTTGAAAAAAAAAAAAAAAAACACCCACAAAACTTCAATTCAATCCAGTTCATTTCTAAAAGCTTTATTTATACCTTAAGGGCCTTGTCAGACGGTACAGTTTCTGAAAACAGTTTTCTAAAACAAGAGGTTTCGAAAACTGTTTTGCTTCGAGCATGTCACACGGGAGAAACAGCGTTGTTGTGTTGCGTGTATACATTTTCCAAAGTTGTTTCCCTTTGACGATCTTTTGGTGAAGGGAGTTGTTAAACACGTTTAGGGCTTAACGTCTTTTGTCCACCACGAAGGTGATTTCAAGAAGGGGCAACGAAATAGGGTCTGAACAAATTTTGACCCCAGCTGGATTCGAACCCGGGAACGTTCGGACGAGTGTCGAACGCTCTACCACCGAGCCACCCAGCTCCCCCGAAGGGAGTTGTGAAAGGCCCTTGTTGTGTATCAAAATAGCACAATCACGTCCTGACTACGACATTTTTTTTTTTATAATTCAAGCAGCACCAATTGTCCTCGAAAGGCGAAAGAGAAGAGAAAGAAGATGGTGGGTGCGACCTTAGGTCAATAGAAGACGCTTTGGTTGCCGCCATTTATACGTATTGGTCGTCACGTGATCGTTTGTTTCACTTTGATTGGTTCAAGCAGCAGTGTTTTCCAAAACAGTTCTGGAAGCAGTAGGAAACTGTTTTCAAAACGTTTTGTGTGCCATGACACATGGCGTGCTCTCAAAACGGCTGTGCTTTTGTTTTTGAAAACTGTTTTCAGCCCCCGTCTAACATAGACTTTAAAGGCAATTGCAATTTCGTTGACATTGGAACACGTAACTTTTAAAATTGAAAGTTATTACAGCAGTTATTTAACCGCTTCAGGGCCAGCGGAAGCAAAATATTGTGTCTTTGAAAGCAGCAAAATTTTAACTCCGAAGAGTCCCACCAAATCCAAGGAATAGGTTTATGAAAAGAAACGACTAGTTCATGAACCCAGCATCTGTGGTGGCTCATGAGGTTCTTTGTCTCTTGCAGTCGGGTGATGTCTGCATTTTCCGGCAGTAAGGGGTTCATTTATTACTGTGACATAATTCATATTTTTCGCAAAGAAACTGAAACAAAACAGAACACATCTGAAATTAATTACGGAATACCATCTTTTAAATTAGCAGTTGCGTAGATACATGTATACCAATATTAAACCATTTAATCTCGAGAGACTACATCGGGAGACGAATTGACCATGATAATTCAAGGGTAGTGCCAGATTAGCTTGGCGCCTAATAACGCCAAGCTAATCTGGCACTACCCTTGAGTTATCATGGTAGATTCATCTGCTAAAAGTGATACATGGTCGTTGTTTGACACGTCGAAAGTTTGGAAAATACTGATGGGAAGTTAAATTGGTCAAACTCGTGAAAACAATACATTGCGACAGTGTCCAACTTGACGCTAACCCTCGCAAACGCCATCTTAACATCCATCTCCCGCTTCTGGTACAAGTCTTTATAGACCTGTTCCAAATTTGAGAAAGGTTTGTAATAGGTGTGTACGAGTAAACCCTTTCAACCCCCAGAACTAAATGACTTACATGTCATATATTGAAATTCGTTTTTATCCAGGAAATAAAACGCTATTCCATTTTGGACTGTTTTTCTCTTTTACCTTGACGACTCTCGCAGGAATCTGGTATTTCCACTGCCACATCGAGACTCACCTGATGCAAGGGAAAGCAATTGTGTTTCAAGACGGAGACTATGAGAACTTCCCTCCCCTGCCCGATGTCTTCCCGAGGTGTGGCGGGTTTGGGACGCACAACGCTGATCGTCGCAACGACCATGCACATCCGAATTGTGGATCAGGACCTTTGATTGGCTAAGGAATTGTTAGACGCTTCTTAACTGGCTAGATAATTCATTTGTTAAACGCTTCTTGATTGGCGTATTGTGAGAACGGAGCGCTTCGTGATTGGCTAAAGGATTGTGAGAACGCTTTTTGATTGGCTGCCATTTTGGATGGGCTTAATGGATCGGTTTGAGTTGAAAATTAGAAAATGCGCATATAACGCATATAATTATAGTGTTTTTATATTGTCATCTTAACCCATTTAGCCCCGAGTCCCTACAGCAGGCAACTGATTGACCATGATAATTTAAGGGTAGTGCCAGATTAGCTTGGCGCCTGTAGGCGCCAAGCTAATATGGCACAACCCTTGAATTATCATTGTCAATCATGCTCCTGCAACTGGTACATAGTCATTAGGCAACACCTTCAAAATTTGAGAAATGGGACCTTGGGGCTAACAGGTTAACCTGGTTGGCTGGTTGTAGATTGCTTAACCCATTCAGCCCCAAAGCATTACAGCAGGAAATGGATGGACCATGATAATTCAAAGGTAATGCCATATTAGCTTGGCGCCATCAGGCACTACCCATCAATTATAATGGTCAAGCCCACGTCCTACAGGTGGTACACAGTTGTTAAGTGACACCTCTGAAATTTGGGAAATGCGGCATTTGGGTTAAATAGATTAAAGTCCAACGTACACAGCCCTTACACTATGAGTTATCGCGTGTGTTCATATGCAACCTCGTAAGTGACTGTGTGTGAAAAGTGTCTCTTAAGAGCCTGAATGCGAAACATGCGTCAACAATGGCGATTCAACCTTGGTCAGTGCCAGAAAGGCTATCTGGCACCTGCATGCGCCAATTAAGCGATTTTAGCACCACCCTTGAACTATCTGTCTTCTGAACTGCTATGTTCCCTTCAGACGCTAACTCGTTAACTCATTCGAGACGTGCCGCCTCCGGACACGCGGCTTATGCCGCGTATCCGGAGGCGGCACGTCTGGAATGATTTAACACATTTAACCCTAAGGCCGTATTTTTCTAATTTTGGAGATATCACCTAACGACTATGTACCGGTTGCAGGAGATGGATCGACCATGAAAAATCTAGGGTGGAGCCAGATCAGCTTAACGCCTGATGGCGCCAAGCTGATATGGCCCTTCCCTTGAATTATCATGGTCGTTCCATCTCCTTGTGTAATGCGTCGGGGGTCTAAATAAATTAATTTCGGCACACATCTATTTAACTCATTCTACCCCAGACACACCACAGCAAGATATGGATCGACCATGATAGTTCAAGGGTGATGCCAGAATAGCTTGGCGCCTATGGGCGCCAAGCTATTCTGGCATCACCCTTGAACTATCATGGTCGATCCGTGTCCTGCACTGCAATGCAGTCTTCAGAGGACAACGGCAACATTTGGGGATTTCGGTGTTGGTGTAGAATGAGTTAAGGTAATTGCTGATCCAACAGTTTGTATTCCTCCGCCAAATGGTGAGTTCAGACAGTTACGCCGTGGTTCATGGACAAATATTATGTGATGCATGGGCGGACCATTATATTGAATGAGAAGAGTTCAGTTTGTCCAGAACCTTAACCATTTCAACACTAAGCCCACATTCCAAATTTTTGAAGGTATCACCTAACGACTGTGTATTAGTTGCAGAAGATAGGTCGAATATGATAATTCAAGGGCAGTGTCAGATTAGCTTGGCGCCGTCAGGTGCCAAATAATCTGGCACTACCCTTGAATTAGCATGGTCATTCTGTCTCCTGGTGTAGTGCGGCTTGGCTACATGGGCTAAGTCATTCAGGGCTGTCGAGGTGTACGGTTGCAGAAGTGTCAGCCGCTCGGTCTGTCTAGAAATGATAGTATACAGACACTTCAATTGTATGTTTTATAGAACCTTTCACAACTGCAGAATAGCGATGTAGGTCGAAGCCATCTTTTGAACAGAAGCGATGCATTTATTTTCGTAAATAGTACACAATAACTCCTATTCAACAGTTGAATCAACAAATAAAATTCGTAACATATTTCCATTTCGCACAACAACACAAATAGGATGAGATTTTCGCTTGCAACATATGAAACAACAAAGTGTAGTATCTGTAAATGGAAAACTACATTACTATGCAAATGTGAAGTTGTTTCCCTTGTTACTAACAGTTTGCATTATTCTTGGTATTTCGGTATGTAGACCTCTAACGTACTCTGCGCGATCTAAACTTCCGATTTCGAAATAAATAATGCGGAAATGAGTATATTTTCGGATTGTGCGCGGCCTTTCTACGTGTAGGAAGTGAGCTTTAGCCATTCAAATGTGGAATATGTGTACGTTACACACTCTAGCTTGCGAACTGCCTATATGTTCACCATGCGATCCCAAGCTGAGGATATATGGTGTGGGGTGTTTCCTATGTAAAAGTGTTCTTTAAAAGTTCATAGGACTATTGATACATAGGACTATCGATGCTAAGATTACCTGCCATAGGACTATCGATGCTAAGATTACCTGCCATAGGACTATCGATAGGTAGGGATATTGATGCGTAGGACCATCCGGACACCCAAAGACTTTGACAATACAACATCCAGCATCGACAGAAAGGTACGTTGTGCGTACTGTGTACATGTTCACATCGTTGCTGTTGTTGCCGTTGTTTGGATTGTCGCGTTCTTGGGCTTATAACAGTCCCGCAAATATCACCAAGCAGGGCCAGAGGATTGCGTATTTGCCTTCCTTTGATCACTCTTTCGTACATTCGAATAATAATAATAATAATAATAATAATAATAATAATAATAATAATAATAATAATAATAATAATAATAATAATAATAATAATAATAATAATAATAATAATAATTTATGTGGCGCCTAACCTCAGCGGACCTCCAGCGGCACAGGACAGGAGTCGCTGGAGGTCTCTCGTCGACGGCCTATACCCTGGAAGGGGTGACAGGCGTAAGTAAGTAAGTAACCTCAGGTTGAGCTCTAAGCGCCTTACAAATTTCAAAACTACAAATACAAAAACTGTACGCAGTATTACACGCACGCACGCACGCACGCACGCACGCACGCACACACACACACACACACACACACACACACATTCCAGGCACCACAGCAAAACTACAACAGAATCCTCAGCAGCCAATGCTAATCAGTGGGGTAATGGAGTTGGAAAAGGAGTGTTTTTAGCGCAGATTTAAAAACGTCCTTTGAAGCACTGTGCCGGACGTGGGAGGTGAGTTCGTTCCAGTACAGCGGCCCAAAATACGAAAAAGACCGCTGGCCGAAAGATTTGGTACTGACAAAAGGTTCACGCAAAATGCGGCTGTCAGCAAAGGATCTGAGCTGTCTTGAGGGAGTGTACAGCTGTAGGAGAGAGGACAGGTACGAATGACCAATACACAAAGGCTATTGGGCCGAAGTCAGCCGCAGTGGGTCCGCACACTGTCGTGCGCGGGCCCTCACACTGTCGTGCGCGGGCCCTCACACTGTCGTGCGCGGGCCCTCACACTGTCGTGCGCGGGCCCACTGCGGCCGACTTCTGCCCGATAGCCTTTGTGCACTGCATAACCACCGACGTCTGAGGATTTGACGCGTGTTTTTGCTCCAGATAAGGAAAGCTGATGTGACTGAAATCATCAACGACTTCGTGCCACATAAGCCAAGGCAAGAAATAGTACTGCTTTGTTTGGTTGGTTTGGTTTGTTTGCGACGAACGACTCCTACTACGAACGCGAGCGAAGTCATGGTTAATATATAGCCAGCGTTTACGGTCAGCATGGACAACACTCCAAACATCGACAAGAGGCACGCCTGTAGGATAAATGTTTGGAGTGTTGTCTATGCTCAAGGACACAAACTGGTTATCCACCATGACCTCGCTCTCGTTCGCTGTTGGGATTCGTTCGCTATCAGGGGCGGATCAGTTACCTCGAGGGGGGAGGAGGAGGGGGGGGGGGCGGAGGTCGTGGTTGGGGGGGGGGGTTCCAACGTTTTGTTTGGGACCTTCAACCTGACACAAAAGGCCTGCCCGACGCTAGACGTTCTTCCAGTGGCCGAAAAATCAAACAACGTGAGGAAGGGGGGGGGGGGAGAGGAGGGGACCGGAGGGGGGGGTTGAGGCGGGGATGGGGGGGGGGGGAAGTAGAAGAAGAAGGCGTGTGTGTGTCAAAATATCAAACAACGTGGCAGGGGTGGGGGTGGGGGGTAGTGTGTGTGTGTGTGTGTGTGTGTGTGTGTGTGTGTGTGTGTGTGTGTGTGTGTGTGTGTGTGTGTGTGTGTAAACTCTCTAAAAGTCAAATAATGAGGGGAGTGGTCCAAACACCCCAAAAAGGACATTGTAATAACATTTTAAACAAATTTAAGGGGGGCTGGAGGGGGGGGGGGAGGAGGTTCCGGAATCCTAGGTTTTCCCCCACCCACACCCCAAATCCGCCTCTGGTTACAATCGAAACCCAACTGCTGTGCTAAGTCAGCGCGACCTGCACTTGAGAACTAAAGATTAAAAGAAAGATACTTCTGTGTCCACGTTGCAGATAACCAGCCGTTCACATTCCACAAAACGCATATACAGAGGGATGCAGACCTGCACGCAATATTACGTAATATTAGGTGCAGGTCTGTCACATCAAGGGCCAACCGCAAAAGAGAGGCCGATTAACATTTTAGCTGCCAGGGCAGGGCGATCGATTTTCAGCTGCAAGAGACATTAACCCTCATGAGCCCCCGCATTCGCGGGGGCTCATGAGGGTTTATGTCTCTTGTTAGTGCTGTGTTCTTCATGCCTGTTTTGTCTCACATTTACATCTACTTTCTTCACGCGAATGTCGGTAGGTGTGCAGTCGTTTTAGGCGCGAAATTCGTGATCACTGGCAGCGAAGGGGTTAAGGCAGCCGAAGGGTAGTGTCCGACCAGCTTGGCAACTGTAAAGGCACCAAGCGGTAGTCAGACACCACCCTTCAAGTAGCTCAATCACCCGCCTCACGCGCATCGCTATGCCTGCAATTTTAAATTTTGAGATTTTTCGAACAGGAGGGGAAACACTTATCTGCCCTAACCAAAAAAAAAAAGCCCTTTTCTACCTGTGAACAGCCAGATGTGTGTACGCAACCCAAAACATTACAGGGACAAAGATGTACGATGTATTCCGCGCCATATCCGTCAGTGTTTTCGCGAAAGTGCAGAGGCAGTCTCTGCGACCAAGAAATAGGAATGATTCGTTGAATTCCCTGAGGGGAAATGTAGTAGTAATATGCAGCCATTGTACGATCACAAACTGTGCAAGAAGAAAAGTGTATTTACAGAACTGCTATGGGTGAAACAGTATTTTCAACCGAAGTGTAGAATGATTTTAACCCCTTCCCTGCCATTGTACGTACATTTTTGTTTCTGAAATCTTCGTTCAGTCAACGACCAAAGACGCGTGGATGCAAACTGGTCCCAGCAAGAGTCATAGTTCCCCAAGATCCCCCGCAGTCGCGGGGGCTCATGAGGATCTATGTCTCTTGCGGTTGGATTGTATTCACTTTTTCTCGGCAGTGAAGGGTTTAATAGAGGATTTCAGGATTTGTTTTAAAACGTGTGCGATGCTTTCTCACATTAATGCCTTGATAGTCTATTTTTGTGTGAAAAGAGTAACTCAAATAAAATCTCTATCACACCCCACCCCCTGACAAAAAAACCAAAGAAAAAACAAACAACCCAACATTAAAAAACAAAACAAACAAAAAACAAACAAACAACAACTGTCTTTTGCATTTAGAAGGCAGAGTCATCAACTTAATCGTTTCAAATGTGAGCCACTGATAAAAAAAAAAATACTTTAAAAAAAAAGAGATGAATGATTAAGTTTACGTCCGTGGTAATGCAGAATGTAAGTACATGTATATAAACAAAGTTTGAATTATAAACAACAGTAAAGAGATTGGACTAAGGTTGATAATGCCAAAGTAATGCCAATTAGATAATCATTGCAACAACATCAACAACAGAACAACGACGACGTTAATAATAATAATAATAATAATAATAATAATAATAATAATAATAATAATAATAATAATAATAATAATAACATGATCAATAGTGAAATCATTGAAACAGTCCAGAACTTTAAGTTTCTTGGCACTACCATGTCATGTGACCTTAAGTGGGAGGAAAACACTCGCCTCATCGTCCAAACAGCGCAGCAGCGCTTGTTCTTCCTGCGACGTCTGAAAAGTTTCGGTCTCGGTGCCCACATGTTGATGCAATTCTACCGAGCTGTGATTGAGAGCATGCTCACCTTTTCGATCACGGTTTGGTATGGTTCCATCACAGCCAAAGAGAAAATCAGACCGAGTAGGGTGGTCAAGACCGCTTCAAAAATCATAGGCAGAGATCTTCCTAGCCTGGACTCTCTGTACCAGCAGCGTCTCTTACGTAGAGCAAGTCTTATCTCCAGTAATTCCACCCACCCCGGCAATGAGCTTTTCCAAATTTTACCATCAGGGCACAGGTACAGGTCCATCAGTACCAGGACCAGCAGATTCCGCAACAGTTTTTCCCCTCTGGCTGTTCGCGCTCTCTCTGATCAACCGGACTAATTGGAGAGAGCGCGAGTGGCGAGTGAGAACGAATGTGTACACGGTCAGCTTTTAACTGAATCAGATGTTACTGTTTCTCTCTCTCTCTCTCTCTCTCTCTCTCTCTCTCTCTCTCTCTCTCTCTCTCTCTCTCTCTCTCTCTCTCTCTCTCTCTCTCTCTCTCTCTCTCTCTGTGTGTGTGTGTGTGTGTGTGTGTGTGTGTGTGCTTAGTCTTAGTAACTGACATCAAGACAAATTCCAATATTTTTATTGTTTTGTACATGGAAACATATGGCAATAAACTATCTTATAATAATAATAATAATAATAATAATAATAATAATAATAATAATAATAATATAATAATAGTAATAATAATAATAATAATAATAATAATAATAATAATAATAATAATAATAATAATAATAATAATAATAATAATAATAATAATAATAATAATAATAATAATAATAATAATAATAATAATAATAATATTATTAATATAACGACAAGATGGGATGAACCATAACCCACAAAGTCGTTTCTATATTAGAGCTGTCTTCGCTGTCAAGGGTCTCTACCTTTTGTCTTGGACTTGATTCTGATGTTGAAAAATCTCCTTCTGATAAAGCCTCGCAGATGTGCCAATGCGTCATAGTGAACTCTAGAAGGGGTGCGCGCAGTGCATACGCGTCTTTGGTTTGTCAATCTTCATTTGTCATAAAACAGTTTTTTTTGTTTTTGTTTTTACGTAATTTTATATTTAACGTGACACGAGATTCGCTTTCGCTTCAAGACTTGCGAAAATGGTGACAAAACTAGAATTTCACGATACAATTTCAATATTGCTAGAATTTGTGTGAAATCAGATTGACGTTACTTAGCTACATGCTATACTTAGTACACCTGCATGCTCTTCTGAAAGCGCGTCGATGTGTGTGTACGCGTGTGCGTGCGTGCATGCGCGCGCTGCAAACATCCTCAAGAGGCATAGATGTTCATGCGCCCTCCAGGCACTTGAGGATCTATGCCTCTTGGAGATGCGCGCATATGTGTCATTGGTTTGTCAAACGTCATTTGTCATGACGTATTTTTTTATTTTTACGTAATTTTATATTTAACGTGATATGAGTTTCGCGTTCGCCTCAAGACTTGCGAAAATGGTGACAACACTAGAATTTCACGGTACATTTTCAGTCTTGCTAAAATTTGTGTGAAATCAGGTTGACATTACCTAGCTACATGCTATACTAAGTACAAATGTATGCTCTTCTGAAAGCGCGTCGATGTGTGTGTATGCGTTTGCGTGCGTGCATGCGCGCGCTCCAAACAACCTCAAGAGGCGTAGATGTTCATGCACCCTCCGGGCACTTGAAGATCTATGCCTCGGAGATGCGCGCATATGTGTGAGAAAGAGAGAGAGAGAGAGAGAGAGAGAGAGAGAGAGAGAGAGAGAGAGAGAGAGAGAGAGAGAGAGAGAGAGAGAGAGAGAGAGAGAATTACGTCATATTTAGAGTATCACTATCTGCGTGGTAACGGTGTTGCTTCTTTTACGTCACCGGCACTGTCTGACGTGCTGTAGCAGAGAAGTTAAAAAAAAAAAAAAAAAACTGTTTTAATTATTTTCTGAAAAGAATTAATTTTTACTAAAGAAGTTGAAAGGATACAAAGCTGGCTAACGAACTCATCAAAGTCTTTTTCCAAACTAGCTATATGCAAAAGTTCAAGTAAATATGACAACAATTACGGATCTAATCTGGGTCAACCGACTTCCTATAAACGGTTGTTTATGTCTTCAATGAGACATTCAGTTATAATATGCTCGGAGGCTCTCTTAGCCATCAACTTAAGAAAGTATTTCGCCAAGTTTCGAGCTTGTGTGTACAGAAATGTCGGAGATTCTCTTGTTTTCATACATACGCACACACATAAATACATACGCACATACATACGCATATGCCGCGCTTCGCGCCAAATGAACGTTCAACAGCGAGGTTAGCGTAACTAGACATGACGTAATTTTAATCTTGTTACTTCAATTGTTAGAGGTTTAGCCTGCCCGCCTTTGACATCATGGACATGCTATTAACTTCGCCCCACCGTGACCAGTCCTAAAAATAACCTTCTTTAAATAGAAGGGATTTTAAAAACAATAAATAAATTTTTAGTATTATGATTATAATAACACTACTACTACTACCACTACTACTACTACTACTTATTATTATTATTATTATTATTATTATTATTATTATTATTATTATTAAATTTTGATTATTATTGCTATTATTATTAGTAGGAATATATAGTTTAGTTTTTATTATTGTTATTATTGTTGTTGTTATTATTAAGTTTACGTCCCATTTACATTGCATTGACAAAGCAGAGTCCATCCATGTGTAGGTCTGTGATTTTGAACCTTACGGCTTCAGCCGTAAGGTCCAAAATCACAGACCTGCACACAAATCAACAGACCGCATTTGATACCAGAATACATCGTACGTCCAAGGTTGTGTACCCCCAAAGAAAGAGAAGAAAAAAGCCGTAATGTAACATGTGCGCTAGTTCAAAATCTGAGTCCAGTAGCCTACTCCCAGGACGGTTGAAACCAAAAGCCGTCCATTTGACTGGCCTCGAGTTTTCAGTCGTCTGCCATGGAGACGTTTGGAAGGTCAATCAACTTGTTTTTAGTCGCCGTTCTCTTTATTGGAGTAATTGGTAAATATGCAGGTTTATTCACAGTAACAGTCTAGGTATCAAAGTCTCTTTCGACATATCTTTACAACTGGCATTTATTTAAAGGCCCACTACCGGCGTAACTGTTCAAAGATACACTTCTGTAACAAACGGTTAC
>BTPG01000006.1:13285390-13301983 GCA_036245525.1 Semisulcospira habei
AGATATGCGCGCTCCAACTAAAAAAAAAATAAATAAATAAATATATAAATAATTTTTTTTTTTTACCTAGCTGGGCGCGGTGTTAGCAAGAAGCATAGTTGCTCTGGAGCTACTGGCTTGGGTTCATTGGGGTCGATGTCTCTTGCGCTTGGGTGATACCGGGTTCCATTGGCCCAGCTGAGTGACCGGGTTCAGCCATCGCCTGTGCAGACTTCAACCGCCCATCGGCAAACTGCCGTAGACTATACTCTTAACTTACTTTGGGGCATAAAGCCGCGTGTCCGAGTGCAAGCGCGCCGCCATTCTGTTAACCCCGTGGCTGTCGTTAGCGCTTTTGTCCAGGTGATTTCTACAGGAATCAGCAGGACAAAAGGCCGCTACCGTCCGCCAAAAGGTTAAAGATTGCGTTTCTTTGACATACTAAATGCAGGAGGCGTGTTTAGTGCGGCATTATCCGCTTTAACCCCTTGACTGTCAGTGGACGCGGACTGTTTCATAAATCCTTGTCAGTTGAGTTCAACGTCAAAGAGAATCAGGAGTCTAAGGAACGTGGACACAAATTGGTTTCAGCAAGAGGCATAGATCCTCATGAGCCCCCGCGACTGCGGGGGTTCATGAGGACCTGTGCCTCTTGCAGGTGGGTGGTGGTTAATTTTTCTCGGCAGTGAAGGGGTTAGGCTACAGGCGGAAGCTCAACAGGATGTTGATGGGCGATTTAGAATCGTGTACACCTGTCTGTTGATTCACAGCCCGCGGTGACAAACAATAGTATTTCATTTTCATTATTTCCGGTAATAAAACATTGCCCCTCTTAGTCGTCATTGTCTGGTGAAGCCAACGCGTTTCATTCAAAACCCGCACGGTGCAAGTTTCAAATGACTCGCATGTTTTACGACGTAATCACACACAGCGCGTACGAGCTCAGAGCGCAATTGTCGAATAGCTATACTCCTTGATTTTCGATCTCAATTTACGGTTGTACTACGATTGTGAGACTCAGATTCACAGACCATTATGACCGTACAGTGTGTCTAGGGTGACAGCAGTTAAACTAAGTTCGCTTATGTAGATGATGTGACGAGCCGGATGTTGCTCTGCCGAAGCCGTCCCAGTAAGCAAAATGTCTTCGAGGCCCACAACGTGCCGCAGAGGGCCCACTGCGACCTATTGTGGGCCCGAAGACATTTTGCTGTTGGGGTGGTAGCATTTTCTTGCTCAATGATAAGTCATTTCATGAAATGCAGAGAAAAAGATGGGAGGACGATATCTCAGAGTGGGCAGGACTGAAGCTGAGCGACACACTAAGAATGGCAGAGAACAGAGTGGAATGGAGGGAGCTGGTTGCCAAGTCATCAGTGGTGCCCCAACGGTCGGCAAGACTACGGGATAGATAGATAGACAGACAGACAGACAGACAGACAGACAGATTAGATAGATAGATAGATAGATAGATAGATAGATAGATAGATAGATAGATAGATAGATAGATAGATAGATAGATAGATAGATAGATAGATAGATAGATAGATAGATTTATTTATCAGATGTTTTTGTTTTTTATCAAAGGCAAATTCCCACTCAGTCGGCCCTTTGCAAATCACGGCCGGCTTCCATTTATCTGCAAGAGGCATGGATTCTCATGGGCCCTTGCCCATGAAGGGGGCAGGTGCTCATGAGAATCTATGCCTCTTTCCTGGCGGAGACCAAAACGTGTTTTCAGATCAGGTTATGGCGGCACGTGTGTTGAGGGCGGCGGCTGGAGGGTTGAGGATGACCTGTGATGTGGCTTTACATATGTGTGATGGGTCTATAATTTTGGACCTTACGGTCTAAGGTATTAAGGTCGAGACTCCCAGGCCTTCACAGGTCTTTTGGAAACACGGGTGTTGTGCACGAGACGTATCGGTTGTCATTTAAAATAATTATTTTCATTTATCGATTTTATCGTCAACCGAATTACTTACTTACGCCTGTCACCCCTCCCAGGGTATAGGCCGTCGACGAGAGACCTCCAGCGACTCCTGTCCTGTGCTTCTCCTTCGATTCTACTCCAGGTGGTTCCCAGTCTCTTGATGTCTGCTTGGAGGTCTCGACGCCAGGTGTTTCTCGGCCTGCCTCTTTTCCTCTTTCCCTGGGGGTTCCATGACAATGCCTGCCTATTGATACTGGAAGCTGGCTTTCTCAGACTGTGACCAATCCATCCCCATCTTCTTCGCCCAATTTCATTCTCTGCTGTTGTCTGCTCTGTTCTCTCCCAGAGTCTGACGTTGCTGATCTTCTCTGGCCAGTGGATTTTGAAAATTCTTCTAAGGCAACTGTTTATGAGGAACTGTACTCTATTGACTGTGGTTTTTGTCAATCTCCAAGTCTCTGCTCCATATAGGAGAACTGCTTTTACGTTGGAGTTGAAAATCCGGACTTTGGTGTGTTGTGACAACTCTCTGGAACTCAACACTTTTTTTCAACTAGAGAAACCCTGCTCTGGCTTTACCGATTCGAGCTCTGACATCTGCATTAGTGCCGCCTTTTTTGTCTATGATGCTCCCGAGATAGGTGAAGGACTCCACCTCCTCCAACGGGGTGCCAGCAAGCAAGACTGGTTCTTCCCTGGTTGCGTTCAGCATCATTGTCTTTGTTTTCTGTTTGTGGATGGTGAGACCCACTTGGGACAGGATGTCAGCAAGCCTCGTGGTCTTGTCCTGCATTTGTTGATGAGTGTGGGACAGTAAAGCCAAGTCGTCTGCAAAATCGAGGTCGTCAAGCTGTGTCCACAGTGTCCACTGTATTCCACTTCGTCTGTGCTCTGTGGTCCTCTTCATGACCCAGTCTATGGCCAGTAGGAAGAGGAACGGAGACAGCAAACACCCCTGCCTGACACCGGTTCTGACCTGGAGCTCCCTGGTGAACTGCCCTTTGTGGATCACGCGATATGTCATGCCATCGTAGCTGCTCTTGATCAGGCGGACGAGCTTTGTGGGTACACCGTAGTGTCGTAGGAGTTTCCACAGAGTCTCTCGGTCCACGCTGTCAAATGCTTTCTCGTAATCCACAAAGTTGACGTACAGCGGGGAGCTCCACTCCAGAGACTGCTCCACGATGATGCGGAGAGTGGCGATCTGGTCTGTACACGATCGGTTTTTCCTGAATCCTGCTTGCTGGTCTCTCAGCTGGGGATCAACGGAGCTCTTCACTCTCTCCAGGATGATCCTGTTGAAGACCTTTCCTGGTACTGACAACAATGTGATTCCTCTGTAGTTGGAACATTTGCTGAGGTCGCCTTTCTTGGGAAGCTTCATTAGGTACCCCTCCTTCCAGTCAGCCGGCATCACCTCCTCTTCCCAGATCTTTCCAAACAGTGGGTACAGCAGCTCTACTGTTGTCTCTAGGTCTGCTTTCAGAGACTCCGCTGGGATGCCATCTGGCCCTGCTGCTTTGCCGTTGTTCAAAAATACCACTGCTCTTCTGATCTCTTCCCGGCTGGGTCTGTCACAGCTGATGGGTAGGTCGGTCTCTGCTGGCTGGATGTCTGGGAGGTCGGGTGGGCTGGGTCTGTTCAGTAACTCTTCAAAATACTCGGTCCATCTGTCGAGTTGGTCTGCTCTGTCTGCAATAGGCTTGCCTTCTTTGTCTTTTACTGGTCTTTCTGTATGGCCATACTTGCCCGACAATCTTCTGGTAGCGCTTAAAACCGGTTGGACAGCACCAGTTTGAACTCTTCTCTCACTCCAGTCTCTCTCAGGAGGCCTACATTATAGCGCTGTCTTTTTGTTGTCTCTGTGCGGCTTTTCTTTAACTTGAGCTTTATTCTTAAGGTAAGCAGATGGTGGTCTGAGGCGACATCTGCTCCCCTCCTCACTCGAACATCTTGAAGGGATCTTCTAAACTTCTTGCTAATGCAGATATGGTCTATTTGGTTCTCTGTAGTATGGTCAGGTGAGACCCAAGTTGCTTTGTGTATTCTTCTGTGTGGGAAGATGCTGCCTCCAATGACAAGTCTGTTTAGAGCACAAAAGTCTACAAACCTCTCCCCGTTCTCACTCATCTCCCCTAGTCCCTGTCTCCCCATCACCTCTTCGTATCCGGTGTTGTCCTCCCCTATTTTGGCATTAAAATCGCCCATGACGATGGTGATATCTCTCTCCGCACATTTGTCCACAGCACTCTGGAGTCGGTCGTAGAACTCTTGTTTCTCTTCTTCGTCACTGTCATTAGTGGGCGCATAACACTGGATGACGTTGAGCTTGAGCTTTTTCTTGGTTCTAAACGCTGCTGTGATAATTCTTGGCCCAAGAGGTTCCCAGCCCATCAGCGCTCTGTGCCACTGGTGACAGCATGAATGCTACTCCTTCTGTATGGGGGGGCATTCTCCTCTTCATGACCTGAATACAGAATCATCTCCCCACTTAACAGCCTTTTCTGGCCAGACTGCGTCCATCTGGCTTCACTGATACCTAGCAGGGAAATGTTGTACTTTTGTATTTCCGCTGCTATCTGGACCGCCTTGCCGCTCTGGTACATGGTCTTGACATTCCATGTGCCCATGGTTGTGTCCCTGGATAGAGAGAGGCGGCTCGGTCCTGTGGCTTCCGAAGACTTCCGGCTTTCACCGCAGGACGTCATAAATCTTCTGGTAGAAAAACCTTCCTCCTCCAGGAAAGAAATTGCTGTTTGTCTTTTCGTCGGCGTTTTTGTAGCTATTTCCTTATTTGCAGGGTGGGGAAGCTACCCCCACGCCCAACCCCCTTACTAGGAGGACCAGGGGTTTTCTGTCGGGGTCACCTTCCCTTAGACCATGTTGGTTCACGGCACCTTATTTCATTCGGTGCACCCCTCTTGCAAGGGACCCCTATCCACCACCCAGATATGGTCCCAGCGCGAGGCGTCAACCGAATAATACCTGCATATCACTGAACACATTTTAAGTATAAGTTCCGTGTCCGTACAAAAAAAATAATAATAAAAAATAATAATAATAATAAATTAATTTTTTTAAGTTCCGTGTCCACGATACAATGAAAAATAGTTGTTAATAGCGACCTGTCACGCTCCCGCAGCAAAGCATCCGCCGCAGCGCACCATCCTCTTTTTTTCTTTTTTTTTTAAATCTGGTCTTAAGCCGTTTAACCGCGTGGCGCAATGA
Source organism: Semisulcospira habei (assembly GCA_036245525.1). Lineage (NCBI taxonomy): Eukaryota > Metazoa > Mollusca > Gastropoda > Semisulcospiridae > Semisulcospira > Semisulcospira habei. The sequence goes on from BTPG01000006.1 coordinate 13,290,531, forward strand.
AAAATAGTTGTTAATAGCGACCAGTCACGCTCCCGCAGCAAAGCATCCGCCGCAGCGCACCATCCTCTTTCCTTTTCTTTTCTTTTTTTAATCTGGTCTTAAGCCATTTAACCGCGTGGAGGTGTCGGCTAAAGACTATGCATCACCTGCAGAAGGCGAGCCGACCATGATAATTCAAGGGTAGAGCCGGATTAGCTTGGCGCCTGATGGCGCCAAGCTAATCTGGCTCTGCCCTTGAATTTTATCACGGTCGATCCATCTCCGGCTCAGTGCGTCCGGGCTAAATGGGTTTAAATTGTTTTCAAAGCCGAGACCCAATAAATGTCCAGACTATGTCACTAAGCAGGTTGCAAGTATTCGTGTAAGCCATACAAATATTTTGCTATTGGTGACCAGTCACACTTCCACCGCTACCCAAACGCCATCGGGCCGACGTCGGCCTGATTGCCTTTTGCGCATTGGGTAGCTTTTATTTCGCTTCCCTCCAGCAAATGCGTGTTTTCTGCCCAACCTTTTATCTATTTTGACGTGAATAGTGACGTAATCCGTATATCGTGACGTGTTTTTTTAAAAACATATAAGCAGAAAGGTTAGTCATATTTGTGTGAGGATCGACTTAGGGCGGCCTACAGTAAAATGTTAATATCTCGCAATATCTCCTTTATAGACATTTCTTAGTGTGTCTTGCAATAATGCTGAACTATCGAACGATGCATTGTTCTGTCTTCATACGCCCTGATTGACTAGCCGGACATTATTCTATATCGTGTGCCTGTGATTATTTTTGTTCTCCTCTAAAGCAGGTTTGCGCCGATGTGCCTCTGATTTAATCCAGCACAGTAAAACCTGCTTTAAGCGACCGTCTGTTAATGGTGGTCATACAAGCAAGTGCCCTCACAATTACCGGGTAATGCGCGCAGCAGGTCACTAACCCTTACCTAACCCATGGTCCAATTTCTAACATTTTGGAGGTGTTGCCTAACGACTACGTAGCAGTTGCAGGAGAAGGCTTGACCATGATATTTCAAGGGTAGTGCCAGATTAGCTTGGCGCCTGAAGGCGCCAAGCTAATCTGGCACTACCATTGAAATGTCATGGTCGAGCCAACTCCTGCTGTAGGGACCCGGGGCCCAAAAGGGTTACAGAACAACATTTAGGTGGCTACAACCACCTAAATGGTGGTTTTTAATGACCTGCACCCTTTCATAAGGGTGCTCGATCAGAACAGGTTCTCCAGTACTGCTGGGATGTCGAGATGAATTGCTGTTCGTAACCCAGTTTATTCAGTTCTGGTTTACTTCCGCTTGGCTGATTCCTAAGCCACCGTGTCGAGAGATTGACAATGCACGTAATTGTTTGTAAATAATCTTTGACATTTGAGTCTACAGCGGTGGCCTTTTCATCACCCGATAAAAATAGTTCACATTTTCCAGTCTCGTAATATAAGCACAAACTTCGATGACTCCACCGTCGGAGCTCAAGGCAAGCGCCTGAATAAGCTTGGCGCAACCAGGCGCCAAGCTATTCAGGCACTTGCAATGTCGTCAGGTGTGAACGAGGTGGGCGCATGCATTGTCTGCATTGTCTGCACCATAAGCTGTCCATCACGCACGGGGGGTACAACGGCTGATGATCTGACAGCGGTCGCGGTGATGTAGGAAGCACGAAGGCTTGGGCATAGCTCCTCAGGACGTGGTATGTCACATACTGGTTGTCTTCCTCGATTCGCTGCGCTTGTCAGCGCAGTAAATCAAGGGAGGCAACCATTGTGGGAATGGACAGAGCATCCTTGGGGCATTTAATTTTGTATTCACTTTGTGCCGTACCTTACCTTGGCTCTGTCTGTATAAAATCGTGTACACTCACAAACCCCTGCTGTCATTCCCTGTAATAACTAACATTACAGGCTTAATATTGTACAATGAGCACAATGTTTGCACGGCAGCGGACAGCACCATGAAATGTTGGAATGGGTAAACGTTACGTTAAAATTTGGGGGGGGGGGGGGGGCTGAACCTCTTTTGTCCACCGCGAAGGTGATTTCAAAGACGGGGCTCGGCCGGTAAAGACTGAGTCTGAACACTCAAATTTTGAACCTGCGACGCGAGTCAAACTGAAGTTACCCAGTTTCCCCCCGAAATGGTCACAATAATGATTATATACAGGCTATCTATTATTCAAAGATTTCACGGTTGAGGTCTGGACGCTCTAATATAATTCACCGTCGGTAGCCTGTGCAGTCAGTCATGCTATATGCTGGGGAGTCGAATTATGACACATGCGAAACATGAGTTACTTTGCTGGAAATATTGCTGTGATAGGTAAGCCTACTAACGTACCTATTCCATGTTTGGACCCATAGGCTGTGCCGCTCTGTGATTTTGGACCTTACGTTACGGAAGCGTAAGGTCCAAAATACAAATTTCAAAAAAAAAAGTCATTTATTTACCGCTAGTAATGTGACGTTTGCGCCGACTGACTTCAGACAACGAACGAGAGAGAAGCCACGGCTGATACCAAGCTTCAAACAAAGCATAGACAACACTCCGAACATCTCCAAGAGGCATAGATCCTCATGAGCCCGGAGGGCTCATGAGGATCTATGCCTCTTGGAGATGTTTGGAGTGTTGTCTGTGCTTATGGTGCACGCTGGTGGTCGTTCGCTGTTGGGATTCGTTCGGCGCAAACGTCACCTCACTATTGCCAGTAGTGGACTACTAGTCAGTGCTGGTGGTCAGTCGGAAGTCGGCTACAGCTGTGTGTGGCCAGAACGTTCAGTTTAGTTCAGTTCAGTTGAGCATTTCTTTCAAGATGGGATCTCTGGGTTCGATTAGGCCCTTACGCGCTCCACCCCACCAATCAGAAGTCTTCCCATAGTTCCTTCCCGGGGATATCGAAAAGAACTGTGGGAGGAAGACTTATGAGGAGCGGAGCCGCCGAAACTGACCATTATGACACAGTTCGCCAAACTGAAATGTTCTCTGGCACTCGTGAACCCAAACCCACACAGGTTGTCTTCAAGTTCCTGGATTCGTCGCTGACCTCAGCGCGTAGCGAGTCGAGATAGACACTGAGGTACCTTTTGCTCGTTGGAAGCGCATTATAGAGCTAAAGTTGATCTGGCTGCGCGACTTCAGGGTATCGCAGCGGCATCTGGCGGTGTGTGACGCTATCCGAGACAATATTGGCACCAGGGAATTTACAGCAGCACTAAACGCCCTCGCGCAAAAGGTCATCGGGCCGACGTCGGCGGCAGTGGACCCGCGCACGGCAGCCCACTGCCGCCGATGTCAGCCCGATGACCTTTTGCTCACAGGGAAACGTTTTTTTCCCGGCAGTCTTGCATGCCTCAGCGCATGTGGCCTTTTGACACGGAGAAGGCTGTGAAAAGTTGTGCTAGCAATTGAACAGACTTGTGATGCTAATCGAATGGGAATTGTCCAACAAAAGGAAGCTCATAAGTACCAAACAAACAAGTTAGCGCCTGCCGCCCGGATGAGGGCCTTTCCGATAAATTGTGAAAAAAAAAATTGACCGGACATGTTATGCTAATTGAATGGGGTTCCGCCAGACGGCTTCTGAAATTGGAGAGGTGTGAGTGACGACAGGCAGTTTGCGTGGTTTGTCTTTTTTGTTTTTTGTTTAGTGGAGTCATAAGTAAAGCGCTGATGTTTAAAAGCGTGGTGTCACGAGCAACTTGAGTGTCGATGCTGTGATTCAGTCTCATTCGCTGACAGTGGACGCGACTCGTGTCATAAAAACCATTATAATGTTAACGCCAGACAGCCTCGTCCGTCCAAGGAACATAAATGTACATAGGGCCAGCAAGATGCACAGAACCTCATGAGCCCCCCGCGGAAGCGGGGGGCTCGTGATGTTCTTTGCATCTTGCTGTTGTTTTGCGTTAAATGTTCCAAGCAGCGAAGGGGTTACAATTCAGATAAGTTCGTGAAAATCAAGTTGTGACAAGAACTGGAATTCTGATGTTAACTGAGTGGGAACGGTCAAACTAAATTATAGCGAAACGACTAGAAAGAATGTGTACGGTTGGTTTAACACGGGACACAAATAAGTTCCCTTTTCCGTGATTTAACAGATAAGTTATGACGCAATGTGAGCCTATTTGACAGACTTGTTACAGGAAATTTGCACCAACTGCACAAAATGTGAGTGGAAATTAAATCTAGCAGGAATTTATTGGTCTTGACAGAAAAGAAACAACGTCCACCCTTTTTTTTTTTTCCTCGCAAACCATCTGACGCTAGTAATTCACGCTTGATCGTGAAGTGTCGATATTATGGCCGACAGACGCGGGGAAATCTGTAGACATTTGTCAGAAAACATAAGACAAAATTGTGGGACTGATTAAACCAGAGTTGTGGGTCATGAAACAGGAAGTGTTCTGTGACGCAAATTGTTCGCACCTGGTTTGTGGAGGGTCGTTGCTCAGTGTAACTTGCAGGAACAAGGAACGTGACCTTTTAAAAATTGCGCTGGAATTTCGGCAAACTGACGGTGCCGCACATTCTTGGCACTTGTTGACGACGAAAAGGTGGTGCTGTCTTGGACAAATGTGCGGTTTGACAACGCCAGACATATAGTGCTAAGCTGTACAAGGAATTTTGCAGTGAAAGTCTATTGAAGTGTACAGACCACGTGTGTTTCCTAAGTGTGATATTCCGTACCATTTGCGGGTGTACGCCTTAGACAGACCCACTCGGGGAGTACGCCACAAGTACACTTCTATTCAAATGAGATGCGAACCCACTCGGGGAGTACCCCACAGTTACACTTCTATTCAAATGAGATGCGAAGCATCTCATTTGAATAGAAGTGTACTTGTGGGGTACTCCCGCCCCGAGTGGGTTTACCTGGCTGGCACTCCCATGTGCCGAAAACGGTACGAATTATTTTATCTGCACAGGCTGACAACAAACCCAGTTACAAAAACAATGATCACGTGAATAAAAACACACGTCAGTGATTTTCTGAACGGACGAAACAAGTGACCCGTACATACATCAACTTGATTTTTACGTACATTAATGTGACTCTTTGGCAACAAGACATTTCTCTCATAATATCTCGGATGCCCTTCTTCGTGTATTTAAATCGTACCTTAGTGACTGTTTGGGGAAGACAATTCTACGTATGCACAGCGTACCAAACTTGACAAGCTGACAAGCTGAAAGTGCGGAGTTAAAAATGCAAGATGCCGTATCAGTCACAGTACTTTCCTCGCTAAAACACGTCATAGTGTGTTTTGGCGGCAGTACTCTCTGAAATAGCAACAAGCCAGGAACTGCTGTGTGGTGACGACCGTTATAGCCGTGACTGACAGTGCCCGGGTTAAGCTGTTTTTATTGACAGGCGCATGCTGGGACTACATCCAAGGGCGCAACTCCAGGTGAGTTGTCATGTTGTGTTGTGTTGTGTTGTGTTCTCTCTCTCTCTCTCTCTCTCTCTCTCTCTCTCTCTCTCTCTCTCTCTCTCTCTCTCTCTCTCTCTCTCTCTCTCTCTCTCTCTCAGTAAAGGCTAACACTCGCGAGGCGGCATACGCGGCATTTGTAAACTGTTGCAAGGAACACGTCCAAGCTGTGGAGGAACTCGTTTTCTGCAACCTGGGATATAAACTCTCTCTCTCTCTCTCTCTCTCTCTCTCTCTCTCTCTCTCTCTCTCTCTCTCTCTCTCTCTTGAAAATAATTCTCTCTCTCTCTCTCTCTCTCTCTCTCTCTCTCTCTCTCTCTCTCTCTCTCTCTCTTTCTCTCTCTCTCTCTCTCTCTTGAAAATAATTCACCTGTTGTGTTCGTTATTTTATTATTATTATTTTATATATTTTATTTTGGTATGCAATGTGTTTGTTTTCCTGTTCTGTCCTGTTTTGTTTACAGGACAGCTTGTAAGGTAGGCATTGAGTTGCCTAATAGCTTTATCCTGCAGTAAAAGATTCGTCCTCAGTCATCTCTCTCTCTCTCTCTCTCTCTCTCTCTCTCTCTCTCTCTCTCTCTCTCTCCCTCCCTCTCTCTCCCTCCCTCCCTCCCTCCCCCCCCTCTCTCTCTCTCTCTCTCTCTCTCTCTCTCTCTCTCTCTCTCTCTCTCTCTCTCTCTCTCTCTCTCTCTCTCATACTCTGTGCCCCAAGCCTTGTCCTGAATCACACGTTGCGTCATCATCTCTCCAGGCCAAGATAAACTGTGTGTGCCGGTCTGTGATTTTAGACCCTATCGGCTTTGAAGCGGTAAGGCCTGACCAAAATCAAAGACTAGCACATTGACACACATATTGGCCTATGCCGTGCAACCGACTCGTATGCGAACTAAAGGCCCCGCTACACGAGCCCGGTTTTGAGGCCGATTCCCGATCAGTTTTCGAATCGGTAGGTGATCGGGCCGGATTAAAAACCGTGTGCAGTGCCACGCTGACATTTCTCGACTTGTCAAGTTTAGCCGACCGGTTTGAACCGAAGATCAAAGTCGTACCTGTTTTGCAAAATGACTGCTAGTTTTGACAGTGATGATGATGTGCTTGCATTATCAGCAGTTTTGGGTCATATTCGGGAAGAGGCGTGCGAAACATCAGCGGCAACGGCGGTGGTAGGCTGATCACAACAGGCGTGTTCGGCCATTTGCAAACCGTGTTGAAACGACATGCTTTGCGAGACGCGCTCTGATTGGTTGAAGCTTACGATCGGGACGGATTCGGATCGGAAATATAGAGCAGGTTCTAGTGACCCGATTCCCAGCCGATTGGGACCGGATCGGATAATTGACGTCATCCGATCGCAAACGGATCGGAATCGGCTTCAAAATCGGGGCACAACCGGCCCGTGTGGCGGGGCCTTAAGGGAAACCACTCAACGTTTACAAACCGTTACATCCTCTGGCCTCTTTTTTATAACGCCGGCACATCGCTAGCTAATCGGCGACATATGCAATGGGCGTGAAGCGACGTGCAATACTGTAAATTTCGGATTATAAGCCGCGACATTTTCCCCCAGCTTTAAACTCTGCGGCTTGATTGCGGATTTTTTTTTATTCCAGAAGCATCACACCCTCGTCTATTCTTAGCTTCTCTGTAACTCAAAATATCGCGTTTGCTGTTCACTAATTTTTCGATGAGCTTCATGTTAAAGTGTTAACTGTGCACGTTGTTACAGTGTTAACTGTTCACATTTTTTAAATCAAAGCCGCATACAACTGAAGCATTCAGATCATTTGCTCAAGCACACACCCTCATTATGCCGAACCGAGCTGTTCAACTCCGACACTGAAGAAGAAGACTTCAGCGGATTCAGTGAACAGGACGATGACGACACTTAATAAATGTGATTATCCCAAGAGAATGAACTTTATTTTTGTTGTATATATTTGCGGCTTATAAACCAGTGCGGCTTATTTGTGCATAAAGTAGAGATTTTTTAAATTTAGTGGCTGCGGCTCATATACAGGTGTGCTCAATAGACCGAAATTTACGGTAATTTCGTTTTTGTTTTGTTTTGTTTTGATTTGATTTCAAGGGTGATGCCAGAATAGCTTGGCGCCTGTAGGCGCCAAGCTTTTCAGGCACCACCCTTGAACTACTCTGGTCGATCCATCTCCTGAACTTTGCCGGGAGATGGTCTTAGTCGCCTGCTCGGCGCTAAACCCAAATAACTAACCAACCATCTCCTGAACTGTTTTATGGACGTCAGAAGACAGCCGAGCCATATCAGTGAAGGCACTGAAAAGATTAAGTCCATTTTTGTGAAAATCAACTTTCTCGTTGTATTACTGAAATGAAAATCTCACTTTTCACAAGAATGGGCGGTGTTGTCTTTTGCCCTCACACTGCAGAGCTCTGGAAATTTTTATTTAGGGTTGTGGGTTACAATTCTAGCACCACCCTTCAGCTACCCAGGTCAGTCTGTCGATGCTCCAGAGAACGACCCGGAAAAAAAAAATGGAGTATTTCTTCCGCAGGGGTCAGTTGCATGATCGAGCTTAGTCCTGGTGCAGGACTAAAGCTCGCTCATGCAACTGGCCCGAGAGGTCTCATCGTGCTGATTATTACTGCTGTTTTTCGCTGCGGCCTTGGACATGGATCGTAACGGCTACATCGTAAATAACCCGCCTCTCATCAACACTGTCTTGCCCTCAATCCCCCCTGGCCCCCTTCGTCTGAGGAACAGCTGCAGCCCGTCGCCCAGAGCAAGGGCCGTAAACTGTCTTGACCCAATGCCGCTGACCTCGGCTTGCAAGAGGAAGTCAGTGATTCTCATGAGCTGCGCACTGACCTGAATGTTTAGCTTCCGCTAGTGTTGTTCATGTAAGTTTATACCTACCCACCTTTCCTAGATCTAAGAGCCTTGCACTAGAGTCCCAGAAAAGACAGCTCATGTTCTCGATGCAAAGCAATGCAAGCTACTAGCCAGCACGAAGAGATTCCATGATGTCAGCATAGGAGAACACTTTCAGAAATTAATTTGAAATTACGTTCCTGATCGACTGCAGTTTTGAGCATCTTTGGCTTTTGGGCGTACATGTGATATGCATAGCCATGTGCAAGAGGCATAGATTCTCATGAGCCCCTGAGACAGCAGGGGCTCATGATGATCTGTGCCTCTTGCAGATGCTAACTCTTGACTGAGGAGACAGAGACTAGACTGACAGCTTCAAACAAAGCGATGATTCCTCTCTGGGCGGACCGGCCTTCTGCCCTAAGGCATACTCGCATGTATATGGCCGGCCCAGACAATGATGCTGTTTTCATCTCTGGCGCCATCCACGCATTTGGCAAATACATGGCCCTGCCAATCACTGACAAGGATTTTTGTTTCCAGCCGTGACGCCAACCGTTTTTGCATATATATGGTCCTGCCAATCAGGAGTTTTTTCCCTAGCTCTGGCGCCAACTAGCATGTTCCCGTCAGTCTCTATTTTATCCGCCTTGCACATCTTTTTCGCTGCTTGTAGCAGAGGTCCTGGAGTCCGACGCGTGTTTGTCCCCTGGCTGCTCGGTTCTAGATTTGTAGGCAATAGTTCAAACGCAAAAGCTGCGGTAATTCAATTAAGCATTCGTGGATGCGTTCTACTATGCAATGCGCAAAAGGCCATCGGGACGACGTCGGCAGCTGTTGGCCCGCGTATAAACGGTATCTCGCAAACATATGCTTCCAAACACGTAGTAACCACCGGGTCCCTCTTTCATACCTTTTTTTTTTAAATTATATATATATATGGATTTTCAGGCCAACTAGGTCTATGTGCAGTTGCGGAGACTCATGAGGATCTACGCCTCTTGCGCTGAAGCCACTTTGTGTCCGCGTTCCTTTGACTGCTGGACATCTTTGACGTTGAATTTACAATGCTTTCACAAACACAGTCTGCGTTCAATGGCCGCAGTGAAGGGATTACATCTTGCCAGATCTTGTAAATGCTCTGGTTCTAAACCAGCTTCTCTGCTGCCGAAATTCTTGCGTACTTGCTGCCAGGTGAAACGTTGCTATATAAAACCATCTTTCCTCAAGTGATTCATCGTCAACTGATGTGCAATAAGGATCTTCTTGCAAGCCGGCAGGTGTTGGCGGAGGAATTAGCCTGGCCACGCCGCTCTCTCGTGTGGCACTGCAGTTATTAATAAACACTTTCGATATGCGTCAGATTTTTGTACATTTCGTACTATGCTGTATAGTCTCACACAAGCGCGCACAAACGCACGCATGCCGGCGCGCACTGACACACACACGCACGCGCGAACCCACACAAGACACGCACACACACACACACACACACACACACACACATAATATATATATATATATATATATATATATATATATATATATATATATATATTATATATATATATATATATATATATATATATATATATATATATATATATCCATCTCAGTCCTTGTTCTTTCAAATTGCTGGGGGGGGGGGGGGGGAACAAACCTCTTCCTACGCCACTCTAGACGATTGTTGTAACGACCTTTGTGACAATGTGACAATTAGAAGTTGTTATAAAGCTTTGCGAAAATGGGGGGGAAATGTCTCAAGTCATGTGGCATTACGGTTATTGTGCGAAATGCATATTACCTGACTCCGCTGCTCTATGGTTGTATACAGATATTTTTACCTTCCAGACTGTTCTCAAACTGAAAAAAAAATAACATCGTGTGACTCGCATTTAGAAAGCGACAAACGATACGTCACAAACAAGTACCCGCGCACCGAACTCTCTGCATTGTTTTAAAAGACCTAAGCGCTCCCGGAACATTCTCAACGTTACACAACAAACCAAGGGGAATCACTCAGCGCTGGACAGACGAACAGTTAGATCCCCTGCCCCCGCCTATCAGGCACCCATTCGCCAGCCCACAGAGAAATACGCAGGTATAGAACAAGACGATCATCTACATCCCTAAAAAGGATGCATCAGGTCTCTTATATAACCCATGTCTTTCTCCGGAACTTAGGAAGTAGGCAGGAGAAACATACATACACAAACACAAAGGTGCATTACTATATGTGGTCGGGTAAATACCCTGAATGCCCACAGTAGATGCACAGAACATTACACAACAATGTAACGATACAAATTTGCCTCGAGTTATACTGAGATACTCACAAACCAGATAGGTGAGGCTAGCGCTGGCAGAATTGTACAACAAACCAAGGGGAATCACTCAGCGCTGGACAGACGAACAGTTAGAGGCAAATTTGTATCGTTACATTGTTGTGTAAATTTGTATCGTTACATTGTTGTGTAATGTTCTGTGCATCTACTGTGGGCATTCAGGGTATTTACCCGACCACATATAGTAATGCACCTTCGTGTTTGTGTATGTATGTTTCTCCTGCCTACTTCCTAAGTTCCGGAGAAAGACATGGGTTATATAAGAGACCTGATGCATCCTTTTTAGGGATGTAGATGATCGTCTTGTTCTATACATGCGTATTTCTCTGTGGGCTGGCGAATGGGTGCCTGATAGGCGGGGGCAGGGGATCTAACTGTTCGTCTGTCCAGCGCTGAGTGATTCCCCTTGGTTTGTTGTACAATTCTGCCAGCGCTAGCCTCATCTATCTGGTTTGTGAGTATCTCAGTATAACTCGAGGAAAATTTGTATCGTTACATTGTTGTGTATTGTTCTGTGCATCTACTGTGGGCATTCAGGGTATTTACCCGACCACATATAGTAATGCACCTTCGTGTTTGTGTATGTATGTTTCTCCTGCCTACTTCCTAAGTTCCGGAGAAAGACATGGGTTATATAAGAGACCTGATGCATCCTTTTTAGGGATGTAGATGATCGTCTTGTTCTATACCTGCGTATTTCTCTGTGGGCTGGCGAATGGGTGCCTGATAGGCGGGGGCAGGGGATCTAACTGTTCGTCTGTCCAGCGCTGAGTGATTCCCCTTGGTTTGTTGTACAATTCTGCCAGCGCTAGCCTCACCTATCTGGTTTGTGAGT
>BTPG01000006.1:13302483-13342402 GCA_036245525.1 Semisulcospira habei
GTACTACTCAAAAACCAGATAGGTGAGGCTAACGCTGGCAGAATTGTACAACAAACCAAGGGGAATTACTCAGCGCTGGACAGACGAACAGTTAGATCCCCTCCCCCCACCTATCAGGCACCCATTCGCCAGCCCACAGAGAAATACGCAGGTATAGAACAAGACGATCATCTACATCCCTACATCTACATTGCTGTATTGTGTCGGGGCTGAATGGGTTAAGTTATGAAGTATAAATGTCCTAATATAAAATTACTTTTCTGCTTTTCTCTGCACGCAGGAAAGTTTCTTCGTAAAAAGGCAGCGGAAACCTCTGGCCCGAGTGCCTACTCACATTGAATGTGAAAACAAAGGCTGAAAAATCGTAGTTAAGGCAAGACATTGATAACCCGGTGTATCGGCGAACTTTCGCAATCCAAGCCTGTCCAGAAGCAGATCACTTTTACTATAAAGGAGTTATATACTAACACATTTATTCTTACAAATTTCACAGTGAAAAGCATGATGCGTTCAGCGACTATTAGATGCAAAAACGGAAATCACCTCGACAGAAAGCGCTACCGACAGCTTTTCAAAGCCGATTGAAACTGGGTATATGTGTCACATTTTTCTACAAATTGTTATTATAAATCGTGAGGCAATAAAAACTCGAATTTATAATCATAACGCTTTTCTTCGTAAATATGCTTTAATCCGGATTTATTTTGACGTCATTTATTATAAAATGATATGAAGAGTGTGTTATGTCGCGTGTAAAAGCAATGTTTATTTTTTTAAATCTCACATCGATGACTTATGAACGTCACCAGTGACCCTACCATCAAGGGATATTGAAAGTGAAATGGGGAGCGTCTGCAGAGGACACAGCTGAAAGCCAACCAACGTGCAGTGTCAATAGGATCCCTGTGAATAAAATCCGGCCTGTTTGTTCTTGGCCTACTTTTATTTTTTTCAAAGGCACCTAAATAATAAACATGACCTATAAACATGAAAAAAAATGTTGTGTCTTTTTAGATTAGCTGCCGTATTTACCTGATCAAACGGATATGAGTGTGTTCTTTATCATTGTGTCAATCACTGGAGAATAAAAAAGGGTTTGAAAGTAATTCACATTAAATAATGTAAGATGTATTAAGATAATGATGTGCACCGGAAGTTCTGGTTCTCTAGTGATTTTTTTTAGTCAAATTTCGTTTGAGGCAGTTAATAACATCATAAGCAATCCACACAACATGTGTGTTAAAACATCTCACAGTGTGTCCAGTTTTGCTTTTCACCACTAATGAAACCTCATTTGTACTACCAATCTGAGGATTGTACCGGCATTCCGTGGGCTGCTCATCACAGGACTGTTGTTCTACGTTGTCGCAGGAGTCTAAGGAGTCTTCAGAGGTGTCTCCATCGTCGTCAGGCAGCTGTTCAGGCTGGGATGCTGCTGTCTTGTCCGCTATTTCTGTCTGGCCAGACTAACAGCACTTGATTAGCCGCACCATGCACCGGTTCTTCTTGTGGGAGGTCTTCACTTTACTGCGGGCGTTCTTCCAGAACCTGTAGACGACAGTTATAGATATAATAATAGATAAAAGGTAAATAGTTGTAGTGATGAGTGAAGTACGATGAAATACATTTACCGTCTACCTGACCGACCAAAATATTTCATAGTGTAAAAAACATCAGAAATCACTTACAGAAAACTACAATAGTACAACCAGATTACTCCGCACTAGGCTACATTTTGTACATTAAATGTAAAAACGATAAGAAACAGATTTAAAGGTTCCCGTTTTATCATAATTGACATCTCTTACATATCATTCATTTTTAAGCTGTTTTATACCTTTCTTAACACATTCAGCCCGAGGACCGCAATCCCCAAATGTTGAAGTTGCCCTCTGAAGGACTGTATTACAATTCTAGAGACAGATCGAGCATGATAGCTCAAGGGTGGTGCCAGAATAGCTTGGTGCCTATGGGCACCAAGCTATTCTGGCACTACCCTTGAACTATTATGCTCGACCCATGTCTTGCTGAGGTGTGACAGGGCTTATTTAAGACAGAGTTAATTATCTTTCCAACCCTGCAAACCCCGTAATCTTCCGTTGTTAAGACTTGGCGTAAAGACGCATGGAACACGAGTACCCCCCCCCCCCCCCTCGCCTCACCCCACCTCTTCCCCTCCCCCCCCCCCCCGCCCCCCCTTCTAAAAGGTTGCATGTTCGGAATTTTAGCTTATGACAGTATGCTGTAGCCCGTGCCACACCTAGCGTTTCCTTTGTTATTTTCAAACTATTATTACATTGTCAGATACAAGAGTTGTTATTTGACATTACTCTATTAGGCCATTTCATAAAGGTGGCAACGTGTGTTTTTGGACATTCTGAGTTATTAGTACCCTCTAATTGTGCGGGAGGGGAGGTGGTGAGGAGCTCAGGAGTTAACAGCGAAATAAATAGTTTGTAAGTTTGGAAAGAGAATGAAAAGGGTTTAAAATATTTTATATGATGTCTAAAAATATCATCTCTAATAAAATACCGACTTTTGAATCTTTGTTTTTGTTGTTTGTTTCTTTCTTTTAGGATGGGTTGCAGTGGGGCGAATTTAATAGCATGTCCATAATGTCAAAGGCGGGCAGGCCTAATCCTCTGACAACTGAAGTAACAAGATAAAAATTACGCCATGTATTGTTACTCCAATCTCGCTGCTAAACGTACATTTTGCGTGTGTGTGTGTGTGTGTGTGTGTGTGTGTGTGTGTGCGTGCGTGCGTGCGTGCGTGCGTGTGTGTGTGCGTGTGTGTGTGTGTGTGTGTGTGTGCGCGTGCGTGCGCGTGCGTGCGTGTGTGTGTGTGTGCGTGCGTGCGTGCGTGTGTGTGTGTGTGCGTGCGTGCGCGTGCGTGTGTGTGTGTGTGTGTGTGCGTGCGTGCGTGCGTGCGTGCGCGCGCGTGTGTGTGTGTGTGCGTGCGTGCGCGTGCGTGTGTGTGTGTGTGTCTGTGAGTGTGTGTGTGAGTGTGAGTGTGTGTGAGTGTAAGTGTGTGTGTGTGTCTGTGTGTGTGCGTGTATGTGTGTGTGTGTGTGTGTGAGTGTGTGTGTGAGTGTGAGTGTGTGTGAGTGTGAGTGTTTGTGTGTGTGTGAGTGTGTGTGTGTGTGTGTATGTGTGTGTGTATGTGTATGTGTGTGTGTGTGTGTGCGTGTGTGTGTGTGTGTGTGTGTGTGTGTGTGTGTGTGTGTGTGTAGGGGGTACCGTCCTTAAATGTAAGCTCGACACTCAGCTCGCCCGGCAGGATAAGAACGCCCATGCAACCCAAGTTTTCGGCTAAGTCAGCCATCTTAGCGCTAAGCATTGTAAGCGCGCTTAGCAAGCATAGTGCAACCCACTCCAAGTCCCTACTCCAGCCCAGCGTGTGTGTTGATCATAGGTTGGCTTAGAGAGGAGGGGAATGGATCAGAAGTATAAGCTTAAAAATATGAACAACTCCGAATGTTCCTAAAGGAAAAACGCACGTGAGCTCCAAAAAATACGGTAGACTTTGGGATGAAATCCTCATCTTGTTTAAAGGTCCGCCGAGCGGTATCGCCTGTAGCATTCAAGGCGTTAACCCTTTGGCTGTCGGTAGCGGTTTTAGTCGCGATGATACCGACAGCCGTAAAACCGCTACCGACAGCCAAAGGGTTAACAGTGAGATATCGTCATTTTCCAGCTCATTAGAATTTTGTTCTCTTGTTTGTATAGCTTGGCAAGTGGCATAGACTCACATGAACCCCTGCAGGTGCAGGGTCTCGTGTGAGTCTATACCTCCTTCTGTTTGACGTACACGAGTTGTTACCACACGGGTTTACAGGCTGTATTTCGTGCCTTCACAAGGTCCCGCAAAATAGGCCGAAGATCGATAAATCGATCATGCCTACAGTCGCAGTAGAGTTTCCTTTGACAAATATCATTCCTTATTTTTTTCACTGTCGTTTTAGACACAAGCAGATGGCGAGGTTTTTTATTACGTTTCAAATCACACTACTAATTACCTTGCTGTGTCGGACTAAAAAAGAAAAAAAAAAGTGGCCATCTGGCAGAAAACTCGATATGTCGCCATGATTCTTTCTAGAATCTTCTTGTTCTGAAATCTTTCAGCTGGGTGGCCTTTCGCTGCCTGCTTGACGTCAATGACTGCTAGCAGGCGCAAAATGCAGTCCACTGGTATACAGAGAGAAAAGCACAGTGGAGAGGGAACAACCATGGGGCACCCAATGTTTAGCGTCAGACTGACGCCTTGTGCCGATCGCAAAGAATAGTTAGTAACCAGGAAAGAAAAATGAAGAAGTTGTCGCCAAATGCGCAAAAGTTCATCGGGCCGACATCGGTCGACGTCTGCCCGATGGCCTTTTGCGCACTGGGCAGCTGATGACACTCGTCACTCTACCTCAGTTGAAGCGGTCAGACGGTCTTGTTGTCTGGGCTTCTCTCGGTAACCACCCGCCAGGGGGTGGGGCTTGCTCCTCTCGTAGTCTCCTGGGGTGTGGAAGGGGACGAGGTGGGTCTGGCACAGGCGGCGCCTGTTGAGCGGGTGATGGGGGTGGCTGCCGATGCACCTTGTTATGAAGCAAACAGAACAAAAGGACAATTAACCCTTTTGCTATCGGTAGCACTTTTTTGTCGTGATGATTCCTGCATGGCATCGTGACAACGAATGTTACCGACAGGAAAACGGTTAGGCTCTGCGGTTTGAGTGCCGTGGTTGGGTAGTTAGTTGGTTAGTTATTTGGGTTTAACGCCGTGCAGGCAACTAAGGCCATCTCACGGCGGGATGGGTAAAAATCTGGCCAGCCAGACTAAAAGAGAGGTCTTAAGACAAGATGTAAATATATCTTTAAGATATTGCATGCTAAAATGTCGCAACAGGTCTTTAAAGGAAACGTCTACAGACTCACAAAAAAGGTCAAAATAATAGAATTGTCATAGTCTGTGAATGCTCAGTGGTTGGGTAGTAATAGAGCATATGCCACTTACCTGCTTTGTGTTGGTTTTTTGTTCTCTCTTGCTCGTCGGGATTGGCAAGAGGTATATCCTCGCATGCAGTTTCCGGGCTCGTGAGTCTAGGCCTCTTGCTTTTTGACGTGTGTGAGTCGTTGCCAAGGGTACACAGTTTGTTTTTTAGCTTTACTTAACCCTTTTAATAATAATAATAATAATGAATGGTTCTTGTATAGCGCAAAATCTTTTTGTGGCAGAAACTCATTGAGCTAACACACGCAGTCAAACATGACATAGACGATATGAAACATTACAAATACATACAACAGGACCACGGATCTACGACTGAGGTAAAGCAAGCTGGAAGACGTGAGTTTTCAACTGAGTCTTAAACTGACAGAGAGTAGGGAGATTTCGCAGACTGGCAGGCAGCGAGTTCCAAACTGAAGGTGCAATGAAGCTGAATGAGCGTTCACCAACAGTTTTCAAGTTGCGTTTAGTAGCCTTCAAACGTTTCTCACTGGAGGACCGCAGAGAACGTGAAGGCTGGTATGTGCAGAATGAAGCAGAAAGGTAAGCCCCGAGGTGCCATATCTCACATTTTGGAGCTGTTGCCTAAACGACTATGTACCAGTTGCAGGAGATATTAGCTTGGCGCCTGAAGGCGCCAAGCTAATCTGGCACTACCCTTGAATTATCATGGTCAAGCCATCTCCTGCGGTAGGGATCCGGGCCTAAAAGGGTTAGCGGGTATGCAGTTTGTATAGGTCGTTTGACAGCGGAGCGCACAACTTTGTGGCAAATATCCCCACAAATAAACACTTTACTATATCAATCTTAGAACACATATCACTCAGTGACAGTTGACCTTATACGATTTACTTTTACGAATTCAAACAATAATTATGTGTGTTTTGCTGTACAGTCGTAAAATTTCGGAATTTTTTCATGAACTGACTGATTTTAAATCCCTAAATGTGCCCCAGATATATTAAATCCCAGTATAAGAAAGATCCATTTTCACTTGAGTTGGCCAAGTTTTCAAACCTCAAACAGCGCAGGCATACATGAAGTCTGCATGCTTGACCTCGATATTGAAATCTGCCGGGGCTCTATTTAAGGTATTGAAAATGGCTGGTTCTTGTCTTCTCACCAAATGTTTTTACGACTCTAGAGCAAAATCGACAATTTATAGTAGTTCAATAAAAAAAAAAAAATATGCCATATTAGGTCAGTTGGTACTAAATGATATTTGTTTTTACAGAGATACAGAAAAAAAGTGTTTCTTTGCGAAGATATATGGGGAAAACGTTGTGCGCGCCGATGTCGAACGGCCTATACTTCGTGCTATCCTAGGGTCACGAAATATGCCGTAAGGCTGGTGAGTCATAATTACGGTATTTATAATGCGCTTATCTTATAATAATTATAACTCTAAGCGCGCACTCACAACTCGAACACGCATGCGCACGCTTTAGGCAGTGACTCACGTACCACAAATAGTGAAAAAAGAAACAACATTACGACGGTCAGTTTGGGGTGGGGAGTGTGGTGATATAGTGCTAGAACTGTTGAAAGAGGTGAGTTTTGAGGGCGGACTGGAAGGAGGAGAGAGAGTGTTTCTGACGGAGAGAGAGTGGGAGAGTGTTCCAGGTGGACGGACCGTAGACGGAGAAGGAACGGGGGCTGAAAGTGCTGAGTTTGGTGCGGGGGATGAGGAGGCGGAGAGGGTCGGAGGCGGAGCGGAGGGAGCGGGAAGGAGTGTAGGGGTGAAGTAAGTTGGAGAGATAGGTAGGAGCGTAGTTGATCAGGGATTTGTAGCAGAGAGACAGAATCTTGTATTGGATGCGTTGGGGGATGGGGAGCCAGTGAAGGAGCTTGAGCAGGGGAGTCGATCATACCCACTGTCGCAGTAGATTTACCTCTGACATATCATTCATGACTTTCAATGTCATTAATTTTTAGATAAATGCATATGGCGCGGTTTTTATTACGTTGCAAATCACCATATTAACTAAGATATATAATCATTGCGTAAGCTAGAAAGAAAAACGGCCGTGACCACTGTTCTACTTTTATTTTCTCTCGAACTTTTTCTTGTTTTGAAATCGCGCAGTTTGGTGGCCATAGCAGCCTACTTGCCGTTAACCTCACCAGTGCAAGCAGGCGCAAAATACAGGCTTTAAACTATGGCCCATTTCACGAAGTAAACCATTCATGCAAAGCACACCGATTTAAATGTGACCACCAAGACGCAAAGAACCTTCTGAGCGGCGGGCTCAAGAGGTTCAGTCTAAGCTCGAAGGTTCAATTTTGCATTTTTTTCCGGCATTTAAGAAGTTATAAACGTAACATTTCACTGGCAGACACAAGGTTAGATATTATTAACCCTTTCATTGCCGAACGAGAAAAATCGAACACAACCCAACTGCAAGAGGCACAGATCCTCGTGATCCCCCTGCAGCTGCGAGGGCTCATGAGGATCTGTGCCTCTTGCTGACACCACCGTGACTTTGAATCCATGTCTCTGGGCCATCGAAGTTGTGTTTTTTTAGTCTTCAATTAATCAAGATAGCAGAATCACGGTCTGCGTCCGCCGGCTCTGTGCGAGTTTAACCCTTTTAGCCCCGGAACCCTGCAGCAGGAGATGGATTGGTCATGACAATTCAAGGGCAGTGCCAGATGAGCTTGGCGCCTGAAGGCGCCAAGCTCATCTGGCACTACCCTTGAATTATCATGATCATTTCATCTCCTACAACTGGTACATAGTCGTTAGGCAACACCTCCACAATTTAAGAAATGGGACCTTGGAGCTAAAAGGGTTAAGGTGATCAACAGGGGAGGCATGGGTTAGTAGGGACGGGGGAGGGGTTGGGGGGGAGGAGGTTGGGGGCTGTTGAGGTCCGTGATTGACAAAGTGCACTGGTTGCCCGTGGTCTGGACATGGAATATCCAGCCATGCGTGTCCATCGAGCAACAGACCGCCAGAACAATAAAGGGCCAATCGATGTAATAAGCAGAGTGTCACTGTGACACGGAACGCTGATAACGTGACGACCTAATTTCATGTCGATCCATCAGCCATCGAGTTCTGTTGTTTTCAAAGGCGCTCGAATGTATGTAGCTCACTTGAGAGAGGTCATACACCTTGTGCCCTGAAAACCCCAGTGGCAATGTCAGTGTCATTGCCTGTACGAGGAGTGACCGCCGGGTTTTCAGGACGCGACGTTTGATCGGTCTAAAAATACGAAATGGCAGGATGTGTGTCGTTGCTTTTGGTTTGTTTATGGGTTTGTTTGTTTGTTGTTGTCTATTTTTTTTGTTTTGTTTCTTTGTTTGTTTGTTTGTTGTTTTTTGTTGTTTTGTTTTCTTTTCTTTTTTTTCTTTTTTTTTGGGGGGGTGTTTGTTTTTGTTTTTGCTTTTCTTTTGGTTTGTTTTGTAGGGTTGTTGTTTGTTTGTTTGTTTGGTTTTTTTGTTTACTTGTCTGTTTTTGCTGTTTTGGGGGTTTATTTATTTATTTATTTATTTATTTATTTATTTATTTTATTCTATTTTTTAATTGGGGGGAGGGGGGGGATTGTGTTATTTTTGTGTTGGGAATTTTTGTGTTGCTTTTTTCATCTGTATTGTTTTGTTTGTTCTTTTGCTTTTTTCTATTTTTTTTTAATTATTGTTGGGCTATTGTTTCAGGTTGTGTGTGTTTTTTTCGTGTGTTTTTTTTTCTGGGTTTTTTTCTGTTTGTTGGGGGGTTGGACACGTTTCGCGGACGCGAAACATGAACTTGTTCAACGGGCTATTCGCTCCCCGCACGTGTTTTTTTTTTCAGTCAGCTTATATTACATCTAAAACAAAAGAAACCAATAACTTTAAGTCAAGATCATTGCTGCCCCCCACAAATGTGTCAAGGGTGAAGGTGGGTGTACCCAAAAGATAGTTCTTATTTAACTTCAGTCTTCTTCACTGCCGAGAAAAACATCACACAACTGCAAGAGGCATAGATCCTCATGAGCCCCCGCCTTGCGGGGGCTCATGAGGATCTATGCCTCTTGTTGAAACCACTTTATATGTGATATCCACGTTCCTTTGACGGCCGGCTGGGGACCTTGGACATTGAACGTACAATGATTTCGTAAAAAAGGTTTATGTCCACTGGCAGTGAAGGGGTTAATCGTTTGGTGAATGGGTTACGTGTACTAAACTATAGGTCTCCGGGGGTGGGGGGAGGGGAGGGGGGAGGGGGAAACAAAACCTGTTGTGATGTTATCAGGACCAAATGCAAAACGCCATCTTGTTTCAACATCGTGCCTACTGATTTCGTCTGTGAGATTATTAGTCTTCTACCGATGGACGCCAGCAGACAAGCGGACTAAGCGAAATGATCTTGCTTACAATACCGTTGAGCGCCATTTTGAAGTCACGAGAAACGCAGGAAAGAAACGAAAATTGTGTTGGTATCAAGGAAAACTTTGGCAAGTGAAACAATTATTGGCTGTCGGCAGCGGTTTTTGTCGCGATGATTCCGACAGGAATAACAACATCATAGTCCAGACATCCGACAGGAATCATCGCGACAAAAACCACTACCGACAGCTAAATGGTTAAACGGAGACAGAATTAGCCCGGGGGAAAAAAACAGCCTTGGATTCAAGAGACTGCATCTCTATCTATCTATTTACCCGATAGTCTTGCCGACCGTTGGGGCACCACTGATGACTTGGCAACTAGCTCTCTCCATTCCACTCTGCTCTCTGCCATTCTTAGTGTGCTGCTCAGCTGAGATATTAAGTTGTCCTCCCATCTTTTTCTCTGTCTTCCTCTCCTTCGTCCTCCTTGCACAGTGCCTTGCAGGATTGTCTTGGAAAGCCCTGCTGATCGCCTGACATGCCCATACCACTTCAGTTTGCGTTTTTTCACAATGGCTAATAGGTCTTCATAGGGCCCGATGGCTTGCCTGATTCTGCTTCCCACTTTCTCGTTCGTGATGTGATATCTATACGAAATGCCAAGCGAAGAGACTGCATATACTGCATTTAAAAAAAAAAATAGTAAAGCTAATCAACAAATTGCTCAACGGGGGGAAAAAAATATTTTGTTTAAAATGTGTGTGAACAAGTAAAATCCATAAACTTTCTTTTTAAGTTCGTCTGCTATTTTCCTGAACTTCGAACATTTGTGGGCACGGGCTGTTCTAAGAACCATTAAACTTTTCGAACTGCGATATATTCTCCTTCTGAAGAATGTCAAGGGTGTTTCCTAGACTCAAGCTTCAATTCAAATTAGGAACGCCTCGGGCCACCGCTACTTCACCATTCACAGAGAGGAAGAGAGAGAGTATTCTCTCCCTCCCTTCCCCCCCCCACCCCCCTGCCTCCAGTAGGCAAAGGTCCTCAGGCCCACGACGGCCGCAATGGGCCCGCGCACTGTAGTGCGCGGGCCCACTGCGGCAGTCGTGGGCTCGAAAATGTTTTGCTATTGGGGCCTATCCACCCAAACATAAAATTGAGTATCAATGGAAGTAATTGCTTTCTTCAAGATGACGCACACTGACTGAGGAACAGAGTAAAGTAGGTCATCTTGCTTACCCCGTGGGCATACTGTGCAGTGTGCAGCCTTGGTCGATAAATTTCTGATAATTATTTGTGCTCTTCAGTCAGTCCCTGACGAAAGTGTATACTTTGAAAACTCCTTTCTGTTTGCATTTAGAGCAATTAAAAAATAATAATACATGGTATTTATTTGGCGCATTTCTCATATTGATAATATAACTCAGTGCACAGGTGAAAACGAGTCCGCACACACACACACAGAGAGAGAGAGAGAGAGAGAGAGAGAGAGAGAGAGAGAGAGAGAGAGAGAGAGAGAGAGAGTCTGAAGAGTGTATACAGAACTACCGTAGAAATTACACGAAAATCTGCGAGAAAAAGTTTTAACTTTGCTTTGAACTGCGTAAGGGTGGAGGCATTTCGTGTCCACAAACCCGTTTAAAGTTCAGGAAAATAGCAGACGAACTTAAAAAGAAGGTTTCTGGGTTTTACTTGTTCACACATATTTTACACAAAATATCTTCTTCTTTTTTCGTTCAGCAACTTGCTACTGGGCGCGGCGGGCTTTGGTTCCTGCAATTTGCTAAGACATCGGTCTCTAAATGTTTGTTTGCCTCGAATAAGGCCTGTCCACCCTTCATAGCTTTTAAAATCTATGTGAGTAGGCACTTGCGACAGGTTCTCTGCTTCCCCTTGTGCGCATGAGCGGAACTCTCCTGTGTACACAAGAGAAGAAGCGCAGAAAAGTGTCATGTTGCGACGTTCAAACGTCATAACTTGTAGCCCATTTGTCCAGCGTTATTTAGGACATTTGTCAAGGAAACTGATATGGCGAACTGTGAACTCCTCAGTTCGCTGCCAGTGATCACGACTTGCGCGTTTGAAACGACTTGCACACTGACCGACATTCAAGAATGTAACACAGATGTAAATGTGACAATAAATAGGCAGACAGTCAGCCGGGTAGCGTTCCCCGATCACATTTTGTGCTAGTGGGACATTAAAATGAAAGAAAACAACAACCGGGTAGCGTTAGCCTTGCGTCGGCAGTTCAGGGCTTATTAATCATTTCACTTTTCAGCGCACCTGTTTAACTCATTCAGCCCGACGACCGTATTTCCCCAATTTTGGAGGCGTCATCTAATGACTACGCACCAGTTGCAGGAGATGGATCGACCATGATAATTCAAGGGCAGTGCCAGATTAGCTTGGCGCCTGTCGGCGGCGCCAAGCTAATCTGGCACTGCCCTTGAATTATCATGGTCGACCCATCTCCTGCTGTAGTGCGTCAGGGCTGAATGGGTTAACTCATTCGCTGCCGGCCGCATCCGGATGCGGCTGTCCCGCGAGTGAGTTAACAGAAGAAGCAACCAAATGCAAACAGTAATATCTTTGAAACGCCACAAAATACAGTCGCAGCTGTGTCAGCCACCCGCCTGGTGTAGTTGACAGTATTCTAGAACGGAAGGACCCACAGACTGATACGTTTTCTCTTTCTGACCAGAAATGCTTGCACTGACATTCTGTTGTTGCTGTCTGCCGTAGAATCGATTTACAGTTCAGCCTTACGTTCAGCCTTACGTTCAGCCTTACGAGCTAAAGCCCAGTAAGGAAATAACTTCCGGCCCGCGCGGCAAGCCCAAGGGAGTTTTGCTAGCTGGGTGTATGATATAATATGGGACTCACTACGTATAGACATTAGACATTCTTCCTCAATCTCTGCCTTTCATCATCATCATCAGTCCCTTGCCCGAACTGGGCGTTGGGGGGACTGAAAGGCAGCAGCAACAGACAGTGCTCTCCACTGAGTTCTATTTTGGGCGGTGGCAAGCAAGTCTGGCATCTCGAGTTCGGTCCATTCTTTTATGTTTGCGACCCAACTCTTTCTCTGACGACCTCGCCGACGACTTCCTTCGAGAGTGCCTTGGAGGATAGTCTTGGACAAGGTGTTGTGTCGGGTCACGTGGCCAAACCAAGCAAGCTTGCGCCGTTTCACGGTTGCCAGAAGGGGTTCATGTGGGCCCACCAGGGAAGTGACGATGCTCCGTACATATTCGTTGGTCTTGTGCTCGCGGTACGAGATGCGGAGCAACTTCCTCAGGCACTTGTTCTCAAAGGCCTGGAAATCTCTGCCTTTAAATCTGCCCTAAAGACCCACCTGTTCGATACCCCAATGTATCTCAGTTCTTTGTCATTATGTACCTGTGTGTGTGTGTGTGTGTGTGTGTGTGTGTGTGTGTGTGTGTGTGTGTGTGTGTGTGTGTGTGTGTGTGTGTGTGTGTGTGTGTGTGTGAGTGTGTGTGCGCGCGCGCGCGTGTATTGCAGAAACCGTTGTTTCTCTGGTTTTATGACCCCCTCCACTCCCGCTCTTTATTTGTAAAGCGCTTAAGGCCCCGCCACACATGCCCGATTTTGAGGCCGATTCTTGAGCAGTTTCGAATCGGAGTGTGATCGGACCGGACTGCAAAAACGTGTGCACTGCCACACATTCCCCGACTTTATTTAGCCGACCGGTTTGAATCGAAAATCAAGGTCGTACCTGTTCAGCGAAATAGCTGCTAGTTTGGACAGTGATGATGGTGTGCTTGCATTATCAGCAGTTTTACATCATATTCGGGAAGACTGAGGCGGGCGAAACATCGGCCGGCAAAGAAGGTGGTTGACTGATCTTCCGCCATTTGCAAACTTAAACGACGTGCTTTGCGAGACGCGCTCTGATTGGTTGAAGCTTACAATCGGGGCCGATTCGGATTGGAAAAATAGAGCAGTTTCTAAACGCCCGATTCCCAGCCGATTGCGATCGGATCGGATATATGACGTCATCCGATCGCAATCGGATCGGAATCGGCTTCAAAATCGGGGCACAACCGGCAAGTGTGGCGGGGCCTTTAGGGCTTTTTTAAGGATAAGCGCTATATAAGTAGCCATTATTATTATTATTATTATTATTAATAATATTATTATTATTATTATTATTATTATTATTATTATATACTGAGGTATCTGATACGACGCGCACAGGTCTCCGCTTCCGCAGTCGTGCGCGGGACAGCTAAGACTGACGGCGGCCCCGAGGACCTCTTGCTTACCGAGCGTTTTTCGGATTTTCTTTAACTCGTTCGAGACGTGCCGCCTCCGGATACGCGGCTTAAGCCGCGTATCCGGAGGCGGCACGTCCCGAATGAGTTAAAGTAACTGAATCTCTAAATTCGGCAGTTTGGTTCATTATACTCGCTCCATCAGAAGTCCTAGAGTTCCACTGTTCGAGATTGTGCCAATATTGGTCTGGTTGACCATAGATCTCCTATGTCCTTTGACCCCCCCCCCCCCACCCCCACCCCCCACCCCCACCCCCTCTGCCCTTCTCCACGACTATGCTCAGGAGGCGATCGGCTGTGTGGTGGCCTTGTCTCAGCACTCGTACAATAACGCGATCGTCAGTAACGTCTCCTGGTTACCGCGATATATTGAGTCCGAGCTGTACCTACATGCGCAGAAGAATATGTGCAAAACAACGTATCCTACCGCCTTAACTCGTTCGAGAAGTGCCGCCTCCGGATACGCTGCTTATGCCGCGTATCCGGAGACGGCACGTCTCGAATGAGTTAACTTTACAGGGGTTAAACCCAAACAGTCGGGACACACGTGATAGCTTGACATTCTCAAAACATATTTCGTCTGCACATGAAAGCAATTTTGACGATTCGAAGCCCACAGCAGCCCACAGTTTCATCGATTGAAACTGAATGCAAATCGTACACTCGGTTGGTAATACTGTCTATGTAATGTCAAGGGCGAAAAGCAGGCTTCGCAGTACGCGAGGACATGGCCGGTCGGACTCACGGTTCAAAATGTGAATTTTCTGAAAACTTTTCCACACACACACACACAAAAAAAAAAAAAAAAAAAAAAAAAAAAAAAATTAAATAATTTTTTTTTTTTTTAAATTCGCTTTATTGGCAGTAAACGAAATAGTATGTGTTTAACCCCTTCACTTCTAGCGGACGTCGAACGTGGTTTTTGAAATCACTGATAATTCACCGCCAAAGAGCCCGCCCCAAGCCGTCCAAGGGACGTGGACACAAAGTGGTCTCAGCAAGAGGCATAGATCCTCATGAGCCCCCGCAACTGCGGGGCCCATGTGGATCTATGCCTCTTGCAGTTGGGCACGGTTCAGTTTTTCTCAGCAGTCAAGAGGTTAAACGCAGGGCAACATCAGATGATCCCGTCTGTCCCACTAACACGGATATGAATAAGCGTCAGCAAAGAGGCAAAGGGCCTTATGAAATAAATCAATAAACCAGCGCATGAAATAGGCGCTTTACCCAATGGAATATCGGCTCAAAGCGCCGCCGCGAGCTGAACCTAAACAAGCACGCTCACGTGAATCACGCGCATTCACTCACACACTGTACATAAACATAGAACATTCACGTGGTGCTAAGGGTAAGCTCAAGCGAGCTACTGAAGTTTTCGGAAATTCAAATCATTTTATATTTGAAATTTGATAAGTGGGCTGAAATTGATAGCAAAGTCGAGCCCCCGCATCTCCTGCTGCGGGTCATGGATGTTCTTCGCCTCTTGCTCACGGGTGGTGTTTAATTATATTCTCGACAGTCATGGGGTTAACATTATCCTTCGTTTCGAGTTACTGGAAAGGAAATTTAACCCTTTTAGTCGCAAGGTTCCATTTCACCAATTTTTCAGGTGTTCCCTAACGACTATGAACCAGTTGCAGGAGATGGATATCTAGTTATAAGTAGTCACACGAATGTACGTGTATATTCTAACAATCATGTGTATGTGCGCGTGTGTGTGAGAGAGAGAGAGAGTGTGTGTGTGTGTGTGTGTGTGTGTGTGTGTGTGTGTGTGTGTGTGTGTGTGTGTGTGTGTGTGTGTGTGTGTGTGTGCGTGTGTGTGTGGACGCGCGAGTGCGTTTGTGCGTGTACGCGTGTGTTTGTGTTTAGTGGAATATATATTTTGTATCACTGTGCTTTGATGTCCCCGTTTTATGTATATTTTGTACTTAGTAGTAGTTGTAGCAACGGCAGGTACGAAAAATGACATAGTCACTGACTGTGTTAATATCTTCACCGTTGTAAAATTGATTCATTGATTCATTGATTGACCATGATAATTCAAGGGTAGTGCCAGATTAGCTTGGCGCCTGACCGCGCCAAGCTAATCTGGCACTACCCTTGAATTATCATGGTCAAGCCATCTCCTGCTGTAGGGATCCTGGCCTAAGAGGGTTAATGTGTACGGTTTCACGTAGGCACCATCGTTGTCAGTATTCCTAAGTACATGCAACGTATAGTAATTCATAATTAGCACTCAGTTGCTTGCTTGCTTGTTTGTTTGTGAGCGTGTGTTGGTGTGGTTGATGTTGTGTCGGTGTTTGGTTTGTTGGTGTGGTTTCGTTTGTGTGTGTTCGGCGGCGGCGGCGGAGTTACATGTACTATGAAAACTGCCGCAGAAAACGCCACCAAAAGCAGCCGTCTTCTGTATCGCGGCTTTCTGACGTTTTTTCAGGTTGCTGTACAAGTGCTAAGCCATATGACTGGTGAGATTGCATGTGTGCCAGTCTGACATTTTGAACCTTACAGCGTCATAGCCCTTAGGTTCAGAATCTTACCCCAGCGTGCCAGTGAGTTGGTCGAAACATCACGACCTCGTGCGACGATGTGGTAAAACCAGCAGTAGGCCAACGACTGCGGGCGTGGCTGTTAGGCTAAGGGGCGCGACTCACGCTGACAGGTTTTGCTTTCGGCAATGTGTGGTAAGCAAAAATTTGCCACCTGCCACATCAGCTTCGTGGCACATGTTTTAATGTACACGCAATGTGTTTGTAATGACTGACCTGCCATTACCATAATTATA
This sequence comes from Semisulcospira habei, assembly GCA_036245525.1. Lineage (NCBI taxonomy): Eukaryota > Metazoa > Mollusca > Gastropoda > Semisulcospiridae > Semisulcospira > Semisulcospira habei. The sequence goes on from BTPG01000006.1 coordinate 13,318,871, forward strand.
TGGAACAGCTCTCACGCCCGCGGTTCAAATATTCTTAGCTGCGGGAGTCCCATATGCATGGGAATTCTCGGAAAAGTGATTTTGATCAATTAACTCTTTGGATCCGTGCCGCATACGGATACGCTGCTATTCGCAGCGTTTCCGCATGCGGCGCGTCTCGAATGAGTTAACAGTCTCAACTGAAGGCGTCGTTCAGCTTCTCCGCCATTTTTTTTCCAGGAAGATGAAGAAGAGGGAAGGACACCGCTGATTGGCTGAGAGGCGGCAACATTGCTCTAACCTTGCGGGCTACCACAAGAAAATAGACTCGGATTGTATCGGGTGGAAAGTTGTGTGGGCAATATTGCTGGCGCCCCGCAATGTGGCAGCAGCATTGCCACCACAAAATTGCGCCCGGCAATGGGTGTTTGTGGTAGCGTGTGTCCTGCCTCTAAGGTACAACCAGCCACAAAACAGCTTAGCGCAGTTAGTCCACGCACGTACACTTATCTGGCTCGTAGCAACCCAATAAACAGGAGATAAATAGCATCTGTAGTTTAACCCTTTTAAACCCACGGCCGCATTTTCCAATATTTTCGAGGTATCGTCTACTGACTGAGTACCAATTGCAGGAGATGGATCGATCGTGATAATTCAGGGGTAGTGCCAGATTAGCTTGGCGCCGTCACTGAGGCGCCAAGGTAATCTGGCACTACCCTTGAATTGTCATGGCCGATTTGTCTCCAGCTGTGGCTCGTCGGGACTAAATAGGTCAACTGAGTTACTCATGCCCCACTAACCTCCTACGTCTGAGGAACAAATATGAGTATACAGTAAGGCTGATCATTGATAACAGGAGGAACAGGTCGAATATTACGAGTGCCTGTGAACGCAGTGGCTCATGGGATACATGCCCTTTGCAGGCATAGCAGTGGGTAACGCACTGGCATGATATTGACTTGGGCGAACAGACGGAACTGTCTAATTAATGGACGGTATGTAATATTGAGATGCAAAGATGTGTAATATAAATTACAGTGATTACTGTGAGCAAGAGGCATAGATTCTCATGAGCCCCTGCTGTCGCAGGGGCTCATGAGAATCTATGACATCTTGCAGATGGAAGTGCCTGAATGGATAACACTTACGGTTGCCGTGCAGGCCATCAACCATTGGGCAGCCTTTCACAAGCCAAGAGCAACTGGAAAATTAATGCACGAGAATTACTTGAGATTTCGTGGCAAGGACGATGTGTTAGTAGCAAACATTTCAAACAACAGTCGGGCTCTTGTTTAACATGAGCCATGCAATGCCTTTTATTTACTTATTCAGCATCCTGGTCCGCTCAGTCGATCTGCCCTGCATATGTTTTGCTTCTTCATTTGTTCGGAGCTGCGCAAATATCACATATGTACTGGGCCTACACCTTGAAAACGCAAAATGCCATCTTCTGAAAATTACATATGCAATCGAGCGCCGTGGTCACCAGGAAGTCATATATATATATATATATATATATATATATATATATATATATATATATATATATATATATATATATATATATATATATATATATATATATATATATATATATATATATATATATATATATATATATATATATATATGGTCACCAGGAAGACATATATAAATAGCTCCCCCCTCCCTCATATATATATATATATATATATATATATATATATATATATATATATATATATATATATATATATATATATACATATATATATATATATATATATATATATATATATATATATATATATATATATAAAAGGACAGCTGATGTCCTGATGACACAATGCAAGCTTACCAGCCTGGATTTCCATGGCATTAGCACAGCATTCTCAGAATTTATTGAAAAATTATGTCCCTTGGAGCTACTCTGATTGAGTGCATTTTTTGGCTTTGGGCGACGCCTTTGTTAAAAGTAAAAAATAATTGTACCACAAAATTGCCTAGGTGTTGCCCTTTCAAAATTAGTCAGTCTTCTTCCACTGCAACACCCCATAAAGCTTTAGGGATGCAATCCACGCTGGACTAGTGGTTGCTACCAGTCAAATTCTGGAGGCGGCATCTGGTACATGCGTTGTGTTTGCGATTTCTTGTTACGCCGTATGCCTACCTGATGAGACCCACCTTGGGTCGAAACCGGTCGTAGGCGGCAAAAACTTTCAATCTACTCAGCAGCTCCAAAATCTGTTTGGGAATATTTTCTAGAATCCCCCCTCGGGGGGAACACTGGATATTCTCCAGCGGGTGGCGGGGCGCCTGGGGGTAGTCCCTATTACCTTATGTAGTAGGTGTTCATTGGAAGGCTCAAAAGACCTAATAAGCGATGCAGTCACAAAAGGACAGCTGATGTCCTGATGACACAATGCAAGCTTACCAGCCTGGATTTCCATGGCATTAGCACAGCATTCTCAGAATTTATTGAAAAATTATATATATATATAGGGGGAGGGGGGGCAGCTATTGATGATGCCGCTATAGGCTTGATTTCTGGTGTCCATTGGTCCGTCTATTTGTGTTCTGTTACCTTCTCAGGTCCTGCGATTTTTCAGTGCTGTGCTGATGCGGTCCTTTATACTGAATGTCAGTTTTTCCATTAAATACCTATAATTATGATATAATTCAACTTGACTGTCTTACTTACTTACTTACTCCTGTCACCCCTACCCGGGTATAGGCCGTCGACGAGAGACCTCCAGCAACTCCTGTCCTGTGCTTCTCCTTCAATTCTACTCCAGGTGGTTCCCAGTCTCTTGATGTCTGCTTGGAGGTCTCGACGCCAGGAGTTTCTCGGCCTACCTCTTTTCCTCTTTCCCTGGGGGTTCCATGACAATGCCTGCCTAGTGATACTGGAAGCTGGCTTTCTCAGACTGTGACCGATCCATCCCCATCTTCTTCGCCCAATTTCATTCTCTGCTGTTATCTGCTCTGTTCTCTCCCAGAGTCTGACGTTGCTGATCTTCTCTGGCCAGTGGATTTTCAAAATTCTTCTAAGGCAACTGTTCATGAAGGTCTGTACTCTGTTGACTGTGGTTTTCGTCAATCTCCATGTCTCTGCTCCATATAGGAGAACTGCTTTTACATTGGAGTTGAAAATCCGGACTTTGGTGTGTTGTGACAGCTCTCTGGAACTCCACACTTTTTTCAACTGGAGAAAGGCTGCTCTGGCTTTACCGATTCGTGCTCTGACATCTGCATCAGTGCCGCCTTTTTTGTCTATGATGCTCCCGAGATAGGTGAAGGACTCCACCTCCTCCAACGGGGTGCCAGCAAGCAAGACTGGTTCTTCCCTGGTTGCGTTCAGCCTCATTGTCTTTGTTTTCTGTTTGTGAATGGTGAGGCCCACTTGGGACGAGATGTCAGCAAGCCTCGTGGTCTTGTCCTGCATTTGTTGATGAGTGTGGGACAGTAATGCCAAGTCGTCTGCAAAATCGAGGTCGTCAAGCTGTGTCCACAGTGTCCACTGTATTCCACTTCGTCTGTGCTCTGTGGTCATCTTCATGACCCAGTCTATGGCCAGTAGGAAGAGGAACGGAGACAGCAGACACCCCTGCCTGACACCAGTTCTGACCTGGAGCTCTCTGGTGAACTGCCCTTCGTGGATCACGCGACATGTCATGCCATCATAGCTGCTCTTGATCAGGCGGACGAGCTTTGTGGGTACACCGTAGTGTCGTAGGAGTTTCCAGAGTCTCTCGGTCCACGCTGTCAAATGCTTTCTCATAATCCACAAAGTTGACGTACAGCGGGGAGCTCCACTCCAGAGACTGTTCCACGATGATGCGGAGAGTGGCGATCTGGTCTGTACATGATCGGTTCTTCCTGAATCCTGCTTGCTGGTCTCTCAGCTGGGGGTCAACGGAGCTCTTCATTCTCTCTAGGATGATCCTGTTGAAGACCTTTCCTAGTACTGACAGCAAGGTGATTCCTCTGTAGTTGGAACACTTGCTGAGGTCGCCTTTCTTGGGAAGCTTGATTAGGTACCCCTCCTTCCAGTCAGCTGGCATCACCTCCTCTTCCCAGATCTTTCCAAACAGTGGGTACAGCATCTCCACTGTTGTCTCTAGGTCTGCTTTCAGAGACTCCGCTGGGATGCCATCTGGCCCTGCTGCTTTGCCATTCTTCAAAAATGCCACTGCTTTTCTGATCTCTTCCCGGCTGAGTCTGTCACAGCTGATGGGTAGGTCGGTCTCTGCTGGCTGGATGTCGGGGGGGTTCGGGTGGGTTAGGTCTGTTCAGTAATTCTTCAAAATACTCGGCCCATCTGTCGAGTTGGTCTGCTCTGTCTGCAATAGGCTTGCCTTCTTTGTATTTTACTGGTCTTTCTGTATGGCCATACTTACCCGACAATCTTCTGGTGATGTCGTAGAGCTGTTTCATGTTGCCGCTGCCTGCTGCCTTTTCTGCCTCTGCTGCCAGGCTGTCTGTGTATGCCCTCTTGTCTGCCCTGATACTCCTCTTCACCTCGCGGTTGGCTTCCGAGTATTCCCCCTGTTGTTACACTATAAGTGTATACGACCAATATCACGGTCGGGTAATTTTATAATTTCCCTTGATATGAAAATAACGATAATATAATTAGTACCACGGGCAGAGCACGGAGAGGGTTATGACACGGTCCACTTTGGCTACCACGGGCTCACGTGAAGTTGACAAGTGGCCGGCCCTACTAAGCTGGGACTAATGAATAAATAATGAGCCCTCGTTAGTAGTGAGGAACACAGACTCCTGCTGACAAAGAAGAATTAGGAGAGTCAGTAATAGGTTACTGGTCAGCAGGTTAACTAATTGAGCAGGTTCATATAAAGGTTTGTAAAATGGTCCTTGGTGTTGGAAGAGATGTAAAAAACAATATTGCGCTGGGTGAGTGTGGAAGATTCCCTATGTATATTGATGCCTATGTTCGAATGGTGAAGTACTGGTGCAGACTTCTTACCATGTCAGAAAACAGATACCCAAGACAGTGTTACACGATGTTATATATGCATGATACTTCGGGTAGATCGAACTGGGCTACTCAAATAAAGACTCTATTGTGTATGCACGGGTTTGGGTATGTATGGGAAATGCAGTCAGTTGGAAACACTCCTCTGTTCATTCAGATATTCAAAGATCGGCTGATGGATTGTTTCCGACAGGACTGGCATGCATCCCTTACCTCAAACACAGAATACTGCCATTACCACCCAGAAATACTTAGAGCCAGTTACATAGGGCAGCTGAACTCTTGTGAACTCAGGCGGGCAATATGTTTACTTAGATGTAACCGTTTACCTTTAAACGGAGTATCCAGATTTGGAAAACCCATCACTAATCCAGAATGTAATTCATGTGATTGGCATAAGGCTGAAGATTTGTGTCATTTTCTGTTCGAGTGTCCAAAATATGCCCCTTTACGTAAAAAGTACATTCCACTGTTTTACTACAGATTCCCATCCGATCTTAAAGTTCAGCTGCTGTGTGGAAACCTACATGATAAACTGGTCTTTAAAGTTGCTATGTATATTTCAGGTTGCCTTAAATTAAGGAATTAGAGGGATTTGCTTTGAACTTTTCTTGTTTTTTGTTTATTTATGTGCGCTGATGTAATGCTATATGAGTGTGTTTTACAACCACCTTCCTGTATTTTCTGGTTGTAAATTGTTTTTTGTGTTCATATGGGCCTGATGGCCTGCAAAAACTGAAATAAATTTATTATTATTATTATTATTATTATTATTATTATTATTATTATTATTATTATTATTATTATTATTATTATTATTGTTACTGGTCAGCTAAGATCAGAGGACGCTGGCCACCATAATAGATGTGGAATAATTAGGAGAGACAGTAATGGGTCCCTGGTCAGCTAAGATCAGAGGACGCGGGCCACCATAATAGATGTGGAATAATTAGGAGAGACAGTAATGGGTCCCTGGTCAGCTAAGATCAGAGGACGCTGGCCACCATAATAGATGTGGAATAATTATGAGAGACAGTAATGGGTTCCTTTGATAGCTAGGATCAGAGGACGCTGGCCACCATAATAGATGTGGAATAATTAGGAGAGACAGTAATGAGTTCCTTTGATAGCTAGGATCAGAGGACGCTGGCCACCATGATAGATGTGGAATAATATGGGTGACAGTAATAGCCCCTTTGACTGGTTGAGACAAAGGGGCGATGCCCTCGGCCAGAACGGGTATATATAGTGGGGAGAGCTCACAACGAAGGGGAACGAGATAGAGATAGAGAGCTCACAACGAAGGGAACGAGATGGAGAGAGAGCTCGCACAATGAAGAGAACGAGAGAGCTCACAACGAAGGGAACGAGATAGAGAGGGAGCTCGCACAATGAAGAGAACGAGATAGATAGAGAGCACACAACGAAGAGAGAGAGAGAGAGAGAGAGAGAGAGAGAGAGAGAGAGAGAGAGAGAGAGAGAGAGAGAGAGAGAGATAGAGGGAGCTGAGAAGCGAGAGACCGAGCTCCGGTATTTTCGCCATTTTAGTATGCCATGCTAGTAGGTTGGTTGTGCCCAACCTATTAGACCCACGATGACCAAGAAATAAAAGACTCTTCTGGAAACACTCTTGTCTGGCTGCGTCTTCCATCTACAACACCTTGCGTGTGGCTGCGGTAGTGTAACACTACCTTATCTTCTTATTTGGTGCCGTGAATCAGGATCTCGGAACGGGAAGAAACAGAGGAACGAAGAAACAGAAAAACTAGACTATCAGCACCAAATCGACAGCCAACGACGCAAGGGTGGAAGAGCAGACCAGGAAGAGAAGAGAAGAGTGCAAGCCAACAACCCAAAGAGAAGAGAAGAGTTCGAGCCCACTTCAAGAAAAGCAGAGTTCGAGCCCACGTCAAGGAAAAGCAGAGTTCGAGCCCACTTCAAGAAAAGCAGAGTTCGAGCCCACGTCAAGGAAAAGCAGAGTTCGAGCCCACTTCAAGAAAAGCAGAGTTCGAGCCCACGTCAAGGACAAAACAGAGTTCGAGCCCACGAGACGTCTGCGACTCATTCAAGACCAACAGCCGAAAGGATCACGGGGTAAGTGACTTTTTTCGTTTAACCCTTGTTGAGTCTTATATATGAGCCAGACCAGTTAGCTAGAGTTGTGTTGTTGTTACATTTAAAAAGAAACAAAAATGGCAGAGGAAGTGTTTAGGATTTTAGGCGAAAAAGTAGAGGAAATGAGTCAGGCGATTAACGCCCAGAGTATAGGGCAGATGGTAGGAACGTTTGACGGAAAGCCTACCAAATTTAGGGAGTGGATAACAGAAATTGACAAATATGCAGTGCTAATAAAAGCCCTCAACAGGCGCCCCGTCATTGCTTATCAAGCAAGCTCAGGGGTGGTGAGTGATTTTATCCATCGATTCTTACAAACGGAAGCGGCAGGGGATTGGGATGAACTGAAAAGGCAGCTAACCGTAAGGTTCGGCGAAATCGCCGATGAAAATCATGCTTTTGCGTTGCTACAGCGGGTGAAACAAAACCAGAGGGAAAGCGTGCCTCTGTACGCAGAGCGACTAATGACTCTGGCCGGCGAAGCCTTCCCGAGTCAGATGGGCGCTGCTGTGGTACAACGGCAACTAACAAATTTCTTTGTTGACGGATTGGCGCACGACTTTCTTAAGATAAAAGTCCTGAGGGACAACTCAAATACATTAGATAGGGCAGTGCAGGTGGCCATGCAAGAGGAAAACCTTCGCCATAGGTTTGAGCTACGCACGATAAACAATCGGCCAGTTAGTCAGCCGAGAGCGACAGCTAGGGGTGGAGAAGAGACTATTGAAGTAGACCATGCTCGTCACCGTAATTGTTTTAAATGCGGGAGAGTAGGGCACCAGGCACGAAATTGCCGAGTGATAGGGACGGTTGGTCAGCAAACAATGCGTCCACCGATTCAATGCTGGAAGTGTGGGGAACGAGGTCACATTCAGCGGGAATGTAGAAAGGCCAGAAACAGGCGGCCACAAGGTCAAAGAAGGTTTCCGCCGAGGCAGGAAAACTAGAAGGTTCTGCGGCACACGAAGCCGTTACGCAGGACCGGAAAAGTAGAAAGAGTCAGTTGTTTAGCATTAATGTAGCGGGTAGCCCTAAGTGCATAGTGTTCAAAATTGGGAAGCAACGATTTCGTAGCTTGATCGATACGAGAGCAGAGGTGTCTTTGATTAGCAAGGGGGCTTACGATAAACTCAGTCATAAGCCAAAGTTAGGAAAGGGAGATGTGTCGTTACAGTCAGTTAGTGGAGAAGCTTTACAAGTATTGGGGAGTTCAGAATTAGAATTTACGATAGCGGGGCAAAAGTTTAAACATAAGTTCTACGTGGTATCAGGGCTCAACAGGAACTTTATTTTGGGAAATGACTGGTTAGACAAAAACGGGGTGAGGATTTATTTTGACTTGAAGAAACTCAGAGTCGGAAGTGTTTATGTGCCCTATGAACAGGACATCCACATTTCGTCTTTGGTCAGAGTGACTAAGACGAAAGTGATAAAACCTCAGACGGCAGAAGTACTCCAGGTACGGATGAAGAATGCTCCGTATTTTGCAAGAGAGACACTCTTAGAGATTTCGGAAACAGACAAGGGATTTATAGCACAAGAACCGGGACTGTTAGTGACAAGCACGGTAGTCAGGCAAAATAAGCACCAGACGTACCCCATACTGATAGTAAACAACACAAACAAGACGTATAGAGTTAGAAGGGGTTGTGTTGTAGGGAAGGTAACAGCAGTTCAGAAAGTACATGAAGTACAGATAGGGTCGGTTGATCGGCAGGTATCGGCAGTCGACTTGACGGAAGTCACTGCGCCGGAGAATATGAAAGGTGTAGTGTCAGAGCTCATTACGAACAATCAAGACTTGTTCGCGAATAGCGACCTTGATTTAGGGGCTACTGACACTGTCACGATGAAACTAGATACCGGCGATCATCCTCCCATTAGGATAAAACCGTATAGAATCCCGCTTCAAGATAGGGAGATTGTGGACAAGGCTCTAGAAGAGATGTTACAGGCAGGTGTGATAAGACGTTCTCAGTCCCCATGGTCTTTTAGTTTAGTGATTGTATCCAAGAAGGATGGGTCGAAACGATTATGTGTTGACTTTAGAAAACTGAATGAGATTACAAAGAAAACATCGTACCCACTACCGCTGATAGATGACATTTTGTCACTGCTTGGAAAGGCCAAGAATTTTACCAGTCTGGACCTTAAGTCGGGATACTGGCAGGTCAAGATGGCGGATCAGGAGAGTAGGGATAGAGTAGCATTCGCATGCCACAAGGGATTATTCGAATTCACGAAAATGCCTTTTGGTTTGGTGGGAGCACCGGAATTGTTCATGATGCTTATGAATATCGTGCTAGCCGGTTTAGAAAGCTTTACCTGTGCCTATCTCGATGACATTTTGATCTTCTCAGAAACAATAGAAGACCATCTGTGTCACCTTCAGACAGTCTTTGATCGATTGAGACAGCATGACCTGAAGCTGAAACTCAAGAAGTGTCAGTTCTTTGAGGAAGAAACCAAATACTTAGGGTTTGTCATTAGTAACCAGGGGATAAAACCGGATGAGGAAAAGGTAAAAGTCATTAGGGCTATGGCGGCTCCGACCTGTGTCAGAGAGTGCCGTTCGTTCATTGGTATGATTGGGTTTTACAGGAAAATGATTCCTGATTTCTCCCAGATAGCTGAACCAATCATAGCACTGACACGAAAGTATGCGAGATTCAGTTGGACAGAGGAATGCCAGAAAGCGTTTGATTTGATGAAGGAAACGTTAGCTGTAGCACCAGTGTTAGCCTACCCAGATACACGGCGTCCGTACATCCTTTACACGGATGCCAGCGACACATGCGTGGGGGCATGTCTCGCGCAAAAATGCGATGAGGATTCAGACATTTCCCCAGGCTCGAAGGTAGAAAGACCTATTTACTTTCTATCCCATAAACTTAGTACCAGTCAGAGGAAATGGTCGACAATAGAGAAAGAGGCTTTTGCGATCCATTATGCGCTTCAAAAGCTAAATCACTACTTGCATAATGCGGAGTTTGTAATCCGCACGGATCACATGCCTCTTAAGTATTTGCTTAATTCACCAATGCAAAATAAGAAGGTGCAGATGTGGGCCCTTGGCATTTCAGGATATAACTGTACTATTGAATATATCCCAGGTCCCCAAAATGTTTTGGCAGACTTACTATCCAGAATGCCGAGTGGTACTCACATGCCAGAGCATGAGGAAGAAGAAGAGTTAACCAGAGAGGTCAATGACAATGCTTTTGTCATTGGAGTCATAAACTCCAACCATTTCACACCCAAGCAGTTAGCTAGTTGTACAATAAGGGCAGGGTGTGACGAGAAGCTGGAAAAAGTTGATCTTCCAGGGTTTGATATTATTGAGGAACAGGAGAAGGATTCTGAAATAGTGCGCTTAAAGGACTTATTGATTAGTGAACAAGGAACCATGACAGTCAATAGGAGATACATGCTGATAGAGGATGTTCTATATTTCTTGTCTCATCCTGATGATGAACCAGTAGCCAGATTGTATGTTCCGTCTCACGTGGTAGAGTACGTAGTCAGACAGTACCATGACGAAAATGGTCACTTAGGAATAGACAAGACGCATGACACAGTCAGCAGAAAGTATTACTGGCCTAACATGTACAAACAACTGTATGAATATGTTAGTGGGTGTGTCATCTGTCAGTCTAGAGTGTTACAAAAGAAAAGGGCCCCCGTACAGGAAATGGACATTCCTCCATACCCATTCGCTAAGTTGTCATTGGACTTGGCAGGTCCGTTTGACCGCTCCCTTAGCGGGAATCGCTATGTCATAGCATTCATCTGTCATCTGACAGGTTGGGTAGAGGCGTTCCCTGTACCAGATAAAACGCCGCAGTCAGTGGTACAGCTGCTCGTAGAAGAAATTCTACCCAGACATGGCTGTCCATTGCAGATAGTATCAGACAATGGATCTGAGAATGTGAATAGGGTTATGGCAGAAACGCTGGCAGAACTGAACATAGATCATGTCACGACCAGTCTTTACCATCCACAGTCCAATGTTAAGGTCGAACGTTTCCATAGAACTTTTAACGACATTCTGTCCAAAAAGATACAAGAGGATTTTTCGACCTGGGACGTGCATATTAACCAGGTACTAGCAGCTTATAGGGTTTGTGTTTCGGAAACTACGCAGGAATCTCCTTTCTTCTTACTGTACGGTCGCGATCCAGTGCTACCGTTAGATAACATCCTTAGACCCCGAAGAAAATACGCTGGTGAAGATTTTCACAAGATAGCGCTTGAGCAGCAACACAAGGCCTTCACCCAGGTGTATCGGCGAATTAAGAAAGCACAGAAGAAGGGGGCTAAGTATGCTAATAGAGGTGTACAGCCTGTCGAGATTAAGGTCGGTGACCCAGTGTACCTTCGTAATCACCGTAGACACAATAAGTTAGACAGCAAGTGGAGGTCGCACTATAGAGTGGTGGAACAATTGTCGCCTGTCACATTCAGGGTACGACATCAACTAGATGGCACTGAGGTCAGTTCACATGCTGAACACTTGCGGATAGCCAAAATTAGCGAGTGGCCTATTCCAAAAGCCAGGGGGAGAACATTACGTAAAGCCACACAGGTTGTAGCTCCAGAATCATCCGATAGCGACAGTGACGATGCAGTAGGGCAAGAGAACGCACGAGACAAACTGACTAGGGGGGTGCGAAAAGAGCGTGAGAATTCTTCATCCGAGGAGGACGTCCCGTTAATGGAGTTAAGAAAGCGCCTAAAAACAAGAGAGAAAAGATCTCTCTCAGCAGTAAACGTTAGTTGTAACAAGGGCACATCAGACAGTTCTGATGATGGGGAGATCGACGACAATCGTTCGATTCAGCCTAGTTTACAGACTGATGGGGTTAGGGAAATTCTTGAAGCGATACTGACTCTTCTGCCAAAGAAGGCTTCAAATTAGAAATGCGACTCTCAGACGGTATCTGGGAGAGGACTATTGTAATGTGTAAATCATGAAGCATGATTTGAGTTTTGTCAGAGACAGTGGTGTAAGTCTCTGGTGATATCTCGTACTGCAGACAACAACAAGATGAAGTTTTTTTTTTTTTAGTCTGATAGTATTGGGGCTAGCGCAGGGTTTAAATATTAATCACAATGTCGTATTTCAAAAACTTGATGAAGTTACCACTAGTAACTGGAGATTCAGGTCGGCCTGCGCCAGAATCAATGACGGCTCAGTATGACTTAGAATCCACAACAATAGCAGTAGACGCGCAACGTACGCGGTTCGCGCTCCTTACGGAAGCTGAACTTGAAGCTTGTTCCAAACCCTTGATAGGATTCTGTGCGATTCGAAGTGCAATATATCCTATGAACATTAATCAGATTTGTGTTAGGGCGCTGTTTTTTAAACAACTCAGACGTAATTGCAACACACTGCCAAACAAAGGTCAAGTTGGGTACAGTGTTACCTATGGCACAGTATATAATGGATGGGCTATGTGTCATTAGTAATCATAGTCCACTAAATATGAGTATTAGTTGTCACGGTAAAGGGGTCACGTACCAACAAATCAACCCACCATTATCGCTAATCCGCCTCAATGAATCATGTACGGCTATTAGTGATAGATTGATGTTAACCCCTTACTACCAACAAGAGAGCCAGTATCAGGTGGAAGACAAATTGATAGGATGGATGGAAAACTATGCATTTTCCAATGTAATGTTATGGAAACCATTTCATAGCGCTTTACCCGACTACGATCCCATCTCTTTGTCCAAAGAGTTAGATGAAATTAAGGAAATGCCAATGGATCATCTAATTGCTCGACTTCAGAGCGCTTCGTTAAGCCAAAACAAGAATGGGCGATATGGAAACAGATCATCATTGGTTCTATCGTAGGGACAGTTGTAGTGATCATAATTCGGGTAGGGTGTATACGATATAAAAAAGAAAACTAGCGCATGGTTTGGCTCCATACTATCACGACTCAGGAAGGGTGAACGTGAGGTCACTGTGCCTACGTTGATTTCGGCGGCTGTGCAATCAGCAGACGTGAATGACGTCGCAAGAGCGAAGGACTCTACGCCGATGATGGAGGGAGGAGTGCAGTTACTCCCCGCCTCGAACGTTGTCAAGTTTTACCCGTCGTTGGGGTAACCAAGGATCAACGCTGTTGCGATCCAGGAAGAATCGTGAAGAATAACGAACACATGTGCAAAGACATAACTGAGTCGACGATTTTGATGTGAACATTTATTGGCGTGATTACGCCGGACAATAATAATTTTTAATAAGGAGTGATCGATTTAAATAAGCGGTCATTCCGAAAAATGATGTATTTTGTGGATAACATGTTTAATTGTTGGAAATGATTTTGTGGTCTGAATATTGTGTAATGAAAAAAAACGAATCTTGTGAATTAAGATTCCTTTTTTTTCGGGTAGGTTTGGGAGGAGTTGTTACACTATAAGTGTATACGACCAATATCACGGTCGGGTAATTTTATAATTTCCCTTGATATGAAAATAACGATAATATAATTAGTACCACGGGCAGAGCACGGAGAGGGTTATGACACGGTCCACTTTGGCTACCACGGGCTCACGTGAAGTTGACAAGTGGCCGGCCCTACTAAGCTGGGACTAATGAATAAATAATGAGCCCTCGTTAGTAGTGAGGAACACAGACTCCTGCTGACAAAGAAGAATTAGGAGAGTCAGTAATAGGTTACTGGTCAGCTAAGATCAGAGGACGCTGGCCACCATAATAGATGTGGAATAATTAGGAGAGACAGTAATGGGTCCCTGGTCAGCTAAGATCAGAGGACGCGGGCCACCATAATAGATGTGGAATAATTAGGAGAGACAGTAATGGGTCCCTGGTCAGCTAAGATCAGAGGACGCTGGCCACCATAATAGATGTGGAATAATTATGAGAGACAGTAATGGGTTCCTTTGATAGCTAGGATCAGAGGACGCTGGCCACCATAATAGATGTGGAATAATTAGGAGAGACAGTAATGAGTTCCTTTGATAGCTAGGATCAGAGGACGCTGGCCACCATGATAGATGTGGAATAATATGGGTGACAGTAATAGCCCCTTTGACTGGTTGAGACAAAGGGGCGATGCCCTCGGCCAGAACGGGTATATATAGTGGGGAGAGCTCACAACGAAGGGGAACGAGATAGAGATAGAGAGCTCACAACGAAGGGAACGAGATGGAGAGAGAGCTCGCACAATGAAGAGAACGAGAGAGCTCACAACGAAGGGAACGAGATAGAGAGGGAGCTCGCACAATGAAGAGAACGAGATAGATAGAGAGCACACAACGAAGAGAGAGAGAGAGAGAGATAGATAGAGGGAGCTGAGAAGCGAGAGACCGAGCTCCGGTATTTTCGCCATTTTAGTATGTCATGCTAGTAGGTTGGTTGTGCCCAACCTATTAGACCCACGATGACCAAGAAATAAAAGACTCTTCTGGAAACACTCTTGTCTGGCTGCGTCTTCCATCTACAACACCTTGCGTGTGGCTGCGGTAGTGTAACACTGTGCCCTTATTTTGGCTGCTCTCGTGCGACTGTTGTTGACCGCTGCTTCCTTCTGCTTCCTCGCTTCTATCTTCTTCAAGGTCTGTGCCGACAGCCAGTCCTTGTGGTGGTGTTTCCTGAACCCTACAGTGTCTTTGCAGGTTGAGTTCAGCGCCTCTCTAACTGCCTTCCACTGCTGCTCTGTGGTGACCGCCTCCTCTTCATTTACTAGCTCCTGTAGCGCTTGAAACCGGTTGGACAGCACCAGTTTGAACTCTTCTCTAACTCCAGTTTCTCACAGGAGGCCTACATTATATCGCTGTCTTCTTGTTGTCTCTGTGCGGCTTTTCTTTAGCTTGAGCTTCATTCTTAAGGTAAGCAGATGGTGGTCTGAGGCGACATCTGCTCCCCTCCTCACTCGAACATCTTGAAGGGATCTTCTAAATTTCTTGCTAATGCAGATATGGTCTATTTGGTTCTCTGTTGTATGGTCAGGTGAAACCCAAGTTGCTTTGTGTATTCTTCTGTGTGCTGCCTCCAATGACAAGTCGGTTTAGAGCACAAAAGTCTACAAACCTCTCCCCGTTCTCACTCATCTCCGAGCCTAGTCCCTGTCTCCCCATCACCTCTTCGTATCCGGTGTTGTCCTCCCCTATTTTGGCATTAAAATCGCCCATGACGATGGTGATGTCTCGCTCCGCACATTTGTCCACGGCACTCTGGAGTCGGTCGTAGAACTCTTGTTTCTCTTCCTCGTCACTGTCATTGGTGGGCGCATATGTTACACTACCGCAGCCACACGCAAGGTGTTGTTGATGGAAGACGCAGCCAGACAAGAGTGTTTCCAGAAGAGTCTTTTATTTCTTGGTCATCGTGGGTCTAATAGGTTGGGCACAACCAACCTACTAGCATGGCATACTAAGATGGCGAAAATACCGGCGCTCGGTCTCTCGCTTCTTAGCTCCCTCTATCTATCTCTCTCTCTCCCTCTTCGTTGTGTACTCTCTATCTATCTCTTCATTGTGCGAGCTCCCTCTCTATCTCGTTCCCTTCGTTGTGAGCTCTCTTTCTATCTCGTTCCAGCGTCTTCTGATCCTAGCTATCAAAGGAACCCATTACTGTTTCTCATAATTATTCCACATCTATTATGGTGGTCAGCGTCCTCTGATCTTAGCTGACCAGGAACTCATTACTGTCTCTCCTAATTATTCCACATCTATTATGGTGGCCAGCGTCCTCTGATCTTAGCTGACCAGGGACCCATTACTGTCTCTCCTAATTATCCCACATCTATTATGCTGGTCAGCGCCCTCTGATCCTAGCTATCAAAGGAACTCATTACTGTCTCTCCTAATTATTCCACATCTATTATGGTGGTCGGCGTCCTCTGATCCTCGCTGACCAGTAACCCATTATTTATTCATTAGTCCCAGCTTAGTAGGGCCGGCCACTTGTCAACTCCACGTGAGCCCGTGGTACTAATTATACCCTCGTTATTGTCATATCAAGGGAAATTATAAAATTACCCGACCGTGATATTGGTCCTATACACTTATAGTGTAACATTTCCTCCCAAACCTACCCGAAAAAAAAGGAATCTTAATTCACAAGATTCACTTTTTTTTTCCATTACACAATATTCAGACCACAAAATCATTTCAAACAATTAAACATGTTATCCACAAAATACATCATTTTTCGGAATGACCGCTTATTTAAATCGATCAATTCTTATTAAAAATTATTATTGTCCGGCGTAATCACGCCAATAAATGTTCACATCAAAATCGTCGACTCAGTTATGTCTTTGCACATGTGTTCGTTATTCTTCACGATCCTCCCTGGATCGCAACAGCGTTAATCCTTGGTTACCCCAACGACGGGTAAAACTTGACAACGTTCGAGGCGGGGAGTAACTGCACTCCTCCCTCCATCATCGGCGTAGAGTCCTTCGCTCTTGCGACGTCATTCACGTCTGCTGATTGCACAGCCGCCGAAATCAACGTAGGCACAGTGACCTCACGTTCACCCTTCCTGAGTCGTGATAGTATGGAGCCAAACCATGCGCTAGTTTCCTTCTTATATCGTATACACCCTACCCCAATTATGATCAATACAACTGTCCCTACGATAGAACCAATGATGATCTGTTTCCATATCGCCCATTCTTGTTTTGGCTTAACGAATCGCTCTGAAGTCGAGCAATTAGATGATCCATTGGCATTTCCTTAATTTCATCTAACTCTTTGGGCAAAGAGATGTGATCGTAGTCTGGTAAAGCGCTATGAAATGGTTTCCATAACGTTATATTGGAAAATGCATAGTTTTCCATCTATCCTATCAATTTGTCTTCCACCTGATACTGGCTCTCTTGTTGGTAGTAAGGGGTTAACATCAATCTATCACTAATAGCCGTACATGATTCATTGAGGCGGATTAGCGATAATGGTGGGTTGATTTGTTGGTACGTGACCCCTTTACCGTGACAACTAATACTCATCTTTAGTGGACTATGATTACTAATGACCCATAGCCCATCCCTTATATACCGTGCCATAGGTAACACTGTACCCAACTTGACCTTTGTTTGGCCGTGTGTTGCAATTTTGTCTGAATTGTTTAAAAACAGCGCCGTAACACAAAACTGATTAATGTTCATAGGATATATTGCACTTCGAATCGCACAGAATCCTATCAAGGGTTTGGAACAAGCTTCAAGTTCAGCTTCTGTAAGGAGCGCGAACCGCGTACGTTGCGCGTCTACTGCTATTGTTGTGGATTCTAAGTCATACTGAGCCGTCATTGATTCTGGCGCAGGCCGACCTGAATCTCCAGGTACTAGTGGTAACTTCATCAAGTTTTTGAAATACGACATTGTGATTAATATTTAAACCCTGCGCTAGCCCCAATACTATCAGACTAAAAAAAAAAAAAAAAAAAAAAAAAAAAAAAAAAAAAAAAAACCTCATCTTGTTGTTGTCTGCAACATACAAGATACCACCAGAGACTTATACCACTGTCTCTGACAAAACTCAAATCATGCTTCATGATTTACACATTACAATAGTCCTCTCCCAGATACCGTCTGAGAGTCGCATTTCTAATTCGAAGCCTTCTTTGGCAGAAGAGTCAGTATCGCTTCTAGAATTTCCCTAACCCCATTAGTCTGTAAACTAGGCTGAATCGAACGATTGTCGTCGATCTCCCCATCATCAGAACTGTCTGATGTGCCCTTACTGTTACAACTAACGTTTACTGCTGAGAGAGATCTTTTCTCTCTTGTCTTTAGGCGCTTTCTTAACTCCATTAACGGAACGTCCTCCTCGGATGAAGAATTCTCACGCTCTTTTCGCACCCCCCTAGTCAGTCTGTCTCGTGCGTTCTCTTGCCCTACTGCATCATCACTGTCGCTATCGGATGATTCTGGAGCTACAACCTGTGTGGCTTTACGTAATGTTCTCCCCCTGGCTTTTGGGATAGGCCACTCGCTAATTTTGGCTATCCGCAAGTGTTCAGCATGTGAACTGACCTCAGTGCCATCTAGTTGATGTCGTACCCTGAATGTGACAGGCGACAATAATTGTGACCCGCCACCACGAAATGAGTCGTAATGTCCCTGACCCGATTTCCCGCTATTCGTGAAAATTGTCGGGTGGCATAGTCGGGTACATGTGCGGGGTCCCCAGTTTCTAAAAACCATAACTCGGTGACCAATCGTCCGATTCACATGCTATTTGCACCATTAAAAAGGGTTTTCTTTCTAGTTTCTGCTGATATCAATATCTCGATATGTCCAAAAAGTGACTTTAGACTCATTTTGAAAATTGTCGGATGGCGTGGTCGGGTACATGTGTGGGGTCCCCAGTTTCTATAAACCATAACTCGGTGACCAATCGTCTGATTCACATGTTATTGGCACCATTGAAAAGGGGTTTCTTTCTAGTTTCTGCTGATATCAATATCTCAAAATGTCCAAAAAGTGACTTACGACTCATTTTGTGGTGGCGGGTCTTGTTCCACCACTCTATAGTGCGACCTCCACTTACTGTCTAACTTATTGTGTCTACGGTGATTACGAAGGTACACTGGATCACCGACCTTAATTTCGACAGGCTGTACACCTCTATTAGCATACTTAGCCCCCTTCTTCTGTGCTTTCTTAATTCGCCGATACACCTGGGTGAAGGCCTTGTGTTGCTGCTCAAGCGCTATCTTGTGAAAATCTTCACCAGCGTATTTTCTTCGGGGTCTAAGGATGTTATCTAACGGTAGTACTGGATCGCGACCGTACAGTAAAAAGAAAGGAGATTCCTGCGTAGTTTCCGAAACACAAACCCTATAAGCTGCTAGTACCTGGTTAATATGCACGTCCCAGGTCGAAAAATCCTCTTGTATCTTTTTGGACAGAATGTCGTTAAAAGTTCTGTGAAAACGTTCGACCTTAGCATTGGACTGTGGATGATAAAGACTGGTCGTGACATGATCTATGTTCAGTTCTGCCAGCGTTTCTGCCATAACCCTATTCACATTCTCAGATCCATTGTCTGATACTATCTGCAATGGACAGCCATGTCTGGGTAGAATTTCTTCTACGAGCAGCTGTACCACTGACTGCGGCGTTTTATCTGGTACAGGGAACGCCTCTACCCAACCTGTCAGATGACAGATGAATGCTATGACATAGCGATTCCCGCTAAGGGAGCGGTCAAATGGACCTGCCAAGTCCAATGACAACTTAGCGAATGGGTATGGAGGAATGTCCATTTCCTGTACGGGGGCCCTTTTCTTTTGTAACACTCTAGACTGACAGATGACACACCCACTAACATATTCATACAGTTGTTTGTACATGTTAGGCCAGTAATACTTTCTACTGACTGTGTCATGCGTCTTGTCTATTCCTAAGTGACCATTTTCGTCATGGTACTGTCTGACTACGTAATCTACCAAGTGAGACGGAACATACAATCTGGCTACTGGTTCATCATCAGGATGAGACAAGAAATATAGAACATCCTCTATCAGCATGTATCTCCTATTGACTGTCATGGTTCCTTGTTCACTAATCAATAAGTCCTTTAAGCGCACTATTTCAGAATCCTTCTCCTGTTCCTCAATAATATCAAACCCTGGAAGATCAACTTTTCCAGCTTCTCGTCACACCCTGCCCTTACTGTACAACTAGCGAACTGCTTGGGGGTGAATTGGTTGGAGTTTATGACTCCTATGACAAAAGCATTGTCATTGACCTCTCTGGTTACCTCTACTTCTTCCTCATGCTCTGGCATGTGAGTACCACTCGGCATTCTGGATAGTAAGTCTGCCAAAACATTTTGAGGACCTGGGATATATTCAATAGTACAGTTATATCCTGAAATGCCAAGGGCCCACATCTGCACCTTCTTATTCTGCATTGGTGAATTAAGCAAATACTTAAGAGGCATGTGATCCGTGCGGATTACAAACTCCGCATTATGCAAGTAGTGATTTAGCTTTTGAAGCGCATAATGGATCGCAAAAGCCTCTTTCTCTATTGTCGACCATTTCCTCTGACTGGTACTAAGTTTATGGGATAGAAAGTAAATAGGTCTTTCTACCTTTGAGCCTGGGGAAATGTCTGAATCCTCATCGCATTTTTGCGCGAGACATGCCCCCATGCATGTGTCGCTGGCATCCGTGTAAAGGATGTACAGATGCCGTGTATCTGGATAGGCTAACACTGGTGCTACGGCTAACGTTTCCTTCATCAAATCAAACTCTTTCTGGCATTCCTCTGTCCAACTGAATTTCGCATACTTTCGTGTCAGTGCTATGATTGGTTCAGCCATCTGGGAGAAATTAGGAATCATTTTCCTGTAAAACCCAATCATACCAATGAACGAACGGCACTCTCTGACACAGGTCGGAGCCGCCATAGCCCTAATGACTTTTACCTTTTCCTCATCCGGTTTTATCCCCTGGCTACTAATGACAAACCCTAAGTATTTGGTTTCTTCCGCAAAGAACTGACACTTCTTGAGTTTCAGCTTCAGGTCATGCTATCTCAATCGATCAAAGACTGTCTGAAGGTGACACAGATGGTCTTCTATTGTTTCTGAGAAGATCAAAATGTCATCGAGATAGGCACAGGCAAAGCTTTCTAAACCGGCTAGCACTATATTCATAAGCATCATGAACAATCCCAGTGCTCCCACCAAACCAAAAGGCATTTTCGTGAATTCGAATAATCCCTTGTGGCATGCAAATGCTACTCTATCCCTACTCTCCTGATCCGCCATCTTGACCTGCCAGTATCCCCAATTAAGGTCCAGACTGGTAAAATACTTGGCCTTTCCAAGCAGTGACAAAATGTCATCTATCAGCGGTAGTGGGTACGATGTTTTATTTGTAACCTCATTCAGTTTTCTAAAGTCAACACATAAACGTTTCGACCCATCCTTCTTGGATACAATCACTAAACTAAAAGACCATGGGGACTGAGAACGTCTTATCACACCTGCCTGTAACATCTCTTCTAGAGCCTTGTCAACAATCTCTCTATCTTGATGCGGGATTCTATACGGTTTTATCCTAATGGGAGGATGATCGCCGGTATCTAGTTTCATCGTGACAGTGTCAGTAGCCCCTAAATCAAGGTCGCTATTCGCGAACAAGTCTTGATTGTTCGTAATGAGCTCTGACACTACACCTTTCATCTTCTCCGGCGCAGTGACTTCCGTCAAGTCGACTGCCGATACCTGCCGATCAACCGACCCTATCTGTACTTCATGTACTTCCTGAACTGCTGTTACCTTCCCCACAACACAACCCCTTCTAACTCTATACGTCTTGTTTGTGTTGTTTACTATCAGTATGGGATACGTCTGGTGATTATTTTGCCTGACTACCGTGCTTGTCACTAACAGTCCCGGTTCTTGTGCTATAAATCCCTTGTCTGTTTCCGAAATCTCTAAGAGTGTCTCTCTTGCAAAATACGGAGCATTCTTCATCCGTACCTGGAGTACTTCTGCCGTCTGAGGTTTTATCACTTTCGTCTTAGTCACTCTGACCAAAGACGAAATGTGGATGTCCTGTTCATAGGGCACATAAACACTTCCGACTCTGAGTTTCTTCAAGTCAAAATAAATCCTCACCCCGTTTTTGTCTAACCAGTCATTTCCCAAAATAAAGTTCCTGTTGAGCCCTGATACCACGTAGAACTTATGTTTAAACTTTTGCCCCGCTACCGTAAATTCTAATTCTGAACTCCCCAATACGTGTAAAGCTTCTCCACTAACTGACTGTAACGACACATCTCCCTTTCCTAACTTTGGCTTATGACTGAGTTTATCGTAAGCCCCCTTGCTAATCAAAGACACCTCTGCTCCCGTATCGATCAAGCTACGAAATCGTTTCTTCCCAATTTTGAACACTATGCACTTAGGACTACCCGCTACATTAATGCTATACAACTGACTCTTTCTATTTTTCCGGTCCTGCGTAACGGCTTCGTGTGCCGCAGAACCTTCTAGTTTTCCTGCCTCGACGGAAACCTTCTTTGACCTTGTGGCCGCCTGTTTCCGGCCTTTCTACATTTCTGCTGAATGTGACCTCGTTCCCCACACTTCCAGCATTGAATCGGTGGACGCATTGTTTGCTGACCAACCGCCCCTATCACTCGGCAATTTCTTGCCTGGTGCCCTACTCTCCCGCATTTAAAACAATTACCGTGACGAGCATGGTCTACTTCCATAGCCTCTTCTCCACCCCTAGCTGTCGCTCTCGGCTGACTAACTGGCCGATTGTTTATCGTGCGTAGCTCAAACCTATGGCGAAGGTTTTCCTCCTGCATGGCCACCTGCACGGCCCTATCTAACGTATTTGAGTTGTCCCTCAGGACTTTCATCTTAAGAAAGTCGTGCGCCAATCCGTCAACAAAGAAATTTATTAGTTGCCGTTGTACCACAGCAGCGCCCATCTGACTCGGGAAGGCTTCGCCGGCCAGAGTCATTAGTCGCTCTGCGTACAGAGGCACACTTTCCCTCGGGTTTTGTTTCACCCGCTGTAGCAACGCAAAAGCATGATTTTCATCGGCGATTTCGCCGAACCTTACGGTTAGCTGCCTTTTCAGTTCATCCTATTCCCCTGCCGCTTCCGTTTGTAAGAATCGGTGGATAAAATCACTCACCACCCCCGAGCTTGCTTGATAAGCAATGACCGGGCGTCTGTTGAGGGCTTTTATTAGCACTGCATATTTGTCAATTTCTTTTATCCACTCCCTAAATTTGGTAGGCTTTCCGTCAAACGTTCCTACCATCTGCCCTATACTCTGGGCGTTAATCGCCTGACTCATTTCCTCTACTTTTTCGACTAAAATCCTAAACACTTCCTCTGCCATTTTTGTTTCTTTTTAAATGTAACAGCAACACAACTCTAGCTAACTGGTCTGGCTCCTATATAAGACTCAACAAGGGTTAAACGAAAAAAGTCACTTACCCCGTGATCCTTTCAGCTGTTGGTCTTGAATGAGTCGCAGACGTCTCGTGGGCTCGAACTCTGTTTTTCCTTGACGTGGGCTCGAACTCTGCTTTTCTTGACGTGGGCTCGAACTCTGATTTTCCTTGACGTGGGCTCGAACTCTGCTTTTCCTTGACGTGGGCTCGAACTCTGCTTTTCTTGAAGTGGGCTCGAACTCTTCTCTTCTCTTCGGGTTGTTGGCTTGCACTCTTCTCTTCTCTTTCTGGTCTGCTCTTCCACCCTTGCGTCGTTGGCTGTCGATTTGGTGCTGATAGTCTAGTTTTTCTGTTTCTTCGTTCCTCTGTTTCTTCCCGTTCCGAGATCCTGGTCACGGCACCAAATAAGAAGATAAGGTAGTGTTACACTACCGCAGCCACACGCAAGGTGTTGTTGATGGAAGACGCAGCCAGACAAGAGTGTTTCCAGAAGAGTCTTTTATTTCTTGGTCATCGTGGGTCTAATAGGTTGG